>CM077111.1:11312302-11350102 GCA_039619505.1 Cimex hemipterus | reverse complement strand
TTCCTTTTCGAGATGAGAGTTTACGGAAAATCAAGTTTCAATTTTGAATTCATCCAATTAAAAAAAACATGCGTAGAAACATTATTTTTAAAAATAAATATTTAATTATGAGATTTATATACATAGGTACATGATATTATTACTTAACATTAACCAATCCACCAGTTTGGATTTAGAGCCAATCATTAAACTATAGATCAGATATAAAGAATGATTGATCTAAAGCTCTAAAAGATGAAAATATACGTACCACGAGCCTTTAATGTGGCCGGGACAAGATTAGGATTTTCAAGGAAGCAAGCCCAAAATATGATCAATTAGGGGATTACACCTCGGTCTTTCAAGCTGAAATAAATCCACATTACCTCGGAAGACCTAGCTAATAAAGTATCAGCATGTAAAATATCGCGTCAAAAGTAACCACTGCATGCATCCAAAATGTACAAAACCTGTGGAAACGCAACAACTTGATATAATGGGTACCAGGAAGAAAAGGAATTTTGGGTAACGAACTAGCAGGCACATTGGCTAGGGAAGGTGTGCAATGATAAGCCCTAAACGTATCTTTGGTTAACATAAACAAATAGATCCTCTATCATAGAATGAAACCGGAAAAAAAGGTGCGGATAAACTCAAGAGGTTTGTATGCTAAAAGAGCCCACAGCAAGATTGGAAAACACTGCACAACTGATTTTAATTTGTTTAAATAGATTAATTTTCTGTGAGGCAGTTTCATATGCTCTGCAGACAGAGAGAATATGTTTCACAGTAATGGGCACGTTACACAATACACAGGTATGGGATCTTCCTTGGTCATGTGTGAGTCTCTGGCGTCTTATTCTTAAACGAGTTAGAACGGTTTCATCTTGTCTGAAGGATCGAAAAGGAGATACTAATATTTGACTTGGATTTTAACGTCATTTCAGCGATACTATTTCCATACCACACTCGTTGCCACGCTAGCCATACTGTTTCTTTCAAGTGAGACATGAAAACCTCTTGGGGAGTAAAGCCGGACTGTTTGCCAAGTTCTATCGCCCGTTTTGCGTCTTTATTCGAAGCTTCTTTCCCAACTCTTCCGCTGAGTCCAGGAACCCAAAGGAAGAGAGCCGTTATATTCCATCACTGCATCAGTTTGATAGGTCTCAACTCAAAGGAGTGATAAGACTAAATATCGTCATCATCATCGGGGAGCATACCGATAGACAAGAATGAGATACAATAATTGTTTCAAGCCAGACCGCATTTCATACTTTGCCGTGAGAGCAAACATAAATATTTGTCTGTGTGGGGGCGTCTTATCCACTCTTAGGCGGATAATCCAATAGGATTATAACGTCTTGAACGCTTCAATAATGTGAACATCTTTTTGTTTTTTCCTGGTAGGACTTCCAGCTCAACGCCAATTTATTCCTATCGCCCTAAATAGTCGACACTTGTCATTTTAATCGATTCGCAATTGAGAAATTTTCTTTTTTGGAAAGTTTTCTTCCTATTTACACGGTTGTCTGTCCAGAACGCGAAAGAGCTTGTTGTAACGAAAACAAAATAATTTTAAACTCTACAACTCGTACATTGTATTCTAGTTGCTACTTACGACCATGGAGATCGATATTTATCATAACCATACCTCCATGTAAAATTGTATTCCACATATTTTTTCATATTTGAGGAATATCGCAATTTGAAATATTTTTTATTACATCGAAACCAAAATAAACTAGGCTACTCAGTTTGAAAGGAAAAAGACAAGACGCTAAAATTTTCTTCGGATTTCCGTGAATTTTCCAGGAGTAAAATTTAAACGAACCGTCACAATAGAAATTTCCTAAACTTTTTCCCCCTATAATAAAAAAAGGTTTTTCTTAAATAGGCAGGGTGTGGAAATAGAAGCTATTTGAAACAAAACAAAAAAGTTAATAGAATTAAATCTTTCATTTTCTACCTAGTAAATCTTCTGATTTTGGGGGAAAAGCAATAATGATCTTTTCAGTGGAAACAATTAATTTGCGATACGGAATTGATGATCCAGTTATTAGTTTCTTACGTATGCTCCAATTTACCTCTGTTGATGTGAAAGGTTTTTTAGTAGTAAATAAAAATATTTTTTGAGCTGTTGTATAAACGCTGTAGGTTTACAAAACCTAATTATGAAGTGTATATCATTGTCGATTGTACTTCAGATCATCAACTTAACTAAGCGAAATTATTTATTTTGTATATTTTAAATTATCGATATGGATTTTGTGTGATACTGAAATTTTTGGGTTTTACTTTTTCAAAATGAAAAAACAATTTATTATTCCGGAGGTGTCTTTGATTTTCATTCTGCGTATTTTAATTTTTTTAGTTCAAATTATTTAGCATATTTGAGTATTTTTAGTGCATATTTAAAGTTGTTTTAATGCATATAATATTGCATATTGGAGGGTTTTTAGTACTTGTAATATGGCATACATGAAGGGTTTTTTTGCATATTGTATGACATATTTTAGAGTTTTTGGTGCGTACAATCTGGCATATTTGTAGGTTTTTTAGCGCATATTATAAGGCATATTTGTGAAGAGTTTAGTTCATATATATGGCATATTTGAGGGGGTTTAGTGTATATAATCTGGCATATTTGAGGGTTTTGTTTTGTACATATAATAAAACATATTAGAGGGTTTTTTAGAGCATATATTTGTTTATATGTTTTTTTACTCTATATAATATATCACTATTATATATGAATGTACATAGTATGGCATAGTTGATTATTTTTATTGCGTATAAATCCGGGTTCCATTTATTATCAAGGCTTAGAGTTTTTTTACTCGTCAGTAATAAAAGTGGTTTACGAATTTCAGGAGCCGTTTAAGTAGACTTAAAGAAGATAAGCAACGTGGAAATAAAAACAGTTCGTCGGCGCAATGTAATTCCAAGAAAATTCCTGGAAGGATTTTCGATTATATGCGAACATCTTATTGATCGCCTAAAAGAGATCTTGAATCGACCCTGGGGAAAATGGATTCTGGATACTGAATATGACAATTTATTTAAAAATACAATTGTGTTGTTATTATTTGAAATTGTCCATAGAGAGTAAATGTATAAACTTTCTTTTGTACTCACCCGCGCATATATCAAAGCACCTGGACTTTGACGATGGGAATTTCAACATGGCCGGGCGTTTCGTGGAACGGAAAATTTACCTCACCCCTTTGAGAACACGGAGACACCGACGGCAAAACAAACTGGCAAATTGTTTCCGTAAACTCTCTCTTTCTCTCTACTTCCATGGTTTAATTTCCGGGAAGTAGTTAAAATTATTTCCTCCGGGAAAATTTTTCTCAACCGTTCAAGCGGTCCGTAATTCGTCCAGGAATTAGCAAATTGTACATCGGTGCCTTTAAGGCGTACCATGAAAATTGCCCTTGAATATAGGCCACGTACTAATTTTAATACCCAGAAAAGTTTCTGTCAAGCTTAGGGCAACAGCTTTATAATGAATGACAAATACATATTAAATAAATAGGAAACAATACCTATAAAAACTATAAAATATATAATAAATTCGATAATAGACTTTTAGTCGGTGGATTATGATTGTCAGGATTAAGGTGAAATTAATAGTTATATTCGTAGATTTTTATTATTATTATATAATAATAATTAATGCAATATGCATAATTTAATCCTCCGGATTAACGTATATGAATAAACTTTTTCTTAAAGTTTGTCAATTACAATCATATTTTATATCGAAAGGCAAGACTGACCAATTACGAGCCGAGTTTTATATTTTATATTTACATATTATCAAATGTTTTCTCATATATTTTTCGTTAATGCTGGATTTTGCGGCTTAAGATTATTCTATAAGGAAAATCGAAGGGAGGCGAGGTACGGGAAGGACAAGAATCTCATGGTTGAAAATACCTGTGGCAATGGTTCGACCAAAGCACTGGATCGCTCTTTACAGCTGCTATTGACCTAGTGCGCATCGCGATTATGTTAACAGATAGAGTATACAAAAAGTACGAATACTCAATGAAACAACTTTCATCTGACAAACTTTTGTACATATCTCAATTTAAAAATAGTTTAAGGGGCTATCTTCACAAAGCATAGTTACTTTAGAATAGAAGAAGAGAATATTTTGCCTCTTTCTTCTTTTGAGGTGTTTTCTTTAGTTAACAGCAGTAATCGAATATGTAAACTATACACTTTACTACCTGACTAGGGATTTATTTGCTTGATACATGCAGATGACCGAGCAATTAGTGTAAATGGACACTTAAAATAGGTCATCGCTGTAAGGTAAAGGTCCCGAGTTAGAATTCAGTGGCCTGCATTCGAACCCGACATACTTATAAACGGGATTTTTTTCAATAAAACACCGGCACCCTGAAGGGTTTATATGACCTCTGCTGTTGCGTACCCCTCTTAGAAAAAAATTGAGGTCTTCGCAGAGAGAATGCAATACGCACTCAAAACGTTGGTGCAGAAAAGAAGAGTTGTCATTAAAACGAAGTAATGGGTATTAGGAAGCCATGAACCTCTTCCACACGAATTGGCGCTGACGCCTTTCACAGCATACCGAACCGCCAAAAACTAAGATCCAGCTCCTGGATGGTCCCTCAAAAGGGTTGTTTCAGACCAAACGGATCAGTTTTTAAATCTAATTCTTTGATATATTCGCTCCTATTTATTTACATCGTGGATACTCGTTATTTTTTCCATCACCTTTTACATGTCCTCTAAACTGTTCGAATTGAGAATCGATGAGGTGCTCCAATATCCTTATACTCCCACACTTATAAATACATTCGCTCCATCACGGCATAGTATACAAAGCAAGATATTTTTTTATCAGTGATTTGTACAATTTCCTTCTTCCAAAAAAACGAAACAGGGGCTAAGCTCAATTCGCAATTCGGGTTGTATTTCTAAACGTTTTCCATGGATCCAACGACTGAAACCCTTCAGTTAAGTTGGACGCATCGAGCAACCTTCCTCTTCATGCCGGACATGTAAACGGCTTTGGCTCAGATGTAAGCGTGAACATTGCAAGGCCTATTCTTAACCGGGTAATACATCTTTTTAGTTTATAGTTGAGAGAAAACAAAGTTAAATAGTAGTATGATATATGGAAAATTTGTTGTTAATTAACTGACTGTTTTATCTTCATGTCCTTCGGGGTTGCAAATAATAATAATAAATGCATATCTTGACGTCTTTTGGGTTCATCACCCTGTTATCATTTGGTGGGCTCAACCATTACTAAACATTTAATATTAGCTAGAGTACGTGTTGATCAATGAACAGAATCATTTTGGTAAGAATGAGGCAGAAATTCTAGTGGCGCCGGTGGGAATCGAACCCACGATTTCAGGAGTTATGATTATGTTGGGACCCTGCTTCTTTCTCAGTTAGGGAACTGTAAAACTTGTATTAAGTAAACAATAGTTTTGATATAATGGTATATTGCTTGGTAAATAGAAATAGTAAAAAATCGTTTTTCGACGCTCTATAATGCCTTCACTTGTATTTACTGAACTATCGGTTTTATTAAGCTCGTATAATGTGGTTTCTTAGAAACCATAAGCCTATTCAGAAAAAAGAGGTTTTTGGAAAAATCAATAAAATCGCTTAATAAATTGTTAAATTTCTTATCTGATAGCCCCGCCGTCAAAATGTCCAAGTTACGTGGACGGAACGCCATATTTCAAACGCCATGTGATAATATTTCAATTTTTCGTTTACCAAAGCTCTTTCATGCCTCTTTTTAATATCGTCGGGTGTATACTTGCGATTGTCCGGGTCGATGGTTATAACCCGGCTAACAATTAAACTTTTCATTTACTGTACCAAGAAACGTGGATTTTGAGTTCCGGTGTTGATGTTAGTTGTAGTACCGGTACTGTACCTCATTTCTTCCGCAATAATCTAACTATATTCCTTCGTACACAGCACCATCCTATCCGATATATTTGGCTTTCATTAAGGTACCATTCTCATCCTGTGTCGTTGAAGAAATGCATGTTCAATGGTGACCCAGGAATTTACTAGTTTATTAATTATATGTTACGGTCTTTATTTTGTGACCGTAAAAGGTTTGTTTTCAAAGAGGAAACAAGATACTTAAAATGGAAGCTTACTTTTCTTTCTCACGAGCCTTTCTACGACGTCGCTTAGCCGTTCGCCCAGGCCTGAGGGTTGGCGCAGCCTATGAAGTTATCTTGTCTCCCCGTGCTGGTTAGAAATAACAGAGAAAACTCAATGGTGGTACTTTACAATTTAGGGTAACAAAAATAGAACGTGCAATCACGACGGTGTGAGACATAACGCTTACAGATTGCTGTACGAAAGAACCCTAACAGAATCTTCATGAAGTGGCCTTAACAGTTGAAATAGGATTACTGGTGTAAACACTATAATTAAAACTCGTTACACAATCCGGTTGCCTTGATACTTTTCTGACAATTAATTGGCAGTAAGCTAAAATTGTTTGAGAAGCAAGATAGGATCTATATATGGTTGACGGCTTTCGTCATTGTTACATATACACGGTTACATTACATACGGTTACAACTTATTGTTTCAGGGGGACCGAAAGCCGTACGCAGTCGTATTACATAGGAATTCCGTCAAAAGGGGCAATTTAAACAGAAGAGCACATCAAATAATCAAATAACATTTCCACGTGTGGATCAAGGATCCTATTTAATGCTTCCACATGCTCGGTCTTGTTTGCTCTTCCCGTTCAACGATTACAGACTGTTTGCCATCGCGTGGAAAACCTTCGCCCACCTATAACTCTTTCCCAATTCCAAGAATTTTCTTTATCCGTCCTACCCTCCAAATGGAATATCTCTCGTAGCTAGGGTTGTAAATAAATAACAGAAAAAACATGTCGGTGAATGTTTTAGAATATGTGTTCCATTATATTTTATTGCTGAGCTCATTTTATTTCTGCATGGAAATGCTCCAGAGTAGAATTGACAAATGTTCTTGAATTCCTTTACGACATTCGGCTGGCCTCATATGCCTTGCGGATGTATGTAGTGTTTATAAACATTGTAAGAAACAGCTGGTTCTTTTACATTTTTAATTTTTACGTAGTTTTGACTACAAGTTGTGCAGAATATAAATATACTTTATTAGATAATTCAATACTAATTTGAAAAAAAAAAATCGTTGGCCGTCCCAGATTCTTTTTTAAGATAAAGCTTTGATAACGTTTATAATTAAGGTAATAAACTGCCAAGTAATGAGAATGTTGAGTAACTTTTTTTCATTTATTTTATTTTATTTTTTAGTTTAGTTATTTATTGATTATTCGGAGATCATGAGATGCGGTCTGGTGTGACGTAGGTTTTTAGAAAAACCTCTTTCTTTATCGTGCCAACGTTTCGATCTCTATTGAGATCATCTTCAGGGCCTGGGATTTATAAACATTGTTTAAATTATACAAATACATGTAGGATGTGAAAGAATGAATTTATACAATGCTAGAAATTCGTTTAAAAATTATGAATATTCTCAATTAGGCAGCATTTTGGGTTAGATTTTTATTTAATTACCGACAGAAATTAAGGTATACTATAATTTAAGCCTCTCTCATTATATAATAAATCATTGCACTACATGTTCTTCGTTTATGTGTATTGGACCACCATCATCTATCTACCTAATACAGCAAATTCTGTAGAATTGCATTTTGGAACCGTTGTATTATGATTGTACGCTTCTATGGCATGCCCTCCAAGTTGTATTCAGTACATCTACTTCTTTTTAGTATGTAATAACAAATCATTATTTTATGTTGTATTGATAGCCGGAAATTCCTTCCAAGCAACCAATAAACTTGAAGTTATTTCAAGGTATTTTCTTTACTTTTTGATAAATGCATTCCAATTTAATTTTTCATCTATTGTTATGTCTCAGTATTTTACTCAATTATGGAAAGGACCTACTTTACCAGTGAAGAGGAATGGTTTCGGTTCCATTTCTGGAATAGCTTTTCTATTTCTGAAATTCACATATGCTTTGGCTGCCATTTGCAGTCGGGTTTTGGATGCATAGATTATCTTTCGACTGTGAAGACAACTGTGCCAGCTATTAAGGTTTTTAGTTGAGATTAAAAAAGTCAGTATCACGAGCGGGATTCGAACCCACCGGTCGTGGCCGAAGGTCGTGGGTTCGAATCCCGCTCCTGACGACGAAAACTAGTGGTCAGTTATGTTTTCCATCAAGGGTTGGTAACTTCTATATAGCATGTACCTTGAGGTACACTAGCCTTAATTTTAAATAAATCAGAGTATTTGTCTTTGTTTAATTGGAAATAGATTTTCCGAAGCTTGTGCATTAAACCTTCGTTTATGCTATGACGAGTGCTTGGTTTTGAATCCAAATTGGTGACTTTGTATAAGTTCGTTTTTAAAATGAAGGATTTCAGCCCTATTAATACTTTTTTTTTCTCGAATAATTGTGATTTCAACGGGTGATACGTTATAGGCAAATAAAAGATAAACCTATTTTTTTCGCTCGATGTTTTAAAATATGCGCCCTATTTTATTGTATTGTTGTAGTTTGTATTTATTTTCGCATCGAAATGATCCGGAGTAAAATTGAAAAACGTTCACGAATTGCTTTATAACATAAATGTACATTTGATAAAATAGTTTTTTGCGGAAATTTTAAACATGAGATTTGATATTCTCTTTAAATGAGAAAACACGGTTAATATTGATAAATATTTGAACGTTAAAAGATTTAAATGAAGTGTATTTATTCGGCCCCCAATCCTTTCTCTATGCTGGAAACAATTTTAATAAATACATTTTCTATGTAAAGAGAGGAACTTAGTGATATTCTTATTTTAAAAAGCAGGTAGCTACCAGGAACTATAGTTACGTTCATTATTAATCCTGGTATATACATGTATTACTGAGATTTAAAAATATAATTTTCGTGTTTAATTTTTTTGTCTCGAGTTAAACCAATTGGAGTAAGTTAAAATGGAAGAATTTCTGAAGGCCAATAAGATTTAAAGAAAGATAGAAATTATTTCACTTATCGCGAGCGTGGCATAATGAACATTTTTCAAGTTCGCGTTGTGTGTATCTAGTAAAGCGGTCAAAAGTTAAATAAATATATTTAAATGATTAATTACCTTAGGAATAGGTCGTGCACGATTCGAGGGCCGTTCCTAGGAAAATTGTTTATCTTATCACGTTAGGAATTTTTCAACGATTGTCGGCACGATCGCAACGAATGCTAATGTCAACTCTATTAATTCTACTTGGCCCTGAGTAGTTTGCCGACAGTTTAAATTCGCTAAAATATCTCCCGATTTTATTTTGGAACTGACGACAGCTAGGCTGATAGGATATCATACCATAGATTAGGTAGATGATCTGGTAACTATCATAAAAGGGAAATTCGATGACTGTCAGTCATATTAGATGCAAAACTAGATAGAAAATGGGTTTAAGATAAACTGTAAGAAACATACCCCGTATCTGCAGAAGAAGGAAGCTTAATCAAATAGCATCCATTCCAATGTAATGAAATATTTAGTTATAACACATATCAACTGAAAAACATAGGCAACATTCTTCGTAAAGCCAGGCTTTATTAAGCATTGGCCATAGATCATGCACCCAAAACTTGGCGCGTTTGGTTATACCTGCAAACCACGGGTGCTGAGTCCCCCCCCCCTGTTCCTGTTCGCCGCTCTAAGCAACCTGGACATCTCCAGCTGTGGAAACAACCATGTTGATGATCAGCGTAGTGCGGACGCGTGGTCAACTCCCAACCACAATGATTCTCAACTCAAATGGACTCAACCCATCCTCGAAACCTTGATTACAATATCCCGCCACTACTCCCAGTCATTGTCACATCCCCTGGTCACATATAGGGCTTTAGTATGATGACAAAAAATGCAGAAATACACAGAACAAGCAACATAGACTAGCGATTGTTAATATAACAGGGTAGTGCATAACTAATTGCATAATTACAGCGATGGAAACTGCACCCGATCTTCCACTTTTACATACTTATGTACAGAAGGTGGCGTTTGAGAGTGCCAGCAGACTCCTGAGATGTAACGAAATAAAGCCAAATCTAAGGAGATAACACCCAATTCAAGAAAGAATTAAAATAAATAAGTTGACTGTAACAATACTTTACAAATGAGAGAAGAATTCAACTTTCACGCATACCCCAAGCGGTAAAAGAAAGCTAGCCCCTAGTTTCAGGAAAGTACCTTAATGTGGCACATTGATGGATTCCTAGCAAAGCCCTTTGAACTAATCCCATCAATTTTCCAAGCTGGGGGGGGGCATACAATGCGTCGGACAGGAGTAAATAGAGATGAAATGTGCTCGAATTTACTATACTCAGGAATCAGGAAAGGCAAATATACTAAATGCGTACGCTTTCAACTCCGAACTCGTCTAAGGGAAGGTCAATTGCCTACTGGCTCTAGTAGAACACAAGATTACTTAAAATCGGTTCCGTGACAGGAAGGTATATAAGGAAAAGAACTGGATGACCAATTACCCAAAGAACGGCCATCCCTCGCAACCATGGAACCGGAACCACTAGGCACACCGGAGAGGGTGCTTAAATTGGAACCGGAAACCTCGATAAATTATGTAGATTTAGATTAGTGCAGGCATTAACAACCGAATTGTTTTCTTCAAGAACATACTTTGATCTAGTGTCGTGATTAACTGTTTCAACCTGAATTATTATTAGTCAAAAAAGTTTTAATGTTTTAAGTTCTACAGTTTGGAGCTCAATTTTTTTAGTACCATTTTGAAATTTGGGAATGTTTCCATTGAGCAACAGAGAGGTTGAACGGCATAAGACAAATGTTTTCAACATTTTTGCCAAAGCTATACAAGGAAAAGTACAAAGAAAGGTTACAAGCCTTAGGAGAAAACTCCCCCGCCCTTTTTTCATCATCATCATAAACTTGAATTTTCTTTTATTATTTTAAGTAGAATAAATTAAAGTGATTAGTTTTCATACTTGTTTAGTATCTTCGCGTGCCCTAATGGTACGTAATGATAGCAGATTTAATCGGGCTGCATACCTCGTTTTTTTTATTGCAAAATGCGAAATTGGCCTAGCATCTCAAGAGATACCGTTGGGGAAAGGAGAGAAAGAAATACAATGAAGGAATAACTGTTTTATTCCGGGAAAAAGCGGTAAAAACCGTGAAAAATCCATTGGATCTGCTCGCTTTTTCCAGAAATTCTTCATGGAGAAATACGGCGTGGAATTCTTCCCCCTGGTAACATACTTGTCCAGTTTTATTACCTCAGCCTAGAAACCCCTTGAATACGGCCCGTTTACTTTAATCTCTCTGATACATTTTTAAACCTTGGAAAAGTTCCTGTTGGATCAATAGCTGACAAAAACTGAAATTCTCTATAATTGCACGTATGACCCAATAATGTTCCACCGCTTTTGATATCATCCGCCATAAGTTTAATTAATTCCAAAATCTATAATAATTCACAACGTTAATCTCATCACCTTAGAAATAAAACAAGTGGTTTTTCCTAAAATCGTACTCGATTAACAATCTCTTATGGAGTCCCCTTAGAAGCGTAGTAATTAATACATTTTGGCTGGTTATCAAAGCAAAATAAATACCTTTCTAAATATCTCCACTTCCATGTTAGTATTAAATTCGTTCCTGAGGTATAATAAACCTCTCCGTATCTTCCTGTAGGCATGAAAGTTGGTCGGTTTACTAGATAGGGACCAGGACTTCCGATAGGGTCTGTCTTTTATAAATTTAGTCTTAAGCTCCAAATCAAAAAGAATTGCTTTACGTAAATATAAGTTTCAGCGTATTTATCCTTGTAATAAAGACCATAAAAAATAGCCCCTAACTCCGTGCAATGTTTTTTCTGCTCCAGCAAATGATATTCCGTTCTCTTTTTTTCCGCTGGTGGTTTAAAATACGGGGGGGGGAGTTGTTCCTTGAATTTCAGGCCTTGGGTTGGGAGTACTTCTGCCACTGCAGTGTGCTCTCTATGTAACTCAGGTGATGGTGAGGATGCATTTCATTTTCTTGCTAGATGCTCAGTCCTGAACGAATTGAGGTATCTGTATGTGGGTAGGGGTTTTCTGACAAGGGAATAGCTCATAGTACTTCTGAACGGCTCCGATTGCCAGAGTCTTGTTGATTTTGCTCAGGAAGCCTGGTTTTACAGATATATGAATACATTGGAATGTAGGGAGAATCAATATTCTGTTGGTCTTATTTTGTTTCTTTTTGTAGTCTTTTTTATTTATTATTTATTTTATTTTGTTCTGTTTGTATTAGCATATATAATTTTTTCTAAATGCGAATCTGTTTGCCTGTGGGGGACCCCTTGTAAGTTGGAATCCTTTTGTTCTTTGAGGTGTCATTTTTATTATTTTCAAAGCTTATCGCAATTCAACCTTGTAATTCGAAAATCCAGTAAATAATTGTAACCACTGAAGTTCATATTTTAAATTCTCCTTTTCTTATAATTATATTATTAAGCATATTCTTGGGATAGTTATACACTCCGAACTCTGGCTGACGGTTTTAACACCATGGCATAATAATACTGTTTTTATTTTTTAACTCTAAAATTTTTTTTATTTTGTAAATAAAGTATATCTATCTATCTATCTAAAAAATAGCCGAATCACCTTACTATGTACAAAAACCTCAACACAGTTTGTTTTCATCGATCCGGATTTCAAGCTTAAAACTCATCAGGTTGAGGGATTTTCAATTGATGATGAACTTTAAGCTTGAAATGCGGACGTTGAAATCAACAAATTGTGAGTAGGTATAGATCTACCTAGGATCTTCACAGAAACATAAAATGTGTTCAGCGATCTTATCCACTTCCTTGGCATTATCGGTACAGTGTTTCTTCCTATCCGGGTGCATGTGCTTTCTTAAGTCGCACTACCCTGACAGGAATCCTTAATTCTTTTAAATTTTTGTGGATTACCCTTCTATGAATCTTCGCGTACCTCTTACTTGTGGTGTTGTTGCAATTTAAGATGCCCCTAATGCCAAGGGTCCCATGCAGGTGTGTCGCACACCTTCCATCAGGTCCTCCATGCAGTTTAAAACGCTCTTTTTCTTCACCTCGCATTAGGCTAGGGCCTTTAGCGCTGCCTGTCTGTGAGAGAAGATGGCTATCTTCCTGGAACGTATTCCTAGCCTTTCAATTTTCTTGGCGAAATGTTCAATCGCTACGATTTCAGACTGAAAAACTGTAACTTATTTACGTAGGTTTACCGTCAGTTCAGTCTTTGGATTCGTTCTGAACTGTTCATCCAGCGTCATACTCACGAGGGGGAAAATAATGAATTATAATCATTATTATTTTAAAACAAGATCTTTAGTTATATGAGCCTTCAGGAGTTCAACGGAATTAATAATTTGTTTTATGCTTTATTAGGAATCTTAATTGTCTCAACATATTTTACGGGCTCGGAAAAAAGTTTGTTATAAACGTTTATTTATCTCAATAAATCCTTAATTTAATATTTGATTTTTTTCTCGAAATAAGAAACCACTTATGGTTCATTCATATCGACCTTCCCTCAAGGTGACGACCTCAAACATCTTTGTCGCCAACTTTACAATTTCGAATTGAATGTATTGGCGGAAAATTTGTAATTAAATTGTCGATGTTGAACGTCAGCCTGTAAAAATACTGTCTGGATTGAATTTAGTCTTCCACGTGGTAAACAGAGTCAATTTCTCACTGGTTTTAGCTTACGTAGGTTCTTTCGTCTTAAGAGTTTGTCTGTTATGGCTCATAAAACAAATGAAATAGAACTGTCAACCAGTCCTGTCAACATCTTCCGACTCGTATTGCCCCCCTAACGGTCCTGAGTTCGAAACCCCGGTGTACCCCATGGATTATCAATTATGAATACAACAGAAGTTATTTGATCCTGTATGCCGTCAGCACAATTACACAGAAGACAAACACTTTGAGCCTTGAAGATGATCGCAGTGAACATCGAAGCGTTGGCACGATAAAATGTTTTTCTGAAACCTAAATCACACCAGACCTCATCTCACGATTTCTGAATAATTAAAGCTGAGATATCTGTTGTCCTCAATAGGGAAGAGTGCCACAGGGCAATCTTTTAAGCCCATTATTACAACTAATTTATTCTTCACTTTCTGACTACATCTGTGTTATTTCCTACGTTTATATGTCGGTTTGCATGAATGTTGTTGTTTTATGTTCATTTTCCTTCTATTATCTGCTAATATCGAGAAAATTTAGTCTAGGTCTCAATATATCCCCCCAATTTATCCCCTTTTGCAAATTTGGTTATGTAAACCCCCAAATCTTACGCAATGGCTACGTTTATTAGGACATCAGGTGTAGATCCCTACCTGGATCCCTTTGTAAGCCGCAGGTATCCGAGAATCAAAAGATTGGAGACACGGGATCGATAGCAGGCCATGTCGCCGGCCTAAGGAAATTATTCTGTTGTCATTTTTTGTTTTATTTTAGAATTCTGATTTAAATGAATTATCAATTATGCCGCATCAATTATTTATCCCGACGAAGACATCAGACGGGTCGGGTTCATTTTTATACAGGAGTAATTTCAGTCGGGAAAAAACTTACTTCTTTTATCTCCTTTTTTCCATCCATGGCAAGTTCTGATGAGTTAAGACCAGTTGATGCCTAAGAAAGTTCAGAAAAAAAACTGGGCGAGAGAAGAAAAATTGTTATCGTTGATTACAGAAATTGATTCTCTGTTTTCGTGGTCCGCTAGACCAATTAATACATTATATTTAATTAAGGTTTTTTGTTGAGATGAAAAAAGTCAATGGCACGAGCGGGATCCGAACCCATGATATCTTCGGCTAGATACGCCACTGCTCTACCACTTGAGCTATGTGACCTCGATCCACTCGGACATCAACTTCCAATCTCAACCCCACCTTTTTGCCTCCGATAGCTTATGCGGTAGAGTAGCGGCGTATCTAGCCGAAGATAGTGGGTTCGAATCCAGCTCGTGCCATTGACTTTTTTTCATATAAACTAAAAACCTTAATGAAATGTAAGTTACTATAGAAAACTTGTATGCTGTTACTTTGGATAATTGTTCAGACACGAAACGTTTGCAGGTAATTTAGTAAGTCAAGTACAAAACAATTTAGAATAATGAATAAACATGAACAGCATTGATAGGATATAAATAGGTGCATAAATTTGCAAATTAATAAAATTTAAATGATAATAGAATGTAAATGAAAAAAAAAAAAAAAAACAATTTTTAGAAACAATTTTTGTTCAACATGTATTCAAAATAAAATAGTTACAGAACGTCTTCTTTTGTTTATATATAATTTACAATATACAATAATAAATACTACAGTTAAATATAGCTATAATACATGATTCGAAGTAATAAAGGGTTTTTACGATAGCAAAATTACAACGTTTACAGACAAATTTACAAACAATTTTTCATATTTCATGAAACGCCCTATTTAAATAGTTTGAAAAAATTTACAACGTTTTTTTTCCTTTCCATCTCATGTATTATTTACACTTTTTTATCCTTAATTCATGCGGTAAACATGAAAGATTTGATTTCTCATTTTAATGTGAAATCTGCCCAAATTCAACGGATGAATAAATCCTGCCGGCAGTTTCGAGGCGGTATAAAAAAATTTTTTAACAACTATCTTTGGAATTTGCACAAATAGGAAAATTTGGGGGGGGGGGTAACGTTCACAACACTAAAGCTCCGCGGACTTATGCAAAAAATCAATTGAAATGTCTACCAGAGTTCAATTTTGTTTTTTCTTTCAAATCATTTTTAACAAATTTATAAGTTAGAACGGCACTGTTCTGTCCTTGCTAATATCAACTAAAGCAAATCTAAGCTAAATTATAAATTCATACCCGTTTTCTCCATTTTACGCTGTTAATCGATTAAAAAGAGGGGAAAAAAGGAAAAATTATTGGGATAACTGACCGATTGTTTATAGTTACAAATAAATTTTGTGTTATTAATGGTTAAAAATTATAAATTATCCGAGAATAAAATGAGTCGAGACTGTCTAAAGCTTGCTGTTTCCGATTATTTAATTAATCCTCTGAAATTAATTCCACAAACAAAATAGATTAAAACATTTCGATAATCACTGATGAAATACAATTAAAAAAACACCACAATTGAAAAAACTACATATACGATAACTGATGACCCACAAAAATCGAAATGACAACAGGACTCCTGTGCCCAGCAGAAACTTGATAACTAGGACAATAATTGCGCCTCGAAATATATTAATTTAATTTTTTATAAATAAAAATTTATTAATTGACAAAGTATTGTTTCTATCTATACGTTGTTCCATAAAATTAGTTTTGTCCGAAAGTTTGGCAGTCTTTATAGCGAATTTTTCCTTCTTAAAATTAATCAAATTTGCATGTATTAGTTATTTTTCTAATATGATTGTTTCTTTTGCGCTTCAAATAGTAGGTTCGAAGCGTGTAAAAAATGAAAACAAATCTTTGGAAAAGTTAGGTGTAAATATGTACCTATAAATTTGGGAAGTGCACAGTATAATCCTAGGCTTCTTAATGTTAAATTAAACAATGAGAGACAATTCAATAAGGTGGAAATTTAACACTTACAAAAGAAATGAGTATTTGATAAGAAAAGTGATGTGACTCAGTGCGTGTAAGGGTATTCTTGTAGATAATCCTTCAGTGTCACTGGTATGTCGAGGTTAGGAACTGTATCACCGATTTTAAGTAACGAGTTTATTCTGAGTCTCGCGAGGTGCTTTAAGCTTGGAAACTTGGTCCTTTGGTAAAGCGGCTTTCTCAGGAGGATGTGGGAGTAATTGTGACCTGTCCAGTCGACGAAAACGTGCTCCGTGTTGCAGCTCCTGGAGTTGTTAGAGGTGTAAATGTAGTATTCGACCAGCTTGACGACGCAGTCGAAGAAGGGGATGACTGGGCCCAGGGCCGGTTCGGCGTCTAGCCTGAAGTAGCCGTTCACGTAGTGTATCCTTACGCTCACGGGGCCCTTGAGCCCTTGGACGCTAAGGGAGAAGAGGTACCTCGGGTCGGAAGACTCCCTCACGAGGAAGGTGCCCGGTTTGGTTGAAGCGAGGATGCTCATAGACTCCTGCCAAGTGATGCCCTCGTAGAACCATCCGGACGCCTTGAGGCGCTTCATGGTCGCAGAGATCCTCTTCAGATCGAGGTCCGAAGGCTGGCTCAGGTCCGCCTTGATAGTCGGCTTGGCGCTGATGGGCGGCGAAGGGAGGATGAACGTCAACGGGAGGGACGGAGACGCTTCTGGTGAACCTCCACCGCAGCATGGCGACCGGAAAGTGTGCTGACACCTGGGGCAGCTCGTCAACATCACCAACGTCCGCTCCTTAAAAAAAAATAAATAAATAAAAATAAAAAAAAACATGTCAGAAAAAGGGAAAGACAACTCAAAATTTCAAAATTATTGAAAATTGTTCAAAATCTTCTAGTCCGAGAATAGGTGAACCTCAAACTTGGCATGGAAGATCTCGTGCATCTCTATGTCGTAGAAAAGACCAACTACACCAAGGAGGTTACTTACAAAAACACGAGAAAATTCGACTTTACACTACAGAAGGATAAAGAAGATGAGAAATGGATTTTACCATATATATATTTTTTTAAATAAATATACTCTCCACCGCTCCCTTATTTCCTGTATATATTTATCTCAGCTTGTTTGGGAAAGTAAATAATTAAAAATTGTTTTTAGTTAGTCGATTATGCGCTAATGTTTTAGTTTTCTTGTTTATCTATCCTAAAGTTCTGATGACCTCCGGTACAATTTTCTTTTCTTCATTTATCCCATTTTCTGTACCCTCAGTACCTCGTATATTGTGTATAAAATAACGAATGACAGGTACAAATACACACAAAAACATACGAAAGATAAAACGTATCAGCTGGCATACTCCACGGGTTGATTGGCGGAGTCCTCCTCAATTCGCGCTAATAAATTACATTTATGCACCACATTTCTTAGTATTCTTTGAGCAAAAACCTCGTTTATTTTCACTGTTTTTTCCTTGTATTATTTTGTTTTACTGTTTTTATGTCTTTCAATTAAAGGAAAATAATTAAAAATTGTCAGCTGCTTTTGTATTTTGGCGCAGAGTTTACAATGCTTGTAACTTTCTTTGGTCCTACCCGCTCCTTCCGAGTAACAGAATTTTCTTAAAACCGAAAGACATTTTGTAGTTTATACTTTTGTCAGCCCAGTTTTAAGCGCCAGCCAGGTAGTCTTTTCCAAATTGATGGCCCTCTCGAAACTCATTTACCCAGGTAGAAATTCTAGCCAGTGTGGTTTTCTACACAATCGGATTTCGAGGAGCACAATGTTTTTCCAGGAAATGAACATTTCCAATGGTAGTATTTCCATTTTTAAAATCTCAGAAATCAACATAACCGGAACAGATTCTCAACGAAGTCTTCTTGACGCTAATACCAGGTCAAAAAATATGAAAAATTATAAATTCAGACTAATTTAAGGGAAAATCTGAAGAAGCAATATCAGGCAATTGAAATGGATTTGGTAGAACATCTAACTAAAGTTCAAAACTTAAGAGGCGTCATTTTTGGTTATTTGCTGCTTTTAACCAATCCAATTGGACAACTAGAATAACGCTTTGGTTGAAAAGCTTATTATAAAAAACGCCCCTTTCGATCCCATGAAACTCGATATATGCTTGCTGTTAACGGTATATCGCTGCGTTTTCCCACAGGATTCCTTTTTAAACATTGCTGTAAAAGACCTATACTTCCTCAGTTAAATTTTATTCCAATATATTGCTTTCTTCTTGTGTTCTTATGTTTAAATATTTTTACCGTTTTTTTTTTGTTTATTTTAAACGAGGGTTCGCATCAGCAGAGGCTATATAAACCTTCAGGATGCCGGTGTTTTTCGAAAAAAAGCCTATTGTAGGGCCCTGCATTTGAACCCGGGGCCTTTACCTTACAGTGATGAGCGCCGTGTCAAAGACTAAACCTCGCGACCACCGACGCCCCCTTTACCGGGTTTACACTGCGTAGTTAAGAGTGAGTGAGTATGCGAGTGGGTTTGGATGGAGACCTACGCACCTGGAGACAAACCACGTTGGCACGAATAAGATTGTCCTGACTTCGGACTGCCAACACTTGAGACGAGTGATTCTCGAGACATACCTGTACATTGTAAAGTAGAAAAGCTGATATTGCCAGAGGTCTGGAGAAGCGCTCAACTCTGTTCACAGTGCTTATACAAATCAGAAGCCATTTTTTTATATTCTTTGTCTCCAAGAAGGCGATTTCAAGAACTCACCGGGGTGTAATACATTTCCGGTGGAATGTTAACTGGTTTATTAACGATTATTATATATTCCAAGAAAATTGTTTTCGCCCCCGAACTATGATGAAATGATTAAATACATTTCAAGGGTTATCGATTTCGAGACCCCATCGCTGGTAATTATCTCCTCACCACATCCGGACCCTTTCGCCGCAAATCTTCCTATAATATTCTCAGTGCGCATCGTTCGTCAAACCAGAACGGAAAATTGCAAATTAACTCGGACTGAAAACTCTTACAAGCGGTAAGATGCGCAATAATAAATAATATCCGTCAAACAAGGCCGAGTGCATACAGCGTGAAACCATTTCTCGGAATTTTCTTTTTTTCCCGTTGCGGCGTTTATTCGCGTAATGTGGCGTTTCGAAAATCTTCCTGCTTTTTTGCTTTCGACAAGCGACGAATCCTTGAAAACTTAATTGCAACAAACTGAGCTGATACTCTTGTCATAGGGACTGGGAGGGGGAATCCATAAATTTTTTTCCTCCATTTTCAAACAAACTATAGCCTTGGTGCATTTAAGAATGAACGTCCTCACCCTTTCTGTATAAATCTTCATACGAGAAAACACGCAGGAGACTAGGTCCCTCACATAAAGTAAAGAAATTCCGGTTATAAGGTAGGCTTAACAAAATCAATTTATAATACTTTGAGTTATTATTACCAATGAAATTCCACTGGCTGTGTCTGGATTTGCACCCAGAACCTTCTAACACAGCAAATATGAGTCGGACGTGCTAACCACTCTCGGCTTCAAGAGACAACTACTCACTTTTCCATACATCCAATTGCTTTAAACACCCTGATGCCCAGAGCTGCGTAGAAGAGAGGTGAAAATACGTCTTGTCTTTCAAACTATTTTCAATTGAAAAAAAAAAAAAAAAAAAAAAAAAACCTTGGGTGAAGGGGCTTCGAACCTAGTACCTCTAGCGTGGCAAGTACGAGTCCACAGGCTGCAGCAGTCTTCAATGAAATTCAAAAAAGGTTGAATTGGAAAATTAATGTCACGAGCGGGACTCGAACCACGAAGCCCGGATCAGTACTCAGTCGTTCTTTCACTTGAGCTATTCTGAATCCCGCTCGTGACATCAATTTCTTTATTTCAACCTTCTTTGCACTATATTAAAAACTAGTTAACGAATCTAACAAATAATTGGTAAGATAAAACGTAGCACGCCATTTTTGACTTCGGGAATCATCTCGCCCAAGACTGCGATACTACTTGGACAATCGTGATAACTTGTTTTTTACAAATAACATTCTCGCTGCATGAATACTACTATGCTGGAAGGTTGTCTTTGAGAAAGTCTGACTGAAAGACATTCTGCAATTCATAGTTACGAGAAAGTATATTTAATGATTTTCTAAGTGAAACTAAAAAGTACGACTGGCAAATAAAGGAGAACTGAGTGGCAATAGCTTTAAAAGACCGAGGACATTTAATTTTATACGGAAGACCTGACTATTAATAGTGGCTAAATTTTAAAAATCAAGTAAAGACAAAGTTGTTAAGAACTGTCTCAAAGAAACAAAAACTGAAAATAACTAACACACGAACTTCCTGAAACGAATATCTGGTCCGCTTATCTGGCTATAACCTAGCTCAAAATTGATGGATCAATTAGATGTAACGCAATGCGCATTATAATAATTTTAGTTTGGCATGCCCATTTTCACACACTGACATTTCAGTGTCTACACGATCTTTATCTACTGTGATAATTGTAGTTAGTACTCCACGCGGCTACGATTTTCAATTAATTTAATCGCTCAGTTTTTACCAGTTTTCCTTTCATCAAACGTCACGCTATTGCGTCAAAAACTGTGGAAAAAACGAGACGGATCAGAGATGAGCTAATTCTCGATAACCGAGCGCCTCGGAGGCGCCGTTGATCCAATCGACCTTAATAATTGATTGATTAGTGATATCGTTTGGGTAAAAAAATTCATCCTTAAGAGGTTATCGTCGCTTCAAACGGAAACCGCTTCAAACATCATATGACAAAAGTCATCTGTGTGAGCAGAAATTTTTTCAGTACAGGGACCTCTGAAAAAATAAATTAATACCAAGGAACTTGCAAGATCTATATTAAAGTTCGGCCTTCCAAACAAAAGTTTAAGACATGAATTTTAAAACATTTTAAAAGCTACGGCGTTCTGCATTTGCAGTACCCCAGTTTTTAAGTAGATTTCATCGATCCGTGATGAAATCCGTATGGATTAGGAATTCAAATAGCCGTGTTAAAACAGTTTTAAAAGCGGCCAAAAGGCGGAAGTGCTTAATGGGAAAACATCCGGCCGGTCGAGGACCCCACGAGCCCTGCGTCCTTTCCATCAGGCAAATATCAAATCAGAAATAAATTTTTCCGTTTGAATAAATGATCACCTTAGTCTTATTACAGTTTCGGCGGTGGGAATCGAACCCAATACTTGGTCTAACAGACTAGACTGGACCACCCCCAAGTACGCAAGTTAAATACAACTGTTTTGGTTACTTACACAAAGGGGTCATATTGCGATGAGTCCGCCGAATGTCAGCCAGTTTGGCCAATCCTCAATCGTAAAAGAATGATGATTTTTTATATCCATTGTACACTTTCCAAGACCCAGAGTTTTTTGTTAACATCATTCCTAAGGATTGTTTGATAACAAAAGCGTTTTTCTCCTGAGTCATCAGTAGTACATTTTGCGTAAGCAATCGACTTTCAGGGTTTACCAGTACGTATTAGACGTGATTAAGTGATTAACTACTGCTATAGCTGCCATGTTAAAGGTTGTATCAGTGTTTAATCTCCGTAGGCCGTTCATTTCGAATTATTCATCCGTGATAAAAAGCTGAACAAATCCATCAACGCGTTGAATATTTACCAGGTCCTCATTGAAGATGAAACAATGCCGAACGTGTTTGATAGCTTCAACAAACCAGCGAGCGAAAACGACCCAATAAGTGACCCAACCCCCAGGGTTCAGCATTTATCTGTTAATAACTTTCGCGGAAATCCCGTACAAACAGACGTATTCGGACGATTGTCGGGAACAATGGGATCTGTGGAAATTCGACGCCGCCGTTTCGCCACAATGGGACTGTGCCGGCGGGGTTTCCATTCTTCTTTCACGTCTTTGTTTTCAGAAAGGTGCCAGTTTCCCCGTTCCATGTCGATCCCCTCGTTTCAATAACGGGCAGATTTCGATGTCTGTACTGCTTTTTTATTTTTGAGTTTTCCTGTCCATGTCATTGTCATTATGAATAAAAAAAAAACCAACTGGAAACGTCTGTACCGTCCATGTAAATTACGCAAAAATGAATAGGTTTATTTGTAATTTATTCTTATCTCATTCTTTTTAATTAAATTAGCCTATATATTCTTTTAGTTGGATAAAACAAAACAGATAATATAAATTAAAAAAAAGGTTAATCCTCAATTTTAGTAATAACGGATTTACTTAAATAGTAAACATGAAGTTTAATCGTGCTTAAACAAACACATTTTCTCTATTTTTAATCCAGTAGTATTCCCTTTAATCACGGAAAGACAGCTTGAACTAGAAGTTCGTAATACTGCGTATAAGAGTGCCAACTCACTGGCAAGTAGAAATCGCAGAAGCAGCTGGCGTTTCTCAGAGCGCGGTCTCCCAGGCTTTACGAAGTACCAATAATTGGCCTGGTAGTGGATCACCGTGCATTACGATGCTAAGGGAGAACAGAAATAATGTCATTGCTGGAAGACGGTCCCATTCCATAGTGCCCGCCAGGTCCCAAGTACTTGACTTTTGGCTAGGCCTTTATCAAAGATGGTTTTTTAAAGTTGCCTCACATTGTATCTCCATTTGAGAAGACTCCATCCAGCAACTACTCCACCACCAACACCTAGGGATAAAATGGTGCAGAGAGCGCCTAGATGGGAATGAAAACTGGAATGCTGTTATGATCACTGATGAGTCGAGTTTCAATTTTCAACGCGATTAATCAGTGGACGTTACATTCCAATTGCTGTTCTTTTCTAGGCCGCTCTTCTAATCGCTGCACCGCATTCTCACGAGCTGAATGCTGACGGGCTCTTGGCGCAGATCGTCTCAAAGGGGTCCCAATATGAAGCCAAATATATTGGCCAAAACATCTTATACTTCATTTAGGATCTTGGCGTGCATTACGGAAAGGGTTCCTTCTTGCAGAATGACAATGTTTATGTGTTTCTTAGCGTTATAATGCGCTGATACCCATCCGGATTCTGGTTCAAGATCTTTTTCCATAGATAAAGAGAATAGAACTGGATTAAAATGGAGAAATGAATAATCTTCATGTTTACTATTAAGCAAATCCGTTATTACTAAAAATGATGATTAACAATTTTTGATTTTGTATTACCTATTTTGTTTTATCCAACTAACAAGGATATATAGGTTAATTAAATTAAAATTAATAGAATAAGAATAAATTACAATTATGTCAATTTATTTTTGCGGAGTTTAAAGGAAAACATGCCAAACCTGAGGCCGCGGTAGCCTAGTGGTTGGCGTGAGAGACTTTCGGCTAGTTTGAAATTAACCCTTTTTATTTGATTTTTTGTTTTACTTCAAATAATTGTTTTCAATTTTAAATTAACCTTATTTTTTAATTTTAAATTCACTCTTTATTTAAAGAATAAAAAAGGTAAGGGATGATCTGAGATACCACAAAATCATTTAAAATATTTGTGACCTTAGAAGACTTATTTTTTATATTTTTCTAGACACTTACTGCATATTTATTATTAATAGAACCATTTGTTATTACATTTATTAAATTTTATATAACCTTCAATTTTAAATCATTATCAAGGGGTATTTGTCATAAAAGTGCCTCTGGGCGTGAACTTCCCCACAGGTTTTCATGCCTATTTTTTCTCACGGTATTTTTACCGTTGTAATTGTTTTAGACATAAATCAGTTAAAAGGAAGTAAAAACTGTAATTAAATAATTCGTTTTTATAATCATAGTTACATCACTTGTAATTTTAATGATACGGTCGTCTACTAGTACAATGATTTCATATTTTAAAAAGTTAGAAAATATACAGTAATTTTATTTTACATTTACATTTTTATTTTACAAAATGGGTTAATTTTGTAGTTCTTATTTACTACTGAAACTACTGGCATTACTTACTCTCAACGTCAGTTTTTAATTATCTTATTGTTAATAGGTTTTTGTTGGAACGCGAGCAAAAACTATCAATTTAAAGAGCAATAGTTGAATCTTAAGAATACACTTTATAAGCCAAGATAAATGATTAACTTTTTCTCTGATTTGAAATAAAAATTCCGCCCTGTGCGCCAAAAAAGGGGACGTCAAAGGGAGTTGAATAACGGATTGAGAACAATTTTTAAACAATGTTTAGGCTCGGTTAGCTAAACATTGGCATGTAATCGCTCCTCACTGCCAAAAACGCCAAAAAGAAACGTCGAATCACCAAAATTAACACTGATTCAGCTCGAAAGTAATGTAACACAATAGTTGAAAGGAAATCATTCCGGGAAATTACGCCCATAACGGTCACCGAGATTGGAAAAGTTTTCTTAGAATGATATATAACATTTTCCCCGAAAGGGAAGGACATTTTGTTAACGTTTTTAATGCTAAATTCTCCGACTCACGTCCGATAATAACGTCCAGCGTGATATGACTTAGAAAATCTAGCTCTATTTTTAGTATGTCGGGATGGGAGAAAAATTAAAGCGTGGATTATTCCCAGGCACTGGAGTGAAATGAAATTTTTGAAGTTTGTTCAAGTCACCAATGTCACTTCCGTGAATTTTTCAAGGGTGAGATAATTCACAGACGTCTGTGAAAGAAGTAGGGCAATGATAACGAAAAACATTCCAAACGTTGCCAAGGCCAAAATTAATAATGGAACCTTTTATTATTATTTTAATACATAAACACTATAAAAATTCATTCTGTAAAAGTTTTACCGAGAAAATTAAATTATTAAAACAATAATCCTGCGTAATGTAGTTACGTTATCTCCGCATGATAAAAACAACAAAATTGTCAAATAATATAATTTATAAATCCGAGGACCAAAAAATATTATACCGAGAAGGTATCATTGTGCAACAATTTAACATCATAACGGGAATTGTTTAAATACTGCGCCTCGTCATATTTAAATGAAATGCAGACAACACACAGTGTACATACATAAATTTAAAAGGGGAAACGTGGAAAAGCTCATACATGCTCCAATAAACAAAAAATTCCACGCCCATTCCTGGAAATGAAAACTAACGAAAGACTATAAAGAGAAATACGGGAGAAATAATAATACATAATTATATGTTACACAGAGGGCTCAAAAAAACAGTGAAATTACCAGGCCAGGTATATTCTATGAGCACTCATTACGGGCGTACAACCTTGGTTGATCGTCTAAGCTGAAATACATGCTATCGCTGTACGTCCCGTAGAAAATCTTAGGTTTACTCTGGCATAAAAATCCTTATAAGATCAGACAGCCAAACGATTCTAAAAGCATTAGCACGTAAAAAGGTTAAGCCAAGATAGTCTGTGAATTCAGCCAAAATTTCTAAAATATTGGTGCCAGGGTGAACAAGCTTTACATACTGGCCCGAGAAAAACAAGATCAAACATATACCCATAACATACCCCACACATAATGGGCCCACGTCAAAATTATAAAAGAGAACTGGACGACTCTAATAATGCTTGGGGGAAACTTAAAACCACTAATGCTTTTCTGCAAATTCACCAACATCGACAGCAATTGACTGCAAGATTATTTTCTTACCAGGCTGACTCGCCTCGACGTGGTTTCTCAGACGAGCAAGAAATTGGAGCTTGGCTGGTGTACCAAAATGACCCAGGGAAAAGAATGAGTCAATGACCTGGATTCTACAAAAACAGTCAATTGAACTGAGAAGAAGAACCAGGACAAATGTCAAAAGGCTGCAATATCGTAATATTAATAAGGACTCTTGCGTCCTAGTATATTCGTACACTGTCAACAATCCATTGCTAAAAGTCAGCATAATAACAAGTATTTATTTTTTGTTACGTTTTTATTATTTAAGTGAAGTAAGACATTCCGGAAAATTAGTACGTTTTTCTTAGCGATCTGTCGTTTCAGAGTTTGTTACGCGAGGCGGTCATGAATGGAGGTAGTTACAAAAACCACCTTTTGCATTTTTTTAGCGTTTCGACCTTTATTCCGGTCATCTTCAGTACGTGGTGAATTACAATGCACATGTTTATTGAAAAAAATACAGGTGTAGATATAAACTTTAAAAAGAAGTATGTCATACTCATTTGTAATTCACCCAGGCTCTGAAGATAACCGGAATAAAGGTCGAAACGCGAGAAAAAATGAAAAAAATTATTTTTCTAAACTAATTTCATTCTTGACCGCTCCTCACGAATACAAAAATAATAAAGTGTACATTTATTTTAAGCTGTATCCGACATGCTAATTGGTCCTTAGCGCGGAGTAACGCGACAAAAATAAATAGTTACTACTGTTGTTGGGTTCCAAGAAAACTTATACTCTAGGGATCTTATGTTCTCCTAGGGCACTTACTGTCAATTTACTTCTTAAGGGAAACATCAAGTCAATTTAACTGAACTGACGTGACAAAAATAAATAATTTACTTGACGGTTGTTGGGTTCCAGGGAAACTTTACAGTTAGAAGAGTTCTTTCTCTCAGGCCAAATATAGCTCGTCGATTAACTTAAAAAGAACGATAGACTTAATCGAGCGTAAAGTAGGGTAAAGTGCAAGCAATCACGGAAATATTAAACGAAGATTTATTAGATAAGGAGAAAAGATGATAAATGATCAAAATTTTACTTAAAGCGGATTTTTATGTGGTTTTTTTGTTCGTAGTTTCTGTTCTACCTCTATTGGTTTTCTAAATTTATATCCCCGTTCTAAACGATTTTCCGCCGGCCGTCGTTTCGACTCGGCAACAGGTGAAAATAACAATTCCTAGAAACTTGTTTTCACTCCTGGTTTAAACATCGCTTCTCACGCAATTGTCATCGGTTTCTCCTCCGTACTGGCTCTAATGGGTATCAAATTGGTCACGTCCACAAAAGAGAATCAACTTGAAAAACTTACTGTTTTACTTTTACAATAGTGAAATAAATTCTAATTGGGTGAGATTGTAATAAAAGGGTCCATTCATAACAAGAGTAGATTTAAAAAAAAAAAGAAAGAAAAAACGGAAGAAAAGAAAAGAAACTCAGTCTGGAAATAATACATCTTTGTGTTAAGTGGCGTCAACGAAAAGCATTTTATACTTCATTCAAAAAATCTTGCCAAAAAAGTACTTTTCATCTCTTCTGTACTTAAAAAAACTTTTCTCGTCCTTTTCTACTTCTGCTTTATATTTAAAAAATCTTAAAAGGAAAAAAACTTTCGACCGACAACAAACATTTAAAAACCCGGTGTATTCTTTTTTCCCTTCTGGGAAATCGCGATAGGACGGAAACTTCAAAACATCCGGATCAACTGTTAAAACAGGACAAAAATTAGATATTAAGAAGAATTAAAATTTCGATTAGGTAAACAAAAGTAAATACAACTGTTTTCAGAATTGTAACCAGGACAAGTTAAAGAATACATAGCTTACAAAATAACACAAAAAATAAAGCAGTTTCGAAAATATACTGAACGATATTACAGAGTGTAGTATTTAGTGACCGTTAATTAATTATTATTTAGAGATAGATGCGCCCTTGGTGTGATGTAGGTATAGAAACACATTTTCTTTATGGTGCCGTTTCATTCTCTATTGAGATCATCTTCACAGCTCAAAGTGTGGCATGACACATTTACACAGAAAACCAACACTTTGAGCCTTGAGGATGATCTCAATAAAAATCGAAACGTTAGCACGGTAAAGAAAATTTGTTTCTAAACCTACGTGATCACGCCAGACCCCATTTCACGATCTCCTTAAATAATTCTGCAGAACGTTAGTCATTGAACAAATCAAAAGATGTTGAGTTTGGTCGGGAGTATTATTTGAACCTTAAAATTAGGGGTGTTTCAAGCCGGTAAACGATATCAGGAAGAAACAGTATGGTGTAATGGTAGCTTACAGGTCTGGTTTTCTTCTGTCTGTGGAATGCCCGTTCCTCTGTAGAAGGCAGTTTTGAGACCGGCACTTCCAACATTTGGCCACTTGTAATAACACAACAGTCGAACACAAAATCATTCACAGACGTTGACACGGCAGTTTGTCACGGACAGCGTTCACAGACTGACGTGCGTTCTTTGCTCGAAATAGCGCGTTCGCCTTCTCCCCACCCGGGAGGGCTTCTTCTGGCGATTCTCTCCCACTTCGTCCGTGAATCGGTTCTTCGAAATGTCCCCCACCGGGCCCGGCAACGGCCACGACCTCGCAGCCGGTTTCCCGACCGCAGGTCTGCGTGCAGGACTGCAGTAATGAATGGCCTTGGGTCGGATTATGAAAACTATGCTGTCTTCGCCGTGGGGCGATCTGAGATTTAAATTCTGAGATTGAGATTTTGACTCTGCTGAACTATGAACTTATTACAGCAGAAAATGTTTTTCTGGCTATAAGGAACCACTAGGCATAACGTATAAAATCTCGGTATTGTGAAATGCCATAAGGAAAAACGTAGACAATAAGTAATATCCTATCTTGTTATATATATATCATTGGCAATGGTTTGTCAACGATACTGTAAATATAATATATAACTTGTCCATGATACTTTTTTTATATTATCGTGCGATTTTGTCTTTTCTTTTTTTTTAAATTTTATTAATTTTTTTTTAATGAAATATCTATTCCTGTCAATGATAAAAAAGGTCTTCTTTACTTGTACCACCATAAGTCTTTAGATTAAAATGTATAAAACAAAAAACTTCTTTCGTGAAAAAAAAAATAAAATAAAAATAAAAGATTATAAAAATAAATATTCTCATATCATGAGATGCGGTCTCGTGTGATATAGTTTTCAGAAAAACATTTTCTTTATCGTGCCAACGTTTTGATCTTTTATTGAGATCATCTTCAGGGCTCGAAGTGTTTGTCTTCTGTGTAATTGTTTCATTCTTGCGTGTCGTGTTGAGAGTGCCACTACAGTATCGTGGGGAAATTATAGCCAAAGATATGTAACAATTTTTAAATTTATTTTTATTTATACTATTTTTTTATTTAATTTTTTCAATTTTTATTTTTTTTACAAAAGAAAATTTCTAGTTTTATGCCTTTTAATCTAAACAATTATGTTGTTCAAGTATGGAAGACCTTTTATACTATTGACAGGAATAGGAAACAGATATTTCATTTAAAAGAAAAATATTTTTTTAAAGATTTAAAAAATAATATACAAAAAATTAAGGTTTTTAGTTGAGATTAAAAAAATCGTTATCATGAGTAGGATTGGAACCCATCATATGGAAAGTTGTGGTCCAAGCGGATCGAGTCACGATAGTTTCAAGAAAGCGGAAGAGCAGCGGCGTGCCTAGGCAACACATCGCGGGTTCGAATTCCGCTCGTGACATTGACATTTTTATCTCAACTAAAATCCTTGATTAATTGAAAGATATTAATTGGTAAAGCGGACCACGAAAACTAGTGAATGTACAAAAAAGTTATATATTTAAAATATCATGGACAAACCATTGCCAAGAATATATAACGATGTACGATATTACTTTATGGCTATGTCAAAACGACTGCATTGTGCTAGCACCGGTTACAAATAATAATCAGAACACCATCGACAGAGTCATATCCCATAGAGTTCCAGATAGTTCCAAACCGTCGTCCAAAACTTAAATTATCATTCCGATTTCTGCGTCGGCATCTGCATTTGTGTATTCGTTTCTGCGGACAAAATTTAAATACTGATTTACGTTGATACCTTCCCCTGTTTGGAAATATTTTAAATCAACGGAAATAGGGCAACGAATGGTGGTGCTTGTAAAAACATCTCGAAAGGCTTAAAAAACCTTAATTTTTAACTTTAATAAATTTTAAATTTTATATATTTTTTAATTACTACTTACTGAGAATTACATAGTTATGCCATATGGGTATATTTTTACCATTACTAGCATCGTTATTTTATTCAATTTGGAGAGTGCCAAGTGAGTAGTGAGTTCATATGGGTGTTATAAAATAGTCGTAATTTACATTTTTAATAAATTTTTAATTTTATAGTACCTAATTAATATTCATATGGCAAAGAAGCAAATAATGTTATATTTAACGCAAAGGTGCAACTATAAAAGAATTTTAATTAACGTGCCCAAGTTTCATTCCATCTCCTAAGTTACTATTTTTTCAAAATAGGGTTAATTTGAAGTTATAATCTTCAATTATTAAAAGAGGAACCCTTTATTTTTACATTACATAAAATAATTTTTAAATTTAATTATAATTATTTGTCATACGGTCTTATAATAGCCCAATTATTTTATATTCAAACAAAAATCGCAAAGGTAAAATGGGTAATTGTAAAATTAAAAACGGTACATTTGACTTTATTAATTTGATTTGTTACCCGATAAAAAATAAATCACGGCGGTAATATACACTCAGGGTGTTTAACAGAAAATTTTATGAGAGTGTAGACATGCCGCTGAATTTAAGAAAGGTCCTCGGCCACAGCAGAAATTTCTGTGTCTATTTCTTTTTGGAGGCCGTCAGTTTTTTTTAAATTGTATAAAATCATATTCTATGTGTTTTATTTGAACGCGTGTATATATTAGTGAGAGTGATGAGCGGTGGTATAGCGTTACCATCGCCCCTCCAGCAGTAGTGGGTGTGTTTAGGGTGGTGAAATATTTATAAAATATAAAAGCAGCCCACCGACCCTAATTTAAATTAGATTATCACACAGAGTAGGTAGGTTAAGGAATATCGACTAACTCCACCGACCTTTCAGGATGAGAGGTTGAATTTATTTATCTGTTTGAATGTATTAATTTGTGCGAATGACTTTAATATTAGGTTTGCACGCGTTTGACCTTGAAATGACCTAGGGCAGCGACCATCTCCTGGGCATCTTGCGCAAGGAGGGAGGGGTTCTAGCGACCCAGCCACTCATGGAGTGGGTGAAATCCCCGGTGTTTAAACCCAAGGGTGGACACCGCTGGGGGATGAAAGTCCAACAACAACTTTTAATCAACAATTATTTAAAAGATCGTGAGATTCGATCTGAAAAAAAAACCTCTCAACTTTACGATTTTCGGTACACTCGGTAAAATTTATTTTTTTAATAATCCGCTTATGTTTAGTGGTCTAATTGACAAAATTATTAATTCCAATTGGTTAGTGCGGCGGCGTGTTGAGCCGTTCGAATCCAGTCGTGCACTAACTTTTTCATTTCAACCAAGACCTTAGCTATAAAGAATGACTATTTTATTAAATTAGTTTTTCCTTGTTTAGTTATAGGTTGTAACTTAACTGTTGATAAAGGAGTTTAATTTTTACACAAGACATAAAAGTGGTATTATTATGCATTTCTCCCTCATAATTCTTCCCCGTTTTGCAAGAATATGGAGCTCCCTTTAAAATACCAAAGGGAGATATTTAATATAGCTTCCTCTCCTAGAAAAGCGAACACGGGATAAAGGAAAGCAATCGTTTATCATTGCGAAAACATTCGTTCCGCTCAAGTATGTCGTCGAAGCAAATAAACCTTATATTCAGAGGAAATTATTTAATATATTTACTATTAAATAAACGTCAAGATGTCACGTGATTTCATATGTACAATGGAATTTCGAGCAATTTGCGATAAGGAAAGCCAAGGGAAATTATTTATTTAAAAATTTATATCTTGAATTCTTAAGCTTAGCGTTTTATTTGTCGTCCTGAGTACGTACTTCGTTAGTTGTCCCAATAATGGAATTATTCTGTCGTTATATATACTGCGCTTTTTTTCTTTTTTTATGGTTTGCTGCTAACATAAACCCTCAGGGTGCTGGTGTTTTTGACAAAAAAAGCCCACTTGTAAGTATGCCGGCCCTGTATTCGAACCCGGGATCTTACAGTCTAAACCGCCCACCGACGCCCCCTCTATACTGCTCTTATTGGGAGAATTCTTTTATTTCATTATAATCTGTACCAATTACCGTTGAGTATAGGATCGGCCTTCAATATATACAAATTACATTATTTACTGAGATACAATATATACATATTAACTCAATTAATTTGTATGCAAGGTCATGGTTGCAATTAAAAAGTCACGAAATCAAGTGGTTAGAGCAACAACGGCAGAAGATCGTTCGAATCTCGTTCGTGACACTTTCATTTCAACCAAAATCTTACTTAAAAAGATTAATTAATTGAAAGAAGTAATTTGGTGAATAGACCATTAAATATGTTGACTTTTTTTGCATTTATTGCGAATAACTAGCTAAAATTGATTTATTCGATTATGCTCATTGTAGGTAATGTTTGAAATACGCACAACTATCACATGGTTATGTCCTCATTCAAGAAAGAACACAAAATACCTACATCTAAATATAAAAAATAAAAATCTTTGTCCAAGAAAGTACTATAAAACCGTTAAGTATTCATATCGTCTACAGAGTGATGAACTTGTAATTTGGTTGATATAATCTATCCTTTTGTCTACTTGGCTACTGTAACTTAGTTTATTAGGCAGACCAAAAAGATAGGTAAAAAAACGCGTTCCTAGATTAACGATGTGCTATATTGTAAATATTAGAATTCCGCTTTGTCTCCTCTTTGGACAAATGTGTGACGGTTGAGAACGAATACTAATTTAAACCCGAATCCCGCATCGAGGCATAATGACTGTAATTTTTTTAATGCGACGCTGGGACGAGTTGTCTCATTCCTCGCAGGTTCATTATTCTGGCATTTCAGTTGAAAATGGACGTAGAGATAATCGTCGTCTCACAAACCCAGCCGGCACGCGTGGTCCAGGAGGCGTTTCGGGCCCGGGGCAGATGGCAGATGGCAGGAAAACTACCTGGGCCTCGACAATGCTGACCTGGGACACGTGTTGGCTTTGAATGGTCGGGGAAATCTCGGATTTCACCTTGCCAACTGCACAAAAACCGTGCACGGAAGGCGAACCGTATTCACGAGGGAAAAAGGCAGACAAGTTTCATCCCGGCCCTGATGTACCAATACAATATTGCCATCCTATAAAGGAAAGGAAAAGATCAATAATGCACTCTGTAAAATTAAACCGACTCCAAAGAGATAAAATTTTTGACACTCTCTAACCTTTATAAAACCATCTCTTAACATATGAAAAATATGTACAACAACCATCTTCCAGTCTTTCCCAGCACACGTTTAACTGTACATAATATAAATATTAGCAATGTACGACCTATTATGGAGAAGGACGGAAAAAGAGGACGGTCAGAGAAATAGAAAGAAAGAAGGAAGCAAGCAAGGAGTGGGAAAGAGAGCGAGAGAGAGGGATATAGATGGAGAAAGAGGAAGGAAGGAAGGAGAGAGAGAGAGAGAGAGAGAGAGAGAGAAAGGTTTGGTCAAGCAGCGAGAAAAAGATGACCAAAAATAATACGTAAAAACCATATCTACGTATATCACCTTCCCCCACGGTATACGTGAAATAATTTTAAGAAAAGGGTACGTCCATAGTCTTAGTATAGGATTTATTAGTACCTCCCCAGGAAACAATACCACTGGCTGTTATGGATTGCGCAAGAGAAGAAATATATTGCCCTTAAGAGTTCAATTTTCATAAAGTTCATAAAGGAAAATTTTAAATTTATTAAAGAGCTTTCTCAGACAGGAAACCAAAGAATCAATATGAAAATTAAATCTCAAATTTGAATACAAGATATCTAACACTATGAGCAAAACGGATAGGGAACCAAATAACGTCATTACCATCAAAAGTATGAAAAGCGAAATTTTAAATTATTATTACTTATTGTCTTTTTTAATGAAAAATATGTCTCGATTCTCAAATTCTTCTCTTCTTCGCTTCGGTCTATATATGATTTAAAAAATCGTCCATATTATGACCTTAGGGATGGAATTTCAAAATAGCCTTTCTTAGCGGATATCCATGTCATTAAAGGAATGCACTGCCGAAATTTCAGCCCTTTAGATCCAGCAATTGGATCTGTCGCGGATCTGATTTATATGTAAAATATAGCTGACTGTAACTATCTCGAAGCCATTCTCAGATTCGTTTTATCAATTTCTCTCATGACAGCATCACCGGGAAGGCGATATCATTCAAAATAAAATTGAGTTCATCGGTCCATCGTTCAAAACGGCAAATTCCAATCTCAGATATCTCAGATTCTAATTCAAGTCTTCCTCCCAAGCCGGGAATTATATCTCTGTGAGAAACTTATTTTAAGAGCCAGTTTTAGGAAATCATTTGCTATTTACGTTGAGAGGGAGAATCCTCAGTAGGTACGTTAGCCACCTGACAATAGAACTAGGACTAAACTAAATCTTGGGGGCATTTTCATATGATAATATATAATTAAAAAATAGCATTTTGCGGTACAAAGTGGATTCATCTATTATCTACCTATATCATATCATCAAAACTATAAAGAAGAAAATGATCAGGGCGTTTCTTAGTATGCTATAGAGAAGAGCAAATGTTTCCACTTTACATTTTTTATGGTTGTTATGTTTTTATATTGTACTTTTACAGTATTTTTAGTTTATGACTTACTAGTTGGGCATCGCCCGAGATTTTGATTCGTCCACGCGTCTTTGGGATCGAAATCTAATTGTAAAAGTGGTGTTAAAATAAAGTAAATGGCAAATATGCCAATTGTGTTTTTCGTCGAGCAAATCAAACGGGTCAAATTAAAGTTTCTTTTCTGAAATGAATCCGATGTCTTAAAATCTGTTTACATTGACTTACCTGAATGTAACGTCGAGATTAAAGGGTCTCATCGGAAGCTTGACCGGGTCATCGAACAAGGCATCACTTGCTCCTGGCCGGGACAGCCCATTTATTCACTGTATCTGCTTGGGCCCTGTAAACAAGCAATTTTATCGTTAGTCACAATTAATCGACGTTGTATTAAAAAAAAAAAAAAAAATCGCGACGGTAACAGTTGGGCGTATAAATCCGGCAACTGTTAAACTTATGGGTCCAGGGAGATAACGACAGCTGGTTCACGCTCAGATGTCGGGTACACCTGCTGGGCGACGAGGGGATCCGGATGCAGCAATTCAATAGCATTCGCCTTGGATTTTTCTTTGTGCTATCCCCTCGGCCTGAGTCGCAAGACCCTTTTCTCGGGGCAATTCGCGACCACTCGGTCGACAAAGAACCACCGTTATCCTCCTTATTTTTTATAGGAACCTTGTCACTTTCTGACCTGACAGGAGAATAACGGCGAGAAAGGGCAGTTTCCAATTATATCAAACTGAGCGACGAATGTATCAAACTTGTAGAGCGTTGAACCATTTTTTTCTTTTGAATACTTAAAAACGTCTCTGACGAGTTGTTTCGCCAATCAAATGTCATCCCCGGATCATCTTCTTTGCAGTCCATTTCAACAGACATTACGCCGACTTAGGCTAGATAAACCATCTTTAGTAAATTTATCCGTCACCGCTTAGCATACCAAATTAATGCACATTTACTTGATCTGTCATTTCTAAACTTAAAATTTGCAATGGTACAGAAATAAGAGGTTAAAGAAATTTGACAAGTTATGACTACTATCGTTTGGATTTGTTTCATATATATTTAACCTTAATTTGGTGCGCCTAGGAAAAATAACGAACCTACGTGACATCTCTCATCAATAAAAACAAACACTCTGCATCAAGGTCTTGAAGAAAAAAGCGATACTGTCAAGCTTTGCACTTATTTTAAGGTTATCATCATGGCAAAACATTCTCAAACACTCTCTACAGATTGATATACTGATTTTTTAAAAGGCCAGCTCAAGGTTTTTAAGATTGTCCCTACATTGCCAAGGACTGTTGTTAATATGATATTGAAACAGTTCTTACAGTCCTTGGCAGTGTTGGGCTGTCGGTCTTCAAGGTAATTTGAGATGGCCTGTAAGAAACTTAAGTATGTCGATCTGTAGACATATTTAAGATTGTTTTGCCTTGGTGATGACCTTAAAATAGGTAGAAAGCTTAGCAATAGCAACTCTTTTTTCTTCAAGAGTACACCTTGTGATCCAGTGTTCGTGTAGATGAGTCGTCCTTATCTGTCGTGTCAGGAATGACACATCTACAAGTAAAACCAAACACTTTCAGCTCTGAGGATGATTTCAATAAAGATCGAAAGATAAAGAAAATGTTTTTCTTAAACCTACGTCAAACCAGACCACCCCTCAATCCTCCTATTAATCATTGACTAACGGTCATTAAACACCAAATATATTTATAGATATTACATAGTCCGTTTTATTGGTCCAGAAAACTAAATGAGGCTGTCGAGGAGAAACGAATACGGCGAGCAGTTCGACCCGTCGAAAATCCAGGATGAATTAATCCCGTGAGAGGGGGCCGTTTTCATTATCCCGCACTGGAATTAACAGGATTCTGCGCAATTTCCCGGGAGGACTTAGCGTTTAAGTTCAGCGATTGCCCCGGGCTCTGAAGCAGATGGATGAGCTCTTTGTGACAGATTACCTTTGAAAGGATCGTTGCGGAAGGATTAAATTTAATTCTCATCTTACCATTTATTTACTACCAGTCGCAATGTACTACATACGATGGCATGGTTCCGAGTGTATAGGAACATATACAATTGACGCGTTAATTTTTACATGCTTTTATTATTAACAGCAAGTAGTTCGTTGTTTACTAGTAAAGATTGGTAAAGGTTATTTTAGTTTTCCAGTTAACCATCATGCCACGTTTCGAACTTTATTGAGGTCATCTTCAGGGCTCAAAGTATTTGTTTTCTGTGGAGATGTGTATTGAGAGTGCCCACCCACTCAACACGACACACATTAATGACACATCTACAAAGAAAAGAAACACTCTGAGCCCTGATCCGAATAAAGATCGAAACATTGGCACGATTAAAAATGTTTTTCTACGTACTAGACCGCATCTCATGATTTCCAAATATTTTTTGTCTAATGTCTAGTCTGAACAGACAGATTTATACATAACAATAGTTAACAACAAAAAATCCTACCCAACTTTACCTCGCGTAGCAGACATTAAAGGGCTTGATTTGGTTAGTTTAACAACATTTTTGCTATACCCACGTGATATTTATTTCTTCTTGAGATAAAAATAAGAAAGGCTTTTATTTGTTTAGGCATTTTGAAAATATGGCCATATGTGTTATTGGGTTGTCCGGAAAATAATGCAGGATTTTGGTATTAAACAAAAAAAAAAGAAACTAGTTACTTTAAAGCAATGTTCTTTAATCAAAA
>CM077111.1:11253118-11297152 GCA_039619505.1 Cimex hemipterus | reverse complement strand
AGAGAGAGAGAGAGAGAGAGAGAGAGAGAGAGAGAGAGAGAGAGAGAGAGGAAAATGGTTCCAATCGGAATTTTTAAGTTTTATTTTTGGCATTGGATACGTTCTATCTTTATTCGGATAGGGATAAAAGACGAGATTGAAGGGAGGGCATGGGAATTGGAAGGGCCGGTCCAATACCATACCAGGTCCCAGAGGACTGGAAAAAAGAATCCCATTTCGACTCTTCCCCGCTTCGCTCTTTCTCGCGGCAGATAATATTTCTCAGAAGCGCGACTGGTTCTATGAATGCCATTAACTTAAAGTGATTTCTTACGGATTGTAACGATCTTTTAATGGGTTTACTTCTTGTTTAGTCCCCGTGGCATTTTCTGCCTCGCGGGGTCAGGACCGATTTTCCGAGAAAAGCGCCTTCCAGAAATATAAAAGGTATTGGAGAAATATAATTAGGGGGCGAGTTTCTACCGTTTTCCTTTACTTCACCTTTTTCTATTTTAGTGATATACATAAAGAACGGGGAGATAAGCTCGAGACGTCACTGGTTTTCTTTTCCTCAAGGAATAAATTACCATAGTTTTGTCGTTTGTTTGAAAACTAACCTTAACGAGCAATACATTAAAGCGACATTGATTTAAAATCAACGAATATAATCGTCTCTTCCATTTTATGTTCTTCTTCATAAATTCGACTTCTGAAGCGAATTATGAAGCGAACCTTTGAAGGTTGGTGATCCAAGGTGCCTAACTCTTCAGTCTTGGCCATAGCGAAAGTCCACAGATGAGAATTCGAACCACCGCCTAAACCCCTTCAGTCAAGAGTTCTAGAAACTTACAAAATAACGATTCCCATTATTTTGCCCCCGTGAACAATAAATTAATAACATATTACATGCTGTATTCCATGTCTTTCAAATCTTTTTACTCCACAACCTTTCAAATTTCTATCACACCAACCCAAGAGAACCTACATAAATGCCATCTGCTTCTGGGACGTTGAAATTGGACCCCATACCAACTTCTTGATGTTCCAGGGATATAGCGTTTGGATCTTCTCTAATCGTTTACTCCCACTGCTATTCCTTATTAGCCAGGACGACATCCTTTTGTCCATCTGTCAAAAACTTTCCAAAAATTTTCCTTGATAAAACCCTAACAACTCAAGAGAGTTGTAACCCGCATGAGAAGACAGAACCGGTAAATGAACGTGTTCAATCATGAGGACACCGACTCGCAGACCAAAACTCATAATCTATTATAACCTCTAAAACTTCACTGTATTTTTTTTTCATGGCTTTATGATCTAAGCATATTAGCCAAATGACAATTCGTTTTTTTTTCGGGGGGCGAGGGCGTAGAGCGATAACATGGCCCGAGGAGATGTTGGGAATCGAACCCACGGCCGCGGGATCTAAGAGGCGAATCTCTCACGCTACCACTCCAAAGATAGATCCAAAAAATTACCTCACACCAGATATCTCATTGGCAGGTATTTTCGGTTTCTGGATGACAAGGGTAGACCTCAGAGGCACAGTTGTTCATCAAGGTTTACAAAATCTTGGAAATTCCTATCTGCCCTTTTTCTCATTGTCCCCAGACCTTGATCTGAGACGGATGACGTGATCACTTTTCGGTCACCACCCACAGCCAGTTGTCCTCCTGCAGCAACCGAGTGTAAGCGGTGCAACATCTGCAGCCTTGCTAACCACATGCCTAATAAACGCACGGTTTAGCTAACAAAGGACATTATACATGGAATTAATTGTTTAAAAAGATTAATTTAAAATTTCAATCAATTAGTCTTTTTCTGTAAGGTTTTGGTTCAATCGAAAAAGTCACGAAGCTCAAGTGGTTAGAGCAGCGGCGTATTGAGCCGAAGGTTCGAATCGCGCTCGTGACACTGCCTTTTTTTATCTCGACCAAAACCTTACAAAAAAGATTAATTAATTGAAAGAAGTAATTTCGTCAGTGGAATTAATTTAAAAAAAATTATTTTCTTATTTTTCAAAATCCCATAATTAAATTTTCCTTCCGTAAAATACGTAGTAATGAAGGTGTTACGATAAAAAATACTAGGGAATGTAAATGCTACAAAATTGGCAATATCCTGGTCTAGAAGACGAGAATAATCGTCTCACAACAACTTTTCATTGTGAGAATTCTTATTTAGGTCTGCGCGATGAGAAGCCCTATTTTGACCAAATCATTTACTGAACTGTGCGACGGGGCTTGGTAATACACAGCCCGCGTGTTATTTTGCCAACCAGGTCAAACCTGTCATTGAAGGTCATTGAATATTAGGAAACGAGCCAGATACATTTACTACAATTCTACTCAAAAGTTTAATCTTTGGTGTGCAGTTTAAAGTTAGAAAAGGCAAGATGGTAATGAAGGGTAAAGTTTGCTATCGATATTAAATAAAAAGGGTTTTATTTATTTTAGAACTTACGGGGTGCAAAAGGACCCAAAGGGCGTCAATTTATACTGGGTAACGATCGGGAAAAATCTCGCACATATCGCACTTTTGAGGATCACTTGACTCAGTTCCCTATATTTCCGAGAATTGTACAGGGCCGACCGGGAGGTTGTGTTTTAACGAGGATTTTATCGGGTAAATTCGAAAAACGAGAGTTTATAATAACTTTCCCTAATAATCCCTTGGAAGCAATTAACAATTAACCTTAAAAAATATAATCATCAAAAAAACAATCATTTATCTATATGTTAAGATAAGTAATATGCTTAAATAACGATAAGAAGTAGTAAAACTGTAGTGATATCACGACAGATGACGATTTTTTTATTATATCCATTTACAGTCCAATCAGGCCAAACAAAACAACAAATCAATCATTAAAATATAACTAGAAAAAAACGGTTATACAAAATAATAAATGTAAATAAAATCCAAATTAACCCTGTTTAATTTGAAATCAATCCTGTTCAAGGGTCTAATTGGCCATTTTTAATTACTTCAATTACTTATTATTTTTATGCAAGGTTTCGACGGAAGTGAAAAAGCTAGTGTCAAAGCGGGATTCGAACTCACGACCTACAGTCTAATAAGAGCAACGGCGTATTGTGCCCAAGGTCGTCTGTTCGAATCCTGCTCGTGACACTAGCTTTTTCACCTCAATCATGACCTTGCATAAAAAGAATAGTTAGATGAAAATTTGATTTTATATGTGTGGTGATTAGTGACCGTTAATAGATTCAGAAAATAAAAAAAAGGTGTCAGAAAAATATTTTCTTTATCGTGCCGTTTCGATCTTTATCGAGATCATCTTCAGGGCTCAAAGTGTTTGTCTTACACTTTATAAGGTACTACTGAAATGAACACCGATTCAATTTATTCGAAAATCCTAATTCACCTTTAATGCAAGGAATGTACTTAGCAGATATTTCCAAAGATAGTGTCCACCGAGTTCTAAAAATATCGAAGTCATCAATAATACGTAAAAACTAAAAATGAACCTCCGTTCAACTATAATTCCAGGAAAATAATTGACGAAGTCCCCGGCAATTTCCGAAACGACCGGATCTAAAATTGAATAAAGACTGAAATTCAAGGGAAAATCTTTTTCACAGCCAACTCCTACTGTACGGCTTAATTTGCATGCAACGGTTGTCACCTTAACCGAACAAAGCCTTTGACTAATGCCTCCCCGTTCAAGTCGGAAAAAATTCAGTGCAATTTTATTTACGACAATTTTCAGGTAGCCTACGGCAATACCTGCCTAGTTAGAAGAAAAAAGTTGAAAAGAATTGCGGAATTCTGCCACTTTTCCCTAAAAGGACGGCAACGGCCTGCCGAGCACCAATCCTTGCTAATCCTCTAATCCTTAAAGCAAAAACAAGCCAGGCTTGAAGTAAAAGCTGTAAAAATTCGAAATTCTCAACCAGGCGGTTTGTGAAAAAAATCCTCCAATTAATTCTTTACATCTAGTATCAATTTTATTGTAATACATTGTAAATAAACCCGTAGTTTTTAGTTGATTCATAAATAAAACTTAATAATACTAGAAAATAAACTTCGTTTAGTGCCACCAGAACGAGGTTTCTATCTGCGATATTAAAATTTTGTGATTTTAGTCCAAAATCAGATTTCTTTGACATAAAATCATAATTTCTCAAATTTATCATCATTAAAATACATATCTGACCTTTATTTAGCAAACTACATTAAATTTTCCAAAAGATAACATTTCTGTTGAAAAATTCACGCCATCGAAGTAAACCAACCCAACCACCCATGCTTTGTGAAAATACTCAATTTGACTCGTGAAATGACTTTTTCCGCCAGATTTTTCCGAGATTTCACCAAACTTGCCTTATTTTATTCGAAGGACATACTAACATTTTGTAGAACTTTTCTTAGAGAAATCTCCTTTGCAAAGTTCAAAAAATGGGATTCGTGCCCAGGGAGAGGAGCAACCCATGAACGTTCAAAACAGTGCGGCACAAAAAAAAACTAGCTGTTAATTAGAACAGGTCGTGGTGGATTTACAAGGCATTCTATGTATTTTCGGCTTGATGATGAGTTATTTATTGGGTTGTCCGGAAAATAATGCAGGATTTTAAGTTTTCATTAAAAAAAATCTATATAAAATATTCTGTTTACGTTTACAGGATTACTCATTTGTATGAATGTCAACACTTATTAATCCTCTTCCAAATGATATTGTTTGTTTACCTCTATAGCATTCCGCTACTTGGAAATAATTCAGTCATCCTTATAATGTCAAAGCGAGAATTTCGTACGATTTTCTTTTACGAGTTTAAACTCGGCCGAAGCGGAGCCCAAACGGCTAGAAACATTAACCAAGTCTGGGGCGAGGGTTGTGTTAATGAGTGCACTGTGCAAAGGTGGTTTAAAAAATTTCGGGAGGGAGATTTCAGCCTTGAAGATGAAGAAGGTCGTGGAAGGCCTTCCTCTCTTAATGATGATGTTCTGCGATCAGTGGTGGAAGAAAACCCCAAAACAACTGTTCGAGAACTTGCAGAGCAACTCAAAGTCAGTAAAACGACCGTCGCTGACCACCTCAAGGCGATTGGAAAAGTGAAAAAAAAAGGTAATGGTTACGGTATGGTGGGCTTCATTTGGTTTAATACACTACAGCTTCTTAAATCCTGGCGAAACCATCAATGCTGAATCATACTGTAACCAAATTAATACCATGCATCAGAAATTGGCAGTAATGAAGCCCTCTTTGGTCAATCGGAAAGGGCCCATTTTGTTGCATGACAACGCTCGACCACATGTGTCACGTGTAACGTCACAAAAATTATTGGAGCTTGGCTATGAAACTTTGCCTCACCCACCCTACTCTCCGGACCTCTCGCCTACTGACTACTATTTTTTTTAGACACCTGGACCACTACTTACAACACATAATATTCAAAAATCAAACGGAACTGGAAAATGCATTTATTGACTTTATCAATTCTAAAAATTCTGAATTCTACTCAGACGGAATTAATAAGTTACCAACACGTTGGGAGAAATGTATTGAGAGTATGGGAAATTATTTTGATTAAAGAACATTGCTTTAAAGTAACTAGTTTCTTTTTTTTTGTTTAATACCAAAATCCTGCATTATTTTCCGGACAACCCAATAATATTCGAAATCCGTATAGATGCCTAAAACTCCAGAGATGGTATTGGTATGGTGGAAAGGATACTAGGAATCAGGGTTTGTATACCCCAGGCTCTGCAGCCTTCTGGCTTATTGCAACTTCCTAGTTCCTTAGTTCAGTGCAATAGACTCAATCCTTCTTAGAAGTAGAATCAGGTCATTGACTGTTATTGCTGCAATTTGGTTCCCTGAGTCTTTTCCGTACGCTGGGTTAAATATCCATTGAGATGTTGCTTCGCATTCGAAGATGATATGAGTGGTTGTTTCTTCCTCCGCATTACACAATCTGCAGATGGGATCATCGTTGTATATGGCCATGTTGTGTAGATGTTTTTTCAGATACATCCCTCCACTCCTCTAAGTTTTGCCCTCTCCAATTGCAGCAGTTTTTTGCCAATTGGGTTGTTTCATCAGAAATGTTCTATGTCTAGCTCTGCTAGAGTTGATCCATTTCTCTCTTTGTTTTGTCTGGATCCATTCTGCAATGGAGGATTCTATGGTTGTTTTTGATATCCCAAGGATCCATGTATGGGTCTTGCAGATCCTCTGGCCAGTTTGTCTGCTTCTTCGTTACCCGGAATTTCCCTGTGCCCTGGCACCCAAGATACCATCAGGTTGTCGTGTTTCCCAAGTTTTCGAGATTTTGGATGTTTTCACTGACTAGTTTTCATGTAATTCTTTTGTATGCTAATGCTTTAATAGTTGCTTGGCTGTCTCATCTTACGAGGATTTTTTTTGCCAGTGTAGCCCCCTCTAAGATTTTCCCGGGCACAAACTCTTGTGAGTAGAACTATATTTTCCAAAAAGTGAAAGTGGAAATTTTATTTTGTCATTTCCTCTTGTGGTCTTTGGGGTGATGGTTATTGATGGTAAACCTATGATAAACCTGGTGTTTCTTGTCGGCAGGATGATGGTCACATGATTGGAGAATTTGTCAGATTGGCGGCCAGAGAATGAACAACTCAGCAATTCATGACTTTTTTTAATATAGGCTATATGTCGGACTTATTTTGGTCCGTCATCAAGCAAAACATTCTAGAAGGAACAGAATTCAAATAACAATTTCTACACATCATTCAACAAAATCAAGTATAACCACTTACTTAATTACAACTTGTAAGCGACATCGTATAATGTGTAGAAATTGTTATTTGAATTTTTCCTTCTATAATATTTTGCCTGATGAAGGATTAAAATAAGTCCGAACGTCTCCAATAATCAAAAACGCATGGACTGCTAGTTGTTCATTCTCTTGCCGCCACCCTGACAAATCCTCCAATTATCTATGATAAACCTATTGTGTAATTAAGTCAGTGTCACGAGCGGGATTCGAACTCACGATCTTTGGCTAGATACGCCGCTGCTCTACCACTTGAGCAATACTAACCTAGATCCACTCGGATCCACTAACTTCCCATCTCAACCCCACCTTTTGAATTTTCCCTTCATTCCCGTCACCTCAACTAAAATCCTTAATTAATTGAAAGATATTAATTGGACCACGAAAACAAGTGAACTATTGTGTAATATCTACGTTGTGCCCAACCCACGGGGGGGTTTAACCAAAGTAGGTATGTAAAATGTGCCGGTTATGGTTTGACTTCTAATGCCAGGAAATGTAAAATGAATCGTTGGCAGAAGGAAATAGTAGGAGTTAAATACATCATGTGGGGTAACACCATCAAAAGCACATCCGTCAATTAAACAAATCTTAAATTAGAAGTGCATTATGTAGAGGCAATATCACCAAAAACATATCAAATTTAAACAAGCGCTGACCCTGTCAACCATCCGAATGCTGTTGATTTCCTGTTTCTGAGGGTTTGTAAATGCCTACTTCACACATCAATTGCACAACCCCCACCCATTGATCTATCCTGATCCCATTGTGTACTGTATGATATTTGAAGTTATGGTGAACACGGTTACCACATTAACTTCTACGTTTTCTTACTGCGTCCCAGACATAATTGAATCGGTCATTTTGAAAAGGGACTCCAACTACCGTAACTTCAATTTTACCATAGAAAGAAAAAAACGTATTATAAAGTGTAAATTGTGCGGAATTGTTACCAATCTTTTATTTATTTATTGGCACAAGGTCTTGTGGGATATAAACACGATGTTTTGGGCAATTTGAACCCGTTCTGGTCCACAGGAAAAATAGTTTTTCACAAAAGAAATGATCTATTTTCATAATGAACTTGGGTTTTCAAAAACATTGTTTAAATTTGAATCCAAAATGTATTTTCAAAATGTAAACTATGTTCGTAAATCACAAGCCCTGAAGATGATCTCAATAAAGATAGAAACGTCAGCACGGCAAAGAAAATGTTTTTCTGAAACCTTCATTGCACCGGACGGCATCTCACGATTAAAAAATAAGTATTAGGTATAGTATATTCGCTTTAATAATAAATGCAAAAAATTAAAACGTGGAACATGGTTAAGACGTCGTTGCCCTATCCTTAGACTCAGCCGGGTTTATTTACATGACCATTGTTATTTCTCTTTGACCGGCTTTGATTTACATCAGGGATTTAAGGTTGGTAACCCAGGTAGTCGTGAGATCGGCTTAATTTGCCATCGCCCGCGAGGGGATGGTTAGGGTTGGTGAACCTATTGTGTGATAGTTGGTCATTGACATCATGGACGGCCTATCATTGCTGATTTTTTTTTTTTGGATTCAGACGCGATGGCGAAATGCGAAACTTCTGAACCAACAAAACTCATAGAGGGTACGTAGACGAAAATGATAGTGTACTATAAAACAATAAATTTTTGTTTTAATTTTCCAGCCTTGTATAAATTCATTTTTTTCACATCCTACATTTATTTGTAAAATTTAAAGAATGTTTATAAATCCAAGGCCCTGACGATGATCGCAATAAAGATGGAAACGTTGGCACGATAAAGAATTTTTTTTTCTAAAACCTACAGCACACTAGACCGCATCTCAATTCCTCCAAATTATAATTAATAAATTTTGTATTTTTCTTCAATAAAAATTTCATCTTCGTGTTTACAATATTTAAGTAGCGCCTGTTGGTTTTAAAACATAATTAATTAGGCCCTCATCTTAAGATTAATGGTGAACATAAAACATGAAATTTATAAGGGTAGTATGAAAAATTGCTAATAGTATCCCCTTCCAACGTCTAGCTGTCAAGAGACTGGTCGAGTGAAAGGGGTGGGGCGCAGCAATATGGTGAAGAATTTATCGGCCTCCACCCCAGGGGCCATCGTTGACCCCCATCCGGACTCGATATTAAATATAGGCCTCTCCAGAGGATGTTTTCTCATCCAGTAATAGACTGGAGTTCCAAGAAGAGAACTTTTTGTCGCCTGTTCCGAGGGGCACAGGTAAGGGAACGTCCCTTGCATCTGCTCTCCTCCACGTGGATTTTTACTTTTACACCCTTTCCTTATGCGTTTTTGCCTCTCCTTGCTCCCGCTGTCGGGGGAGGATGATGACCCAGGTCGGCGGAAATAGATGCTTATTCCAGGAATTTATTTTTTTAAACCGGTTTCCAGACAATGGTCGGCTGTCGGTACTACGCCCGACTGTTCTGTTCGTCGTTCCGAGAAAGCTCTGCTTAAAAAAAGAAGAAAAAATGTAGGCGCCCCAGTTTAACGAAACCGTTGACTTGATGGAATGTCAAAGAACTGCACGGTAGTTGTTTTCAAATTCGAAAACGCTTACTCCCAAATTGTTAAATAATTTCTTAACAATATTTCAAAGACATATACTGAACAATAATTTAATTATGTCCGCTTCAAATCTCCTTTAGTGCGGACTCCTAGGTCTTGGTATTATTGTCAATTATGACAGTTCTATTTGGATTAATTAATTTATATACGGATACAATCCTTGAGCAAAAATATGTAAGGGAGTATTATAATTAATTAAATTTTAAACATTTTTTTAATGCAGTAACTTATTGGAATACAATTTGGCAAATAATTAATCTATTTCAATGAATTACTCTTTTTATCGTCTTGGATGATATGAAATTAATATGGTCAATTATGACAGTTATATTTGGATTAATTAATTAATTTATACACGGATACAATCCTTGAACAAAAATATTTAAAAGAGTATTATAAGTAATTTAATTGTAAACGATTTTTTAATGCAGTAACTTAATTGGGCAGATAATTAATTTATTTCAATTAATTACTCTTTTGATCTTCTTGGTCGAGATGAAATTAATATGGTCAATTATGACAGCTGTATTTGGATTAATTTATATACATATCGTGAGATGTGGTCTGGTGTGGTGTAGGTTTCAGAAAAATATTTTCTTTATCGTACCAACGTTTCGATCTTTATTAAGATCATCTTCAGAGCTCAAAGGGGAGGTTTGAATTTAGTGATTGGGATTTTTTAGAAACTAAATTTAGGTACACAGTGACGTCAGCATGATGACTTCTTTTCAGACTTCTAAATACACACGACGGCAACAGCGACTGAACGTCATCGTAAGTGTGTAGTATTTACTGACACTTAATTAATGATTATTTAGAGATCGCGAGATGCCGTCTTGTGTGGCGCAGGTTTTACAAAAACATTTTATTTATGGTGCCACGTTTCGACCTTTAATTAGATCATCTTCAGGGACTTTGGAAGACGGGTTCGCCTCAAAAATCGTTTAATCAGATATGCTTGGAATATAATTTTTATGGAATTTGATATCTAAATATTTGACGGAAACTATTACCCGAGCCTTCCTCCTGACTTATGATTCCTGACTATCCGTGTTGTTTTAAATCATCTGCAAAAGGGGGCATGCAATTAGGGTAGACTTTGGGATTTAAATTTCATATGCCTTTTTTGTTAAAATTATTTTATAATTGCTATCTTTGCTTCTACTTAGTCTACACAGACGCGCTTCACTGAGGAACCCCTGGTCGAATAAATCTCACCGAAGTTAGTCCTTGTTTCATGCTATAAGTTCTATCAGTCAGATATGATTTCACAAAATGGCAGTAAGACTGGAAGCTCCTCTATAATTTTCAATATAAGCAATATAAACACGCAATTTTCGTATACTTTTTTTTAATAAGTTCAATTTCGGGTTTTCTCTGTTATCAATAAATCGGGATTTAAATAAAAGCAATTTATAATGAAAGAACCGTAACTTTGGAAAGTTTTCCACGGGAGATTTGAACAAGAAAAACCTATCTCGACGAAGTTCCTCGAACACCAATCAATCGATGACGGACTTAATAAGGAAGCTGTGTAAGAAAAAGCCTTGTCGAATCACAGAACTTTTAACTTTAAATCAATCGGAAGAGTTACAAAAGGGACTCGAGAAAGGTGAATGAACGTCAAACAGCTGAAATGCCAAGAAATTTATCTTAATAGTGAAAAAAAATGAATCAACGAATGCCGATAAACTCAATCGCTACAAGGCGATTGCTTGGGTATATGCCAATAGGATATTTTTTTAACTGGTGTCCTGAGGTCCGTAAATTTTGGTATTCCCCGAGGGGGTAACTCATACCGTAAAAAAATGAATTTTAAAGAAAGCCGGTGGACGAGAAATATCCTACCTTTCGTCTGACATCGCCAAACTTATGAAAATCTAGGACACTTCTAGATTCTCTTGATCTGTTTTTTTTTGTATCTCGCATAATTTATAACATGTAATAAAAACATGTAAAAATGAGCATTTTTAAAATTTAAGAAAAACATAAATTGTGATATTTCCTCTTGGACTTTTGTGATGTCTTTGGGTAAAAATTTGTACAATTCTATCGTAAATACGTCTAATATTTGACTTGCCAGTTAATGTTTTCATTTACTTCCTTTGTGCGGTTATGCTAACCGAGATTTCATACGTTGCGACCAGTACTTTGATGACGGTTTGACCACAAACTCCACGGGGCAACAAAAATTTATATGACAGCACCGTACATGAAAAAAAAATGAAATCGAAGTTCAATTTAATGAACGTTTCTGAGAAAGTTTATATAGAGTACATATTTTTATTTACGACCACTCCATTTAATTTTATCTGTACAGCTTTTTAGAATATACTAACCCTTTTTCCCCGTCAAATTAACCGTTTTCAAATAACTTAATCAAATTAATATTTTTTTCGGATCACATTAATAATTTTTAACTCTAAATTAACAGTGTGTCTAATTGGCCATTGTTAATTATTTCAATTACTTACGAAATATGGCAAAAGGAGAGAAAATTCGTAAGGTGATGTTGAGATGGGGGAGTTGATGTCCGAGTCGATCGAGGTCACGACAGCTCAAGTGTATCCATCCGAAGGTCGTGGGTTCGAATCCCTCTCGTGCCATTAGCTTTTTTTATCTCAATTAAAAACCGTAATTAATTGTAATATAATAATTGGTCGAGCAGACCACGAAAATAGTGAATTAAGGAAGTAGAACTAGTCCAATCTATACACAAAGAAATGTAAGAAAATGCACTCTTACATGGAAATTGATCGTCTTTAGAAAATTGAAAACGGATTGATTACAACAATAAGTCATTAACAGCTTATTATTCAAGGGGCAATAGTGAAGACAATGAACGATCACAATGAATTTTTAATGAATTAATTGTTTTATCTTGGACACGGCAAGGTTAACGAACAAAGATGTTCATGGGTGTCTGTATTTATGTAATTTAGCAAACTTAAGACGTAAAATAATTCTGTCTGTCATCGCACAACGATAGTTTCAAAAGTGTACAAATTACCGTGGCAAATGATTATAATTATTCCTTGAACAATCTACCAACTCGAATTTTATTCTGTTTAGCTTAATGGGGATTAATAACTGGTCAAGGCGGAGCTGCAATTGGAATAATTCGGCCAATCTAAGAATGAATTTTCATTACTAAAGCCAGAAGATTAGGCCGATTCGTTATTATCTTTATGGGCGGTGTTCGACCGGAGTACAACTGAAATTATTATGTAGCGATTGGTATAGGGATAAAGATGAAACCACAAGGACCTGAGTAGATTTATCGTACCACTCTAATTGTATAAACCGCTGGTAGGCTTCAGATTCCATCCCCTTGCCAACTGGTACTTGGTAGTTTCAACTATTATATCAGTAGAACTTCATTGATTACGATATTGCCAATGCGCAAGGTAGTGCCAGCTGGTACTTAGTATGTTGTTCTGTTTGTACTCCTATCTGGCGCATGTGCTTTTCTTAGGCGGCAATGGATCCTGGTTCTATTGTGGTTAAACTTCTTTTCTAAGTCTTTCGCTGTAAACTCCATTATTGCAGGATTACTGTAACTTTTTGTGTGATTTTGTCGTCATGCTGGGGATTCTTCCATTCTGTGCTGTTTGCTTAGGCCTTCAACGAACCGGGAAGACAATGAACTAACTTCTCGTAAATCCTTTGTAAAATATAGGGCGAGACAAATTGAACTCCGGGTGGACGAAGTACTTAAGACGTGTCGTACGTAAATCTCTTGTTTCGCCCAATTAAAACTTGCAGGGGAACAAGTCTGTAACTACCTATTTTGTCATATTGCGATGAATCAATAGGTGGAAATTTATCAGCGCATTGCATAGAGAAAATTGGCGAAAAAATGTATTAAACAGAGCCGTTGGTGTATTAATTAAAAAAACTAACTCTCCTACTAATGACCAACCATGCTTATCAGTCAATTTGTCATCGTGATTTCGAACGGTAGAAAGGGAATTTCATTCCGCGTGACACCAAAGCCGAAATAATTTATTATTTCTACGTTTGGTATACCATAAAATTGTTATTGACAGAATATCTTTTACCATACCTGCTTAGTCAATTAATTGGCCATATGATTTCAATTAATTATTCTTTTCATTTATGGTTTTTGATTGAGATGAAAAATTAGCCTCACGAGCGGGGTGCGAACCCAAGCCATTCGACTTTAGTCTAAATTAACCGAAGGTCGTGGGTCGGATTCCGCTCGTGACATTAATTTTTATCTAGACCAAAAACCTTAAATAAAGAGAATAATTATTTATTAATATTTGAATTGAATAACAATTTATTGTATTAAATTAAAAATGTACAAACAACAGTTAAGTGGACGAGTGGAATGATTAAAACAACTTTTTAACCTCATACAAGTTAAATAAATTCCTCGGAAATAAGCGCCAGTGAAACGGGGTTAAAAACACGTTGTTTGAATTCCTGAGGATAGGATAATTGAACAATTTGATTACCTCTCGTAAATATTTTACAATCCGCACGTTAATGGACTAGCTTTTATAAATATTACTTTTTGGAGAAATCTATTTTCGGGGTGGAGGGCAACAGTAAAAAAATTCCATACACAACTAGTTAATCTGTAGACCGCTTTAGGCCATCTTCGGTCTACTCAATGTCTTCGATCACCTACAGGCGGCTGTACAAGAAAGCTCGCAGATTGGTTCAGTCGATTTTGATTGGGGCCACTTGACTTGAATTTACTGTGCTCTACTGCGTTTTATAACTCATTGGCCAGCTTCCGGGTGTTAATCAGTCTCCATAGCTTAGCCAACGGTTCCTTAGTGAAGGATCTTGCTTGCGGTTTATTCTGTCCTAGATGCAACAAACTACACCAACAGAGACCCTCACATAAACATAAAATGTGTACTGCGGTCTCCTTATCTTCCTGTCAGTATCTCCACAGTGTTTCTTCTCTCTGTACCATCCGGTGCATGTGCTTTTCTTAAGTGGCAATGTCCTGTTAGGAGTTCAACCAGAATCCTGGTTCTGTTGCGGAGGCCTTTTATGAATCTCTTCGTACGCCTCATACCTGTGATACTGTTCAACCAGCTTTTGGACTCATTAAGGATCCATTTTAAGACGTATCTTCTTTTGTGACAGGATGCTATGCCACAGTAGTTCCACGTGTACATTACCTTAAAATCTAAAATTCTTCGATGAAACGACCTAAAAGTTACTCTTACAACATATCTAGCCCAATTCCGATATAATTTCTTCCATCCTAAGTTATCCCATGAATCCTTTTCGTCAAACACTAGTCATATACTACCTCACCTAATGATCCTCTCAGGAGATTCGTCGGTGACTCCGCGACAACCTTACTGTGTAAGACATCATTAAATGGAGCCCATATCACTATGATGGTGTTGTACCAACCGTTGCACAACTTTTGTTCGTGTTGCCACGCTTTTCTTTATTTACATTATTATTATATGTTTTCCTTGTAAAATGAAACGAATTCCGTTGTAAAAAAAAATCACTGTAAATTTATGAGTAGTCTTATTTTATCACGGATAAATATAGTTTGGATTACAAGGAAAAAGGTGTTTATATTAAAAATAGTTTGATTTAGTAAGTGAAAATCCTCAGAACCAGACACCACAACAAAGTTATATCGAGGTCAAGATTTTCTAGTGAGCGCGTGACAAATATGGCCGAGAGATGGTTTTCACAACACGAACTATTTTTAAACGCCGGCCGTCTGTAAGTCCGGATGGCCGTAGGTGTCGATGAATTCGTCTAAATCTGTAAAGCGCGAACCAAGAGATTTCGTAAACACGTCTCGTAAGAGTCTATAGAGCGAGCGTGTGTCTATAGTTGTCCGTCTACTCGGAAAAGGTCCGACGTCATCCGCTCTTCATGCCAAACTCGTGCAACCCCTTCGGATATGTAAATATAGCGGCTTTTTTCGCCATACTTCATTCAATTCCGAGAAATGTTTATTCCCGACAATCCAACACCCACTATTAATTTAATAATAAATAGTACTAGACACTAGCGGCCAAGTTTAAAATTGAATGGAACGTTCAGCTATCAACCTTTTTCTCAAACTCGGCAAAAACATCAATAAAGCTTCTTCTCTTCTCAAGCGAGGGATAGACTAAACATTCCACGACTCAAAAGCACCACACATTCTCTTCGTTGAGCCTAAACAATATTGTTTAATGACCTTTTTCGACGTGCAACAACCGTTTGATCTTCAGGATGAAGATATCCTTTACCAACTAAAACAGATGCTTCTAAAAGACTACTCCAAATTATTTCATCAGGAAGTGGGAGTGTCACAGGGCAATGCGCTCGGACCAATCCTGTATTTCATCAACACCTCACAACTATACCTCAAACCTCCAAGCTTAATTGCATTGATCAATTCGTTTATAGTGTTGAAGGTTCTCACATTGGGGGGTGATACTAACTCGTGTTTGTTTTCAATAAGAATTAAAATTTTCGGTACCATACCATGCCATTAGGAGTAAGGCCTCTTTCAGACGAGGCAGCTAGTTGAACTTGTAACGTGGTAACAAAATGTTTGGGGACCGCCTCAACCTTTTCACATGTAGTTAACTCGTCGCCCAGGCGGATAGGCCAGCAAGCACAACTGCCACTCACGTTCTAATCACCACTGGTCAACTCAAAAGACACTGCTCGGCGGCATTCGTACGTCGCACCAGTCGCCTAGATGAGTCAACTGAGTTCGCCTCATTCACACTCCAATTGCGAGTTTCAGTGTTGAGCAGTTCATTGAAGTTGTTCGTACTAGTCCCGTGTTACGGGACGTGAGATGTAAGAAGTATAGTGGTAAAATTAAAAGAAGTACAACTTGGAAGGAAGTTGCACAAGAGTATTTGGAGAAAGCGCACGTTTCCCAATATTATAACAACGGATAAACCCACTCTTTTCTTTATTGGGTTTCCTCCTTTTTGCTTCTCGTTTTGCAGAAGAGCAAGCACAAGACTCTTGCTTCCTCGGGTTCTAACATCCCGTCGGGAAGAGAGGTTGATTCCAAAAGTTCCCGGTGTGAAACCAGTAAGCAAGTCTTCACTTCAACTTAGCTGAATCAGCCAAGCCGCCTCGATTGAGAAAGTCCTAAAGCGTTTAAAGATTTACGGTTAGTACTCAGGCAACTGTTCACTTTAAGGACTGTTTTGCAATAAAATTACTACTTCATAAATCACTCGTGCGCAGTCACCTAGAATATGCCAGTGTTTCGCCCGAGCGGTCGCCGGAATTTTTAGATGGGTCTTACATAGAAAGGATACAGAGTAGGAAAAACCTATTTTACAAGGAAAATCTATTTATAATATTGATTTGCCAAAAATGTTGGCACTTATTCAAGTCCTCAGGACACCTATCACGATGACCTCTAAATTCTCTGTTCAAGAAAACCTAATTGTCAAACAAATTTTCCCATATCCAAAAAATACTATCATCAGATCCCAACTCATGAATACAGTATCCATCCCTACAACTATAACAACAAGTTGGTTTTCAAGTAAACTAAAAGTAAATCACAAGTAACTGTTTAGAAAAATTGGGAGAGCATCAATGGTTGCTAACCCCCTCGTGTATGAGAAAAAATTGTGTTATATCTCATTAATAATTACATAGGGGTGTAAGTGGCAGCAACGGTCTAGGCGTTGACACGCGCCCAGAATGTAAAGGTCCAGGGTTCGAAAGCAGCGGCCCTGCATCTGAGGGTTTATATGAACTCTGATGTTGCGAACCCTCGTCAAAAAATTTAAATTAAAAAATTACATAATGTATGTGGTTCGAACAGGTCTGCTCGTATGTCCAGGCGTCGTTGGATGTCGGTTGGAATACAGAATTTTTTAATTAAAGTTAGTTCGTAAATGGAGCTTGATTTTGACAACTCCGGTTCGCCGCCCACTTCTTTGAACGTTTACAGGTGGGTGGTTGATTAATTTTAACAAACCCCGGTGGGATAAAATCCAAAATATTTCACCCACTTTAAAAAGGAGTTTCGCCTGGAAAAAAGATTACACGCACAATAAATTACAATCGCCATCATCCCACGCCCATTGAAAACCTTCCTACTAATGCCGACGATGATCAGTTGTCCATTCAAGAAATTTTTTCCTTTTTGCCTCCGCTGCAATATCAATTTTTAAATCAGACAAAGAACGGAAGAGAGCACGTTCTGAGAATTCTCCCATTACGAAAGGCAATCTTTCCGCCTCGGGGCATGTTGACAGAAGGAAAGTGTGTGTTCGAATCGTTAACACCCCGTGTCAGCAGTGCAGATTTCTCCTTTGTTAGAAATCACTGCCGATCACCGCATCTCTCGGAGTTGTCAGCAGAATTCGAAACTTCAAATTTATCCGTTCTAACAACATCGAATAATTTTGTTCGAGGTTTAAAATTGCCGACTGCCATCGAGAAAAGGCGGCTGAGCCTAACTGTATACCCAAACTGTTTTATATTTTAAACGTCCATGAAAGAGAAACCTTTAAAGTAAAAATGTATTTTTCGAGTGCAGAATTTATTGCAATTTATTGTCAAGCCTCATGGGCAGGTAAACAAATTTTACTTATTTTCTCACCTCGCACTGCTGACAAGTTATCTCAAGTTCACTTACAATCTCTTAACTTTGGAACGCTAACTTTTTAGTTGTTTCTGCCCAAATCCTTGGTGTACCCAGATTCTGAGGCTAATGAAATAGGATTATTGAAATCAGCCCTTTCACAAAATCGACTTTTTTCACACGCTTCGTTTCTACATGAAAAATCCCAAAATCGTAGATGAAATATGTTAAAGGTCACCGGGAACGTGTTAAAACTGCCATGGCGTGTGCTTTTCTCGTCAGCCCTTGACACACATTCTGAAGCAACGACGTAGCGATAAAGACCGGCATTTGTATATGCACATGTTCGACATTTCCGATTATTTTTCGAACTTGGTTCTCCAGTAAAGGACAAACATGCCTCGCGTCAACTAATGTTTTTCTTAAACTCATATATACGTTTTGAAACGATCCGAAGAAGGGGAAAAAAATCAAAATTTCGAACCTGTTCTGTGCCTCCTTCGCTTCTTTCCGGTCACGAAATCCAGCCAATCCAAAAACGTGTCAACGTGAAGCGCTGTGCGTTATCGCAGATTTGATCATCATTCATTCCATCTGTCCGTCTCGGGTCCGCTCGTCTTCGTGAATAGACTCGTTGTCGAAAGAAAACCGGTCCCGTGTCGATCAGTCGCGAACAATATTATCTCTTAAAAGATTGGGCCTGTCAGTAGCATTATCATGTTGACATGTTATCCGAACCAAACGCCCTTGGGTGTTATTCAAGTTTTATACTTTCAACCCAATACTGGCAATTAACGTACGTTGAAACAACAAAACAATTCGAGCAGTAGTTAATTTAAAAAACAGTAAAACATAAGACAATTTGTGTTTCAGTTCGTTACGACATACAATAATTGTGAAAGAAAAACCTCCTTGGGTGAGATAACGTGACGATAAGGAATTTGAAAGATTTTGGGCTGGGAATGATTCAAATTAATAAAATTCGGGAGGAGAATTTGGCATTAATTCAATCCTCATTACTAAATTAACCATTATGAGCTGTAATCGCCCACAACACCTGGCAAACATTTCTCCATAATCTGCCGCGTGGATCAAAAATAGAGAAACTTGATTTAGCACCACTTGGTCATCAATGAGAAAACTAAACCTTCTGAATATAGAAATTGGAAAACTGAAAACTTGGAGGATAACGTTAATCTTGACCTACTAGCGTTGGCGAAAAAAGGAAACTACGGCCAACAGCTTGGCAAAAAAAGGAAGAATAAAGATTCCATAACACAAATAATTAAACAGACGCCCAAGATCTATTGTAATTATTTCTTTCTCTCTCTCTCTCTCTCTCTCTCTCTCTCTCTCTCTCTTTTTCTCAATCACTTTCTTATCGGAAATTAATAAGCGATAATATGCAATCGAGTGCTTAAACGGCGTACCATACGAAAATTGAATATGCGAAAGTACAAGCTACAAGGTAACATTCCAAACTGCCTTTCCTTTAAAAAAAAAGAAAAAAAAAAAAAAAAAGGCAATGGCGAAGTTGAAGGACTTATCTTGATCGTACAACTGGAAGACTTAGGGATAGGGATAAAAGAGGCGGCCACAAGACCTTTTGCTCCTCGGCCTGAATCTATTGTTCTCCCTTGCTTTTGTAAATAATTTAGCTTTAAGGTGTTAAGTCTCCATTGCTTAGCAGAAAGCGCATGGACCGGAGTCTACCCAGGCATTTAACCCCTCGGGTCTTGGTCACCCGCTCTGCATAATATATATCATCACTATGAAAGGGAAAAAGAGAAAGCTAAATTTGTAAACAAATACATCGATTGAGAATAAAGCCGTGATTATATTAAAAAAAAATTCACCGAAGGGGTGAGCGTGATGGTGTGTAATTAACCTTCGACACCCTTTCGAAATTCCCTCGAGAGCAGATTAATTTATGTGAACTACTAAAATTACACTCACTTCTTTCCAATAACAGTAACAGCTCACCTGAAAAAAATAAAAATAAATAAATTAGTATGTTGTAGAAATTTATATATTTTTTTAAAATGATGGAATTGTTGTAAAGTATATTTGTATCTTCGACAGTTTCTACTGTGAACATCCGACCGCAAAACCGCTAGGCCGGGTGGTCCAACATGATAATCATCAAATTATCAGTAGCGACAGGGTCGAAATTCCTTTCGAATACCGACCGACTAACATGGGCATTCCGTATATTCCGTACTGGCGGCTAAAAAAATCTGATTTTCATGATTCTCAAATTATTAAATGTACAAAATGTAATCATGAGGTTGTCAAACGACACCAATGGTACTTTGGGTATTTTCTTGCGTCACATCTTAACCTGAAGATGATGAACAAAACCTGTTCGACCAATTTGCCAGGATGAGTTGCATTTCGCATCACGCGTACGTTTTATTGTAGAGCGTAGGCAGTTATTACATAAATAAACTATAATCTGCTGAGTAGATCCAAGATACAATTTTCAAAAATTGCTCGGCAGAACTACAGCACTTATTGCTGAGTCTTGTATTTTAACGAATTCCAATAAAACATGAAAAAATCTTCCTTTTTACACTAAATACCTCTAATCTACGAAGCTACATTGTTTTTTAAAAGTAAAAGTAATGGACATCAGTACAAACAAGAAATTTTAAGAAAGTTTTGACAAAATTATTTTTTATGAAGGTTTTCTTTATCGTGACGACGTTTAGACCTTTATTGAGATTATCTTCAGGGCTCAAAGTGTTCGTCTTCTGTATAATTGTGCCATTCTTGCGTGTCGTGTGGAGGCCTGTAATTGTGCCCAACACGACACGCAAGAATGGCACAATTACAGGGAAAACAAACACTTTGAGATCTGAAGATGATCTCAATGAAGGTCGAAACGTAGGCACGATAAAGAAAATGTTTTTCTGAAGCCTACATCACCAGACCTACCAGACCGCATCTCACGATTTCTAAATAATTATCGATTAAGGGTCACTTAAGGTCAAATAACTACACGTTTTGAAAAGAATTGATATTCGATCAATTCGTTCATTTTTAATTAAACATTACCAAAAACCAATAATACCCATGTTGGCTTTTTACGCAATTTGCACGACCATTGCATCACATTTTTCAATCAAAAAATTCATTACTCGATTATTGACCGAATGTCACCAAGATAAGGTTAAAACCAAGATCAGTTTTGATTTTTCTTATCGTTATGACATACGACACTAAATTTCTTTTTTTTTGAAATTGATTTTGTCAAGCTTCTGACTTCGATCGTTTCTGATTTTATTCACACCCGATATTTTTTATTTGTTTCAAAATGTTTGACGAAATATAGCCAAACTTATTTTCTGATGATGCTTTGGTAGAGTTAAAAGTGTTGCTAATAAGGAAAAAGAAAAAAATGACTTCAACCCTATTTCAGGCAATGGAATTTTGAAAATTGTCTCCATTCTCAACCCATCTTTCTCTCTCTTTTTTGAACGATTACGTCTTTTACATCCATCGTTACATCAAATGATCAATACTATTTAAAACTGGTAAGGTTTTCGGGCCAGTAGCCAGTGTTAAAATGTAAATTGCGATGAAGGGGTGATGATAGCTAATTCTCGTTAAATTACTCGAGCGGATCGAAGTCACGTTAGCTCAAGTGATAGAGCAGCGGCGTATGATACCGAAGGTCTTGGGTTCGAATCCCATTCATGACACTGACTTTTTATCTCAACCAAAACCTTACATAAAAAGAATAAATAAATGGAAGAAGTAACTTGGTCAATTGACAACTAAATTATAAACGGGTTAATATTTTTTAGTTCTTTTTTTATTCTTAAGTTACTTATTACTCTTCTTACTTTTATTCTTGTTAATCCTTATTTCTTCTAATTAATATATTTTTATTGGGTTTATGGCATTTAACTAATTCTTATGTTAGATTCTACTTAGGTATTTATTTTTTATCATTATTACTATTACTACAAACTTCCAGCAAAGTATCCATGCCGTATGGTTTATTTTTATTGAGTCCATTTATGTTCACTTTATTATGATATTGCTTGAAACTTAGGTAAATTTTATTATTGCATTATTTTTCTATCGTAAAAATTAATAAATGAAACAAACCGACTAAATACGTAAAATAACTTTTAATTAGATGCACCAACCGGCAGAAAACCATGATTTGAATAAAATATAATATGTAAATTATTTGAAAACATTTTTACTTGTCTCGTAGCTCCTTGGCAAGGATGTTCGAACACGTTCTCAATGTCTTCGACCTAGTATCACAAGAAAAAGTTGCAATGAATTCGGTGATCCCATTTGTGAGTTTATAGCTTGTAAAAAAAAAGCATTTTCTTTTAAACGATTACCAACTGCTACAGTTTCAAGGCTGGAAAACACTCTTAACCTCAGTTCAACGATATATAAAAGTTATTACTTCTCCGTACCAATTATGCCCCTCTAATAGTCAAGATAGTCCTCGGCGCCAAATTACAAAATATATCAGAAAACCAATAAATCAGCTTTATCTCCCAGCGGTGATTATCTTTCCCACGATGAAAAATATCTTTAAAGTTTATCGTTATTGAACTGTTTCGGCGCTCGTTAGATTTCTCAGAAAGATGTTTTTAAAAGAAATATTCTGCGCAGATCTAAGCACTGCCGTCGTTTATTCGAGACTCGGGTGATCGGGTGATCCTTTCATCAGAACCGATACATAAAATAATAAACTTAATTGACAATTTTAAATTATAAATTATTTACGTAAGGTATTAAATTATAAAATAAAACATAAATTGGAGATTAAAAAGGGTAATTTTAAAGGTTTAGTTAATTTCTTTGTGGGCCGTCTCCATTTGTATTGCACTGTAATTTTAAATTTGCAGTGACTCCACCAATGTTTTTTTTGCAAATGATTCAGTGAAAATAATCGCTTATCTGTTTCTTATCATCCTCTGGTCACTTTTTAAACAATTGCGTTTGATTTCAATACAACAATCAAACAAATTTCATCACGTATGATTCACCTTTCAAAAAATAAGTGATGAAATTTGTATATTATGTAGGTCGACGCTTTAATTATCATGTCACCCCGCACAGTGTTGTAAATCACAAAAAAAATAATAATTTGTTCAATTCGTGAAGAGCGGTCGAGAATAGTTTAGAAAAACAACTTTTCCATTTTTTGCCGCGCTTAGACCTTTATTCGAGTCATCTTCAGAGTATAAAGTGTGGTGCTGTTCGCGTGGTGGGATGCTGGTTCTATGTGAAAGATGACTCGAATGAAGATCGAAACGTCGTCAAAAACTGAAAAAGGCGTTTTTCTAAACTACCCCATTCTTGACCGCTCGTCAATTCTTCTATAAATTATGAAACAACAGTCACTAAGAAACACCCAACAATAATGATTTTATTTTGCTTCTTTTTAAATAAACCACCCGTTGAGACTCTTTTGCAGACCACACCTAGTCGCCTAGATACTAATTTCGTTGCCATGAAGGTCGCCTGGATACTAACCTAGCAACCATGAGAGGCTCGTAGGTACTAACCTAGTTGCTAGGAGAATCGCCTGGATACTAACCTAGTTGCCAGGAGAGTCCCCTAGAGACTAATCTAGCTGTCATGAGGGTCGCCTGGATACTAACCTGGGTCGTCTGGATACCAACCTAGTTGCTAGGAGAGTCGCCTGGATACTAACCTAGTTGCCAGGAGAGTCTCCTAGAGACTAATCTAGCTGTCATGAAGGTCGCCTGGATACTAACCTAGTCGCTTAGATACTAATCTAGTTGCCATCAGGGGGGGGGGGGTCGCTTGGATACTTTTGGTATCATACCGAACGCCTCCGTGTTCTTAACCTTAATCATCACTAACTACCTTTATCCATCTATAACCACCCTTAACCGTCTCTATGCCGGCTTTAGCCTACATAAGATGATTATTTTTCATTTTCCTTATGATGTGCAATGCTGTACTCGATGGCGAAACAGTGACCAACTTTACCGTAAATCTTTCTTGTTGTTATCAAAGTATCTTGTCAAGGTCTGTAGGGTGATGTACCTTTAGTTCGATCGTTTCAGATCATCATGGCCAGCATGTCCTCAGACGCATTCCGAATTCTTGGGTGGTGGGTTAACCCCCAGCGGTCTTGGGTCTTGGGAGAACCGCTCGAGATACGTATTCGCCCTATTTTGCCTGGTGTGAAATACACAATACACAAGGTGGTTAAACAAAACAGCGATAAGACGAGTATCACTCGAATTCATAAGTATTTCGAAACGGAAATTTGGAGACAAACGAAATCAATGGGATGGAGAAATTTTTCACCTTCGCCATGTCGAAGTGAGTCTTTATGCCTCGGACGGGGACATCAATTTTTCAATTTAACCCGTCCCACCTTCAAATAAAAGCCCTAGATGAAAGCGTAAAGAAAGTTATATAAGCGAGAAACGAGGTTGAGCTAGAAAGTCTGGCTTTCCGAGAATTCGCCCCCCTCCGTCTCTTGATTGAACTAGTCGGTCTCCTGAGCATACTCGTATATTTTCAACATCTTTCATTCCTGGAGTCTTCAACTATTTTATTCAACATCAAATATTAAAATTCGTTTAGACTGGTCTTACACACTTCACGAGATCCGCTTATCATTTGGCATCATTTAATAAAAAAACTTCTAAGCGATTCATTTGAAAAAAACAAACTAATACAAATAAATCTTGCTTTGCTTAAAACTATAAAAAATCGATTGTTACTAGACTGAACAGAATAGCATTACAAGCAGGGTTTCAGAAGTCAATATAAACAATCTTCGCCTAAATTGTGGGATTTCCCTCAAGATGATGAACTTGTAATTTGGTCATTTTGGTCTGACTATCCATGCTATTTTTGTATGCCAGGCGAGTTTCGCCTTCTTGCTGGTAATGACGATAGACAGGCCAATATGATCATAAACGAGGAAAGTACACCACCCCTGTTTAATTGTTTTAATCACTCACTGATGAAAACTCAGTGACTACATTTATTTAACATTTAAAAAAATTAAATTAGCTATGTAGGAGGCGTTGTAGAGAGGCGCTACAATACTCTCCCCCTTTTGAAGAAAGAATTTAGCCGGGGTGCAGTTCCGAGCCGGACTGCCGGGTGGTGGTGGCTAATGGAGTCACCGTCTTATAAGGTCTTGCGTGAGAGCTGTCGGAGATGCTGGAGCTGTTGTTTCCGTGATTGGTGAACAAGGAGAAACAAATAAGTTCTGCAGTTAAGAGAGGACAGTCCGCTTAAGTCCGTGGCATGCCTTAATATGATCCACATTAACTATTTAACCAACGTGTAAGTTTTCTCCGACAGCCTGAAATACTGAAGGGTCTTTTAAGGCTTGTGGTCGATTGCGGAGTTGGATGACGACTTCCGATTGAGGAGTTACGGCTGTAAATTTAAAGTACTCTCCTAGCAGACGAATTTTTTCCCCGTACACTGATTCACAAGGAGCTATACCGAGGTTTCTTTCACTAATGTTCGAAGTAGAATGGCTGGTACCAATGAGCTTTGTTCAGTACCATCAACCTTTTAGAGTCCTGCGGAAGCGCTTAACTGTCCATTTAGACTGAGGTAGGTGTTGGTCGTTTAAATCCAAATAGTTTTGATAGTTCCGGAAAAAGTTCAACTTAGAACTGCCTACCCCCGATCGGTCTTTACCGTAGCTGGGCTTCCAAAACGGGCAATTCAATCCCGGTACAATGCCGCCCACTGTCGTCGCTTGGATGTCTTGAAGTAGCCTCTATCCATCCAGTATGTGTATCAATTGTCCAAAATTACCGCCTACCTTGCCAAGGCATAAGAACAATTTGTGTAAATCTTTCATTAGGTATAGGGAAATTGCCCGAAGGGGTTGTATTATGCCGTGTGACTGCTACAATGGCAGGATATACATACATCCTTGAAGTTTACGAGTTCTCGTTTTATTCATACCGTGAAAAACATGATATCCAATTGTAACCATAGTTCCGGCCGTTGTTCCAAAATAGGGGTAATTTTCCCTCCTGCTCGTCCGGTTTCGTAAGTAGCAGGGACATTACCAGAGGTTTTAGGATCTTCTTGTCGTCGTATTATATATGTCGGACTTATTTATTCGCTATATACGTAAAATTTAATAACTGCTACAGTATTAAGTCCAAGGGTAAAATATTACAATTAAGTAAGTTAGGATAATTATAAGTAATTAGAAATCGTGAGATGCAGTCTAGTGTGATGTACGTTTCAGAAAAACATTTTCTTTATCGTGCCACGTTTCTACCTTCATTTAGATCATTTTCAGAGCCTGGGATTTACAAACATTGTTTACATTTAGCAAATACATTTTGGATGTGGAAAAGTTTAAGATTCATACAACACGGGTCACCAATATAAAACAATCTACACAAATTGCAAGCACAAATTACGTTTTAGCCACTTTTTATTAAAAAAACACCTAGGTACAATAGTTCCTCTACCAGATAAATGGCGGTACAGATTGATCAATCAACAGAATAGAATAGGGAAATAGAAATGAACAGAACATAATAGGAAAATTATAAGGATTTCTTACTCCTCAGTGCCTTCATTGTGGAAAATAATTTTGAAAATATTTTAATTACTTGAAGTTTAGCGCTAAAACTTTACGATCAGTAAATGACCTTACTAAATGAGTTATTAAAGTAGGCGTTATTTATGTTATCGTCGAAGGACAATTTTATCGTTCATACAATTTGCATTGCTGCAGAATGATTAGCGTGGTTATAAAAATATAAATACAAGGGGGCAACGCTCGGATTCTCACTTGGACTTTTCGGAAAATTTTAAGTTTTATCCGGTGTTTTTTTTCTGTAGTAATCTTGATACACTTCATGATGTAGGTGACAAATTTTAATATATCCTGCATTAACCATACGAAAAAGGAAACATTACAGGCAGAAAAATTCGATTCTTTTACCCTTTCACACAACATGAACAGCAAGTTTTAAGAATTATTTTCCTTTTCTTTACCTAACTTTCTGAGCTGTCGGAAAAAGATAAAGATGAGAAAATTTTCCAAATTTGACAGGGATTCCAGGTTGTGCTTGTCGTTATCTCCTCTATAGGCAACGCTAAGAAAAACCCTTATATTCACTAATTTAATCCAAATAGCCAGGAGACAAGTTTGTATGTTTTTTTTTTTTTTTTTTTTTTTTTTTTTTGAGCCTACAGAGAGCTATTTCACATCGTCTATTAGTTGATGGTCATTCCCCTACTCCTGTGATTTCTCCGAAGTCTAGGATGCTGAACCTGTAATTTGATCATTTCTTATCACCCTAGCTTTTCCTCGCTGGGTCGGATTTTCAGAAAGGTTTCGTCGTCTCCAGTGTGTCTGTGATTCTGTGTTAGGTCGCCACAAATGAAGATTTGTCTTATGGGTGGATTTGTCGGCATTTTCTTTGTTTTTCAGTAATTTGGTCTTTGTGACGTCCGTATTTCTCTTCTCTGTTCGTATAAGTGCGTTGTCGTGCAGAAGGATAGGCACATTCCGATCGGTTAACGCTGGCCATAAACATTAATTTTCATATCACCTCATTAATTTCTTTACAGTACTTTTCGACAGTGATAGTTCCACCCGGATTGAGCAAGCTGTAATGAATGACTCCTGCAGATGACCATCAGTGGCAGTAATTTTTTTAAGGTTGGCTCTTAGAAGGGCCCCGGTTTTTCACTCTTATCCAGCCACGGTTTAGAACGCTGTCTATTGTCTTATATACCCTTTACTATACGGCTGAGAAATGGATCATTTTTGTCGAGTACGTATTGATTTCATACCTCCGATCCCTTTGGCGGTCGTTCAGATCGTAGGGAACCGACTTGGCAAGCTTCTTTGTTTTCCCAATAGCTTCCAGAAAGCGGACGACGGTGGATTGGTCAATACCAAGTTCTTCCTCGAATTAGTAGTTTTTGTTTGGCCAGGCTCAACTATAGCTGGTCGTAGTCAACGGCAGAAGTACGTGCTTGTTTCTTTGCTTGTGAGGTCATCTTCCAGTATAGAATGTTTGTAACCGACTGTGGATTCATTTATGGTTCCTTGCCTCCATGCTTCGGTTTGATCTGCACCTCACCCGAGTTTAAATTCAAACAAAACGCTCTTAAGACTTAATTTTGTTTGAAAAGGCACTGAACAGACAGAATTAAACTTTTTTTTAACTAAAAGTATTGTAAAAGAAAGAAAGCGAGATAAATAGGATTTAAAATGAACTGTATCCTTTAGCATGGATTAGTTTTGTTAACACAATTATTCAAAGATCGTGAGATGCGGTCTGGTGTGATGGAATTTTCAGAAAAACATTTTCTTTATCGTGCCAACGTTTCGACCTTTATTGAGATCATCTTCAGGGCTCAAAGTATTTATTTTCTGTTCTTATTACATATCTTTATTTCCTATTCTTGCGTGGCGTGTTGAGGGTGCCTTTGTTAACACATTTAATTAAGGTTTTTAGTTGAGATGAAAAAACGTTAATGGCAGCGCGGGATTTGAACCCACGATCTTCGGCTAGAAACGCCACTGCTCTACCACTTGAGCTTTCGCGTCCTCGATCCACTCGGACATCAACTTCCTATCTCCACCCTACCTTATGAGTTTTCCCTCCTTTTGCCATTTTTGTTAACACAATTGGTATAAAAAGGGAAGCGAAAAGGAAAACAAGCATATGTACTACATCAACCCAATAATTCCAGTTATTTAGTTCTTTTTTCGTTTTGTACGCATTGCCATGATTTTTAAATTATTTTTTAGTAATTGTTGTAAACAGCAAAAAGTAAGACAGATTTATACAAATGTTTTCAAGACGTCACACGTGAGGGCTTACATTGTCCTGTCCCGCAGAACTTCACGAGCGTAAAAGTATTGGCCTTGATTGGGAACCAGATTTGCATCCGCATATTTGCTCAGGAATTATCCTCGAGAAATCCGGTTGTCTGTGTAAGGCACGTAAAGAAAAAAAAATGCATTTACAAATAGCATAACAACTTAAAAGTTTAAATGATGACATTTGGACGTGATTTCATTCACCTTGAACATGTACAAAACAACAAACTCCGGACCTTAAAACGACACAAAATTTAACGAAGATAAAATATTGTATCGCGTACATTTGTCTGTTAGACGAATGTTCACCAGGATCGGTGCCGTACTGAAGACCGTTGACCTCAGCCTCAAAGGTCAAAAACGTTCATGGGCCCTCATTCACTCTCATTTCTTTCAAGTTAATTTAAATTTTACAAAACCTCGCTTTTATTGTTTTAAATTTACTTTATATTCTCAAATAATTGGAGAAAGCAAAGTTGTGATTAGGGTTAATGTAGTAAGGGAAAATTAAGAAATAAATACCAAAATGTACTACTAAAGTTTAAAAAAATTCAAAATGTAAGATTTTATGGAAGAGTTTCTTGTCAGATGTTTATCAACACAGAGAAGATGGAGTAGGATCGATACCATCAAAACTAGCTGTATAAGAGAGACGGGCGAGAAAAGGCGAGCCGGTGGTTTAAGGGAACCGGGCGAGGACAGGCGGGCCAGAATCGATCAGGCTTCAAACCGAGGACGCGGATTCAATTTTGTGAAGTGTATTAAATTCCGAAAGCCACGTCTTTCAATTTTGCGAACAAAGACTTCCGACGGCGGGGGATGCCCAAACCATTTCCGTATAACATTTATTTGGAGGTTTCGTACATTTTTTTCCCCGGGAAATTGTTCACTGCTAAATGTTGGAAATACATTTTGGAAACGATCCAATATCAAATACTTTTGTACTGTCGTCTTATTGTGTTGATAAAGTTGTTATTCGTATAAAAATCATCTTTTCAAACGTTATATTTTCGGTCATTTCAGTTCAAATATAAAACAGTGCCGTATCACAATATCACAATTACAACAGTATCACAATTTCTAAATACACTGACTCATCGAAAAAATTCCACTCTTAATTTGTCCCATTGTTTTTACCAATAATTTTTTTGTCATGATTTAAATTGAGCGTCAATTACAGGTAAACACACTTAACTCTTAATCCAGCACAAGGATAAAAGATTTTTCAATATTTTTTTTTTTTTTACGGAATTTAAAATACTTATTCAGTTTCATTTGAATTCTGCAGCGATGAACTGTTTAGTTTTCATCTTTATTTTCTTAATATTAATTGTTTAACTTAAAAAAAGACCATTTAGTGTCGAGATGTTGCGCGTTCTGTCGTATTTATTGATGATGGACGTTCCATCAAGTAGGCGGCTACTGCCATTGGAGTTCCCTGGCATCCTGCGAAAGAAAGCCCGGTTCTGGGCATCCTAGGTTACCAGAACGACAGGATGACCGTTTTTTTATTTTAAGAATTTTGCGACGAACCGACACCTAACTTTTGTTGAAGCGGGAAGTTCGAGGTGTCCAAGATTTCAAGATAAAATAGTATGGACTGATGGCCTATCGTCCCGTAGGAGGACCAGAATTGACCAGAAAATGGTCTTTGGTCGATTGGTCTGCTGTACTTTTTACAGATGAGTGAAGGTTTGCTCTACTATCTCCAGATAGGCGTCAAAGGGTGTGGAGAAGTCGAAGGTACGAAGCCTGTAATAAATTTGTCCCAGTGCCAACCTTTTCAATGTAGCTCAGTGATGATGTGGGAGGAATTCAATGGAGGTGTCGCACAGAGTTGGCTGTTGTTCGTAGAGGGTTTTTGTCGGTCACTCGCTATGTGGATGAACATTTTGTGATGAAATGATAAGCCCGTCCGTTGTTCGCTCGCATTGTACAAACCTTCCTAACATAAACACGGGATTACCGTTTTTTGGCTTTGAAAATTTTGGAAAACCGACACCTTACTCTTGTTCAAGCGATTCCTCAGCTCCAGTTAGTTCGAGGTGTCCAAATTCCTGAACGCATTGCTCGCAGATGATCATATCAGTATCGACTGATGATCTTTCGTCCCGTAAAAGGACCAAAATTGACCAGAACGGAGTTGCACGGTTCGCATTTGCCGAGAACACACCCATTGGTGTTTGGTCGTTGGTATGTTGTACGTTTTACACAGGAGTGAAGATTTGCTCTACAATCCCCAGATAGGCGTGGAAGAGTGTGGAGAAGGTGAAATTTTTCTTCAGTGATGGTGTGGGCGGGAATTTCAATCCAGAGTCGCCACTATGGAAGGTCTTTTACGGCCACTATGTGGACGAAATTGTGCAACATCATGCTCTGCCAATCCTCGATGAAATCAGCGACGATCCTATCCTAATGCGTGATAATGCCCGTTTACATGTCACCACTCCCATAGAACATATTCGACAGCATTTATGGATTAACCTCAAAAGACGAATAAGAGCACGGCCATCAATTCTGGATACATTCCACGATCTTGAAAAGATTACCACTTTGAATTGACCAATACGTTCTCCTGACCTGAATCATATGGATAAAGACACTCGTCAGACATAGATCAGACCATGTTGAAGAATGGGACACAATACGGTAGTTTATTTACTCCGATACCCGGGCGGCAAGAAGAGGTAATAAACATAAATTTTATAAAATTTCGAAAGTCTAAACCTTTCAACAAGGAATAACGTAGGTGAACTGGGGATTTTCATCGGGTGAAAAATTATTCCGCGAAGAATCACACGCACAGACAACGTCACAGAAATTTATTGTATGATGCCACTTCTCGTTTTACGGTAATTACATGCACAATGGAAAAAAGTAATTAAAGACTAATTGCATAACTACATTGCAAGGCCAAGACCTTCATCGCCACATGTCTCTTATCTAGTTAATGCTAATGTATTTATTTTTTGCATAAAATACAGATTCAAAGTGTGTTGAAAACAAAAAAAAATCACAAATTCTAAAAGTTTGAGAAATCCTTTCAGTATACGATTAATGAAAAAAGTGGCTGAAAAAAACCACTTTCTCGTAACTCGTCACCGTTTGTAGAGTAACGGCTTACACCAAACTTTAGTAACTGTTACTAGTTATTTACTGTTATTACCAGTCACGTTACAAGTTCTCATTGGTTGGATCGCTAGTCCACGGTTGATGGAACTACGAAAGCCGATTCGCGATTTGGTTCCTTAAAGAATCAAGGTTAGACCTCAAGGAAAATTCGAATTTTGAAAAATGCAGGTACAGTTTGAAAACTTATAAAAAGCTATAACGAATTAGGTGTACCATCCAGCAGTACCCACAAAAAATGAATGAGCTGCATAAACGTGAAGCTTAGCATTAGCGCTCTAACCATTGGTAAGAACTTGTCAAGTGCAAACGGTAACGTAAACTAGTAACAGTAAGTAGTCAAGTATACTCCTGAAACTATGAGGAACAAGTTAAAAGAAAGTGGTCTTTTCGGTCAATTTTTTCACTAATCACTGTCAGCAAGGATTTCAATTTGTATGACTTGGTATCTGACCTTTGCCCTCTGTGCACATTGCGAGTATAATAAGTTGTTATTGTTGAAATGGTTGAAGGGTTTGTTTACACAGTTCCCAGACTATTATTTGCATTAAGGAGATTTTTCTTTCCTACTTTTTATCTTAACTACTACTGTTGACATGCATTAATGTTATATTTTGTAAAAATAACAGTTTTATATTTGCTTTGTAAAATAAGAGTAGTTTCATTATGGGGAAATAACCTTAAATAAGACACCCTGGGAGCTGCGACCCACTCAATGTGGCACTGCGGCGGAGACGGGTGGTATAATGTGGTTCGAGACCCCGAAAAGGTTCACCTCGAGTTCTCGTCTACGGCTCTTTCTCAATCCAGGTCCCTTCATTCTATCCTGTGACCCTTCCTAACCTGTTACAGGGGGGGGGATCCAGGTGCAAAATACAGGTGCAGCCTAGAGGGCGTAGCAACCTCCTTACGGTAACAAGCTGTACTCGTGTCTGCCTCGGGTTACGGGGGCCAGTGTACCTGTCTCCTGTCTGCAAAGAGGGTGTATGAAAATCTGTACCACTTTCAGCCCGTATTACACTGGGAATGGATTCGTGGTAGTACGTGTGACAGCCCTTGGCGGGAACTTAGAGAAGAGGCTGTCTTCTGCCAGGATGACCAAATGACCACCGTTATACACCCGGCCTCACGGGATACGTTGACGACATGATGATTATGCTGGATAGTCCCTCGAATGCATGAGTAGAAGTGGCTGGAAACGGGTAGTAAATCGGTTTCTCCTACTCGAGTATGCTTTTCAATGTTGTGCGTATGATCGGTACCCTTGTGGAAGCGAAGGATCACACCTAGGCTAAGCCTATGGCGTCTCTCGAACGCACTTGGTAGAGTGGTGGAGCTGAGCTCGGCAAGTTTTTACCGTAGGCTGTGCTCCCCTAGGGAGTGGTTAGATATTCCACTTAAAACAAACAGCGACTAGAGCGAATCTGGAAGTTGCTACGCTAGGGAACCCCCCAATACTCTGGAAGATAGAGTGCTTAGGTAGCCCTTTGCGCGGAGCATACGGTTCGATGCTTAATGCGGACCCGGCCACTTGGAATGAACAAGAGAGGAGCGAGGATGTCTCGGCCCTTCGGGGCTGATCTGCCTCTACACCAATTCTGCGGCAGTAGTACCATTCTGTCTTATGTGGAGGTGCGGCAGCTCTCATCTTGAGAATCAAAACGTCCGATAAGGCCGAATAGATCCTCAGAATCTTTTTTAAGATGACCGAGTACGCAGGAATGAACTGTAGGCACAGGTTCGTTTAAATTCAACTTCTTTCATATCTCACATGGCAAAAGGGTCCTTTATAACATGTCGACAAATATAAAGGAGAAACTTTGAATGTACGTAATGAGATGGTATTATGTAAATGGAATCGAGAGAGCCATTCGGCAGAAAACGGCTTCATGATGATACCGTCAAATAAATCACCCCAACAAGACAATGACGGGAAAGGTAATTCTAAAAGGAAAAAATATGAACCCTATCTTCCAAAAAAAAGTAGACTTAATTTGCATAAAATACAGTTTAGTCAAATATGTTTATGCAAATTATATTAAACACTTTTTTTATATATCGTCGTTGATTCTGTGCTGCCATCCTTACGGTAAGAAAGAAAGCCTCCTCGATATTGACGACAATGCAAACGGTATTATATTATTTTAATTACGTTGGAATGGATTGTGAGAGGGTATAGTGAAATAAGGTAAAATAATTAGATCAAACCTCTTTACAACACCTTTTATATTATTACGGACAGAAATTCCATTCCTGTACCCGGATTCAAACTCAGAACCTCTAACGTGGCAAAATCCTCCTACAGCTGTATAAATTGGCAATGGTTTGTCAGACTTTGGCCATCTGGTTTCAACCCGCACGTGCACCTAAACGAGTTTCCAACTACATCATTATCGTTGTACTTGTTCTTTAAAATTGATAGCCAAAGGTTATCTCGATTAGTGAATGAAATTCAAGAAAACACAGAACTGCTCAACTCAGGAGGAAATGAGGAGTCGATAGTTGTGTTGACTGGTAGCTCCGAAAGTCACCTTTCCAGAAGGAAGATTTGAATACAAATCAGTATGAAAGTAATATACAAATAAATTTCAATTATTACGATTTTATGACAAATGATTTCAACCACCCCAGACCGAACGGGCTTTTTCCTAACAAGTTGAATTTTAAAGCCCGACTCTGGTAAGGGTTTCTATGTTACTTTTTTCTTGGGCGTTGCTTTACTTTGCCGCTTATTATTTCACCTTGGAACATTTCGTGACTGTCAAGTAGAATTTCCCTCAAAATCGCTTTCTCGCGAAGGAAAATATAGTTCATGTGTACACCCATTTCCCTTATCTAAATTACTCTGTGCTCTTGGTGAAATCAGCTTTAGGGCGCCCTTCCTAGAATCAGTTTTGCCTTTTGAGTAACGAGAGCATTTAAAAAAAAACTTCGATAAGCCTGGAGATCTTATCGCCGGATTTATTATTGTTAGGCATTGTTGGAGATTACAACTAGTCGAGATAAAGCCGCGTTTGTGTTGACATTCGCCTTCAACGGGTCAGAAATGAATAAACCGATATTTCATCTGACGTTCTTCTCTCGCTCCTCGATAGAAATAACGCCTAATGGTTCTATTTCCTATAAATAGACAAAATCGATTCGGCCAGCTTTGTCGCTTCTCAGTAATTTTTCAAAGTACGTTAACAGCTTTTCTCACTTCAACGAAATAATAGATGAAAGTCTCATTTTAATTTATGATTTACGCCATAATATTTTATTTACATGGTTAGTTTTTAAAATTTCATTGGAAAAAATTCAGCTTAGAGCATTGCTCGATAAAACTTACATCTTGGTCGGTATCAGTTTACTTTTTACTTATTCAAAAACTAAACTAGTATAATTATTTACACCCATTATGTGCGGAGCGTGATTTAGTCTCTCCTCTTTATAATTTCAATGCCCTCTTTTTTCCATCCAGCCTAAGGATGGATAATTAATTAGATGTCATTTATTGTAGTATTACTATGACGTATATACGTAAGAGAGTGAGTTACACAAGGTGCAGTCATGAGTCCTCTGCTTTTCTCCATATTTATAAACTCTACGTACGAGATTGCTGGGTTTTAGGTGGAGATCTTAAAAATCTAATTATTAATGATTTAGTGATTTTAGATTTCAATCCCCAATGGAAAACATCGTACAACCTTTCTCTACATGCCAAATATATGGCTTTTGCCCAAAATCAAGTTTAATTTAAAGTCTATTTATAGTCGAGTATGATCTATCTTCGATGTAGAAATTCCAGACGGTTTGGATTGTACTAGCGCTAACATAGTTTGTACTTGAAAGTTTGGATTCGTCGTTAAATACCCATTTCTGTATTGACCATCGTTCAAGTCCGGTTCCTCGTTAAGTAACCATTTCTGGAATGACCGTCGTTGGAGTCCGTGTCGTTGAAGTAATCATTTCTGGAATGACTGTCGTTAAGCAACCATTTCTGGATTGACCGTCATTAAGTAACAATTTCTGGATTGACCGTCGTTAAGTAACCATTTCTGGATTGGCCGTCGTGAAGGAACCATTTCTGGAGACCGTTGTTCCAGTCCGAACGAATTTGTTTGAACCTTCAATTTTACGCACTAGCTGATACGTACATCATACTGCTGGCAAACGTAATTTTAGGCCGTGTTGTTTTTGACTAATATCACATAACGAAGACAATGATGATTTCATTTATTAAACTCATTGGGTATTCCAAGCCGGAGTAGGTACAGAGTCAGAAAAAACACAACGAATTGGGTTAGATTGCAACAAAGAAGGACAAAGATCTTAAACTACACAAATAATAGCACAATTTCTAATGATCTCCGCCTGTTTTAGAAATTATCCCATTCTCAATGACAATACTTCGCCATTGGCTTTCTACAAGGCACTTTCACGCTAATAAATACGATCTCGGAAAACAACCCGACATGAGTGACACATCAACTCTCAAAGTATCTCGTTAAAAATGGTAGGGATGTTCTTGATCCAAGACGGTTGGTTTTTATGAAAACTAAAACAATCATGTTATTTTTTTAAATCGATAATTTCATTATCATTTAAAAGCAACAATTCCTTGATCATACTAAACCGGCCTTGTATTACAATTGTGTAATTGTACGCTTATTTATGAAGTCTGAGTCAAAATATTTATACAAACCCAATATAGAAAGTCCCGAAATCCCACACGGATGTAAATTTATACATTAAGTCATTGAATAAATTGATATGCAACGATATTTGAAAGCAATTGTGTACAATTTAAATATAGGAAAGTAAAATTTGTCCTGAATATATTTGGAAATATGCCTCGCCTCTTTGTCGATATTTTGAGGAGCGTTCTTGGATGAATTATGTCAAATTCCCCTTAAAATTGCTGTATTTTAACATAAAAATTTAGAGGTAAATATGCTATGGAATTGTTTCTATGATCTAAGCACAAAAACTAGATCTGAACGTTGCTGGGTTTTATTTTGGTCATCGACCGGTGCTTTGTCCTCAACACGAATCTGTCTTATTCACGATTTCGCCCCCATTCATTTCTAACCCGAGTTTCTATTTATGGGCCGATTCAGGGTTTTAAATAGCCGATTTATAGGTCGTGTTTATATATTCGGCATTCCCGACCCTTCAATCGTTTTCCTCCATTGTAAATAACTTCCTATTCGTGTTTCTCCCATGTGATTAACAAGTTCCGCTTGTAAACCAGCGTCTATCAACGAATCTTTTTTTTCTCTCCCCCTGAATCAAGAGTTTTTCCGTACAACGTTAGTTTGAAAAACAATTGTCTGACTGTTTCCTGAATATGTTTGAAAAACAAAACAAAGCCGGTGGCAAATTTTCTAATCCGGTTTATTTACTGTTACCACCTGTCTGGTTTCTGACCATTTCTTTACACTACACATCGTATCATTTATCATCATCTCTTGAACACGAACAGTTACGTTCCAAGGTCTTTCTATTTTTGGATCGAGACTTAAAGAAAACCCCTCAAAAACTACACTAATTGTCTTACCAAGAAAAGAAATTATAGAAAATACAAGGATTTCGCGTCTATAACGAAATGCTGCAATTACAAAATGAGGTTAAATACCTAGGAATAATCTTTCATAGGAAATTAACCTGGAACCCTCACTTGCGACATACTATAGCAAAAAGTAAAATATCGCTAATGACCGAAAGAACCCTAGTCAAATCGTGGGTATTAAAACCAGAAATGGCCCATTGGCTATGCACGGCAATAATAAGACCCAAAAATAAACCAATGGGTCATTAAGCTTAAGAAGTTCAGCAAAAAGTACCTAACCAAACATTAGGCAGCATAAAAAGAGTTGCTTTGCAAACCTATGTATCACAGGGGCAATAAGAACAACCCTTACAAATTCATTAGAAACTCTGCTAAACCTACCTCCACTGGAAATATTTATATAAAGGGGAAGCTAAGAAAAAGGTCGTTTAACCTCTAGAAACAATCAATCTCATATCCAGCTAAATAATTCGGGCACAGAACCATAGTTAACAAAATTGGGACTGTATGATCCCGGAAACAATTTTCACATCATCCTACAAAGTCTCAACAGACTATACAGGGCGAGGAAGAACACATCAGATACAATGATTTGGTAGATGGCTCCAAAACAAATAAAGGACCGAATCAAAACATGAGCATATTCATTAGGGAGCTTCGGTCTTTCAAACAGAAATACATGTCATCAATACTTCTGACTGGAAAATCTGGAAAGTCCGCATGAGAACTGAGAGCCAGGCGGCCATTAAAGCATTAGCGTGTAAAAGACTCACATCAAAATTAGCCAGTGAATACATCCAAAATCTCCAAAACTTGGGGAAACACACCGGATAATATCTTTCTTGAGTGCCAGGTCACAGAGTAATTTTGGATAACGAGAAAGCAGACAGACTGGGCAGAGGACGCAAGAGCATACGCCTCGAACCTATACTTGGGATAACAAAAACAAATATAGAATCCTCCATCGCAGAATGGATCCAAACAAAATTGAAGTAGATAAACTCTAGGGGCTCTAGACAACAAGTAAAGATGATGAAACAACTATCACCAAGAGTGGCAAAATCACGGCTGCAACTGGAGGGCTAAAACTCAGAGAAGTAACAGGACTACTCAGGTCACTGCCATCTGAGGAAACATCTACACAACATGGGCATGTACAAAGATGATCCCATCTGCAGATTATGTAATGATAAGGAGGAAACAGCCATCACCCCCATGTTATCTTCCAACGCGAACCACCACTCAAAATTCAAAATTTTCATCCATGCATAACAAGCAGCAATGAAGATTTAACCTAACATACAAAAATAGGGTAGGGAATAAAGTTGCAGCAGCGAATGTCAATAACTTGATACGTTTACGGCGAAAGATTGAGTCTATTGCGCTAAATTAAGAAACTAGGAAGATACAATAAGCCAAAAGGCAATTTTCAGAGAGATGCGCGGAGGCACCGAAGACAGTGCTTAGTTTTAATGAGAAAAAAAAATTTTACAGGGTATGTTAAGATTCATAGGGGTTCCACAATACCACCTACACAGATCGCAGCAGTTGTCGCAGAAGAAATTAGTAGAAACCTTACTTGACCTCCTCCTCCTCCTCCTCCTCCTCCTCAAAAAGGAAAAAAACAACTGATATTTTATCTCAACTAAGACCTTACATAGAAAGAATAATTAATTTGAATATTAAAATGTGGGAAAAGGGAGGTGAGGGGTCGATCGGAGGAACTTCACCTCTGCGCTCTAACCAAACCGGATGGGGATGCTGTCACACCATATGCTTCTCATCGGAGACCGTCATAGTCATTTTTTCCCTACATGATATTTTAACACCAACAGCGGAGAGGTACCGGTACGAGCGATTTTTCCTTTTCACCTTCCTCGTTCGACCCACGTGCCTCTGGCACATATCATGTGCTATGTGTGCTGCATATGGCATTTTAAATTCAAGGCAGCCTCCTGACGGTTATTTTATTTTTAAAAAAGCTCACGTAGTGTGTGAATACTTTTCGAGGAAGAAGAAATCAAATTAAATTGTTTAACAAAACAAATAAAATAGATGTCAAGCAAAAATGCCACAAATTTGTCTCTCCTTTAACTTCAAAACAGATTTATTAAACAACATTGCCCGACTGAATTTTTTTCCAATTTATTTATAACAATTTGATCATGAAAATTCAGCTATTGGTTCCGGCTAAATTGGTTGCTCCTGATAAATAAATATCCCTAGCTGTCGGTATTCGACGAAGTCCAATTTTTTTTAACTGTTCTTAATTGAGTAAATAACTCCCGTGTCGGGCAATTCAACCGTCCGTTGATTGAATGGAAGAGGATGTCACATCACAAACACACACGGCCGCTGTATTTGGGCTTTTTTTCTGCCTCAATTACCCGACTAATTCTGTTAACCGGAGTGATCGATAAAATTTTACATGGAACGCAATAATTGAGTTGATCCTGTGCTTAATTTAAAAAATTAAGTTTAAAAACCATTGACAAAACGCTAATCTGCAGGCCGAGCGGCTTTTTATGTAGCAATTTACCAATAGCTTTTAATCAATTTTATTAATTTTTTTTTAACCACGAGGAGGTTGTAAAAAAATACCGGGAGCCTTATTTGAATAATAGAATTGAGCTACCCAGAACGAATACATTAGCATGAGTAATGCAGGGGATAAAAAGAAATAGGCGGTTGTAAAGCGAGAATTTCTGACCTATTTCATACACGCTATGCATTGTTTCTTTTTTGCCTTTATACAAATTAAAATGCCATTTATTGGACACCATTTCTTAGAACTCGCGGCAGTGTCTTCGCGAGTTGTTAAAGGGCCATTATAATTGGAAAAAAGGCTTATGAATATTTCAAGGGCCTGGACGTGCCTGAACAGCGGTTTAGACGGTCCCACTCGGAACAACGGACCGAAATGAGGGTCGACACAAGAGAAGAAAATTTTTATTTTAAACCGCGTAATACGAAAATTTGTTCATCAACTCTCTGATATTATTCAATTAATTAAGGTTTTAAGTTGAGATTTAAAAAAGTCAGTGTCACGAGCAGGATTGGGGTGAGTGGCGCTGGCAGTTAGTGCCAGAGAGGATCAAAGTCACGATAGCTCAAGTGGTAAAGCAGCCGAAGATCGTGGGTTCGAATCCCGCTAGTGACACTGACTTTTGTATCTCAACTAAAAACCTTCATTGATAGGCCAAGCGGGCCACGAAAAATAGTGAATTCTGTGATATTAATTCGGCACCTCTTCTTTTGTACGATTTAAATTAAAAATTTAAAAAAAAAAACTATACCACTTTACAATCGTTCTTCTTTTTAACAAATCAAATATTGTTAGATGAAGTGCTACGTTTATGCAAAGCCCTTAACTTTCCAACAGCATAATTTTTTTACTCCGAAGTACGTTTATGATTGAGCCCTCGGTCCATATTAGATACAAGCTCAGTGACAGCAATTAACAATGATAAAAAAAAAGGAGCCGCTAAGACCTTTCAGCCTTGCTCGCTGGGAAGTGAAAGGCAAAAATGTTACCTAACGGATAGTCAGGGAGTGGCGCAGTATTTGTAATAATTATTCAGAAATCGTGAGATGCTGTCTGGTGTGATGTAGGCTTCAGAAAAACATAACAAAAACAAGTGCGAACTTTGAGCAGACTTGAATAATTCTGCATCCCTAATCACGAGTGCCCGAGTTTCCTCTTAATCGGGCTTTTCTCCACGTTTCCGGCCATTTGCCAGATTAACACCCTTCGTGAACGAAACACGCGAAAATACAGATAAAAGCTCTGGGGAGCGGAAACGTACCAGAGAGTGGGCGGTGTATTTTTTAGACGGATTTGTAACATATTGACATGCTTTATGCGATCTGCGAGCTACTAATCAGGTAGATTACATTTTAATAAATTAATCAATAAATCTAAAACCCTGATGTGGATAGATTGGAGATTGAGTCTTTTAGGTTATTACACACAACACTATCTGGGTGATACAAATTTGATTATTTTAGTTTGTTTAGATAGTTGAAGGTTTCTTTAAAACATAAAAGTACCTAAAAATTTAAGAGTGCGAAAAGATATAAAATTAAGCTGTTCCGTCGCTTCGATCATACTGGTCGGGCCAGATTCATTGGTTCGGCCCACACGCAAGAATCTCATTTTCTGTGATGGATGTTTTTACAATGTGCTGAAATAACACCAGGTACTTCCACTAAATAGGGCAAAATGGCGAAAAGGGTCTACCAATCAATACAGGTGAGAAGAGGAAGACCGCGATGTTCAGAAATCACGCTGGTTAATCTCCAAATCTCTGCCTTGTTCATTGAAAATCGTAGGTTGCAGTAACTAACAGCAGAACTAAAAAAACCTAGGACTTATTAGGACTACAACGACATTGCCACTGGAGGCTAGACTCAGCGGCAGAATGATCAAGCTTGTCCGGGTACTGCTTGGCAGAAAAGGAAACCTCCTATGCAGGCGATTCCAAGGAGAGAAAAAGCCAAGGCTTGAAAGATGGACACACTCAACAAAGCTTTGGGATTTGGTAAAAAGTCTTAAGCTTAATGAAGCTTTAAGGCAGTGATGGAACCTGCACCAATAATGGTGCTCAAGGTCATAATAAGAATTTTTAACCTTAAACCTTCCACTTATCCATCACATCAACGAAAACCAAGACAGGCATATTTAACTCTTCTATTTGTTCTATTCAAGAATGTAGATTTGCGGGTCAGTACAATCTCTTCATCTAGAAACGATCCTAGATGTTTTTTGTTTCTTATACTGGAAATATCTCCATTCTGTAAGATCTGCGAGGCGTACCTGTAATTTTAGCGGTACCGATGGTTTTTTCTCCATAAATTCTCCGAGGAATTCTATGATGATTCGAATCGGCCTTGAACCCTTTCGCGGCAGACCAAATTGCTAAAAACGTGCACCACACAATAGGACAAAGTAGAGGCTGTACACTCTGGAGGTACATCGATTCAGAAGGAGGCAGAAACAAGCCTGTTAGGATATTCCCAAGAAGAAGACACTGCGGACCATGATGGACCAATATTGGTCGAAGCGAATGATGTAAAGACACATAATGCTCGTGATCTTCAACTTTTAACCTTCACAGTAAACATTTGTTATTGTTTTAGATCCTAATTTGTTAAACCATTCTGTTCAAAATTCAGAAAGCCCTGATTAAAAGTATGGGTAAAACTATATCAAAACCAATTTTGTCTATAACTTTCAATTTTCAAAGTTGTATTGTTACAAGTCATAAACAAATCGAAGAGAATAAAACAACCTTAAATATGTTAATAATTTCATTCACTTTACTAAGTGATATTGAGCTAATTACATATTATTTATCCAACTAAATTTGATGTAACATTAAAAATATACCAGCACAGGAAAGTAATGTAATAAGACAAAAACCTTTTTTGAAGCTTCTGAAAAAGTAGTGTGTCTAATTTACTCTGTAGCGAATCAATTTATTCCAGTCCAGAATACAATATAATTTTTTTTAAAAATAGATAAAGAAAAAAACTGCTCCAGAAAGTTTCTTACCTGAAAACTCAACTTTAAGCTTAACCAAAACCAACGGGATTAATACACAGTTTATACTAAAACGTTCAATGTTTTTTTTAAAGTATAATCGTCACATTGTTAAAAAGATCAAAAGAGTCTAACGTGGAATGACACGAATTATCTTTTGTAATAAATGTTAACAACGGTGAAGTTGAAATAATATTTAACATGACTTCACTACACACATCAAACATGTAATTCACTATGGAAGACCAAACAGCTTTTCTTCTTCCTCTACCTCTTGTCTTCATAAAGGATATTTTATATCCTTTTCAATCCTTTTTTTTTTAATTTACGCAAAAATTAATTTAGGAGCAACGACCAGTTTTGTGACGAAAATTGTAGATAGTTAAAAAACCTTACATAGTGAATATCTACAAAAGAATTTGTAAAACTTAATTTCGGGGTCCGCTTGACCAATTAATATATTACAATTAATTAAGGTTTGTAGTTGAGATAAAAAGGCAATGACACGAGCGAGATTCGGACCCACGACTCACTAAGGCAAAGGTCCCGGGTTCGAATCCAGCGGCCCTGCATTCAAACGCGACATTCTTACAAATGGACTTTTTTTCAAAACCACCGGCACCCTGAGGGTTTATGGTTTATATGACCTCTAATGTTGCGAATCCTCGCTTTAAAAAAAGAAAACAAAAGACTGGTAGAGCAGCGGCTTATCAAGCCGAAGATCGTGGGTTCGAATCCCGTTCGTGCCATTCACTATAGGCTACTTTTAGCCCAACTAAAAACTTAATTAATTGTAATCTACGAAGGATATGTGAATCATGATTCGCCCTAACTTTTCGTACTTTGTGACGCGATTGGCCGGACACTTGGTATATGGCAAATTTTCAAAACTAAACGTCTTAAAGATGAAAGATTTAATATAGTTTGTAAATTACCTATGTATCATTTTCTAGTTGTGAAAACTTTAGGGCCAAAGCCCGCGCATATGACCGGCAGGAAGAAAAACGTTGTTCGAATTGTTCCACCTAATTGGAGGATACAACTCCTTGGCTCT
>CM077111.1:11241934-11252718 GCA_039619505.1 Cimex hemipterus | reverse complement strand
GAGACGTTCTCGCTTGGCTCTATATAGAGAGAGAGTATCGCGGGTTGTGGGTGATCTCGGACGGAAGATTATTTATTAAAAGAACGTTACATGTCAAATCTCATGGTTAATTCAATAAACTTTAGAAGTGATATCAATAATCTTAGCGCCCTCTACAATTGCCTAATTTAGACTTTCTGCCCTTGTTGTGTCAGTCTGTGTATATAACCACAATTAGTGGATTGATATTCCGCCATAAAGCCGTCAAAAATTCACGCTCATAAATACATTCACTCTCAACACAAGCAGGTACAAAAAACTATCAGTATGTGCTAAAGGATGGATGGATGCATCTACACTAGTAACTTCGTAAGTAGAGTAAGTAGAGATCCGGTCACCCAAACAAGTAAGTTATGTACCTTATGCCAAATTTTTCAACCTTTATTGAGGCCTTTATTTGTGCTCTTCAAGTAATTACAACATTAATAAATCAAAAAAGATAGGATAACTTGTCACACAAGGTCGTGGGTTCAAATCGAGCTCGTGACATTAACTTTTTCATCTCAACCAAGACCTCACATAAAAAGAATAATTAACTGAAGGAAGTAATTTGATTAATAGACTACTGAACATATATGTTAGTATATTTTACTTTTAATACTGTGACGAGTACATTACCCAAGGTTTTTTGAACGTCGAAATTACTTGAAGAGCCCTGATGAAGACCTCTATAAAGGTTGGCGTAAGTTACAAAACTTACTTGTGTTACTACTTGATCTCTAACTTACTGGTGAAATCCATACCCTAGAATTCATCTTTCCTTCAGTCTATTACCGGCAGTTTTGTGTGCCTAGTGTGTGTTAAGAGTGAAGGTATTATTAAGCGCGAATGAGTGATGTGAAAGGCGTATACAGGGCGGAATATCGGAATACCACATCAACCCTCAATTAGGTGAGTCGTATGTGTGTTTGGAGGTATATCGTGCATTCCATCTAACTGAATGAATGGTAAGCAGGAGTGAACATATTGTATAAATGAATGTATGTACGAATGGGTTTATAACTGCATGCGTTGGGTGTTGAATTGACCTACCTGTTGATAGCGCCTCGGACTAACCTGGATGGATGACTGAGGTCTGCTCGGGGTGTGTGATTTACTGCAAATAGGAAAAACTTCTGGAATAGGCTCAACTCGGCACATGTTTGTACATATGTACATACATACAAATCCAAATCCTCTTTACAATATCAATCAAAGAAATCATTATTTTTACATAACAATTGTAAAAATTATGCCAGCAATTAAACAGACTTATGTCTAAGTACTTTCAATAATTTATTATCATCTCTACGTGTGATGAAATACATATGAAAAAGTTAAGATTAACAATTTCGATCAAACGTTATTGAAATCTTGATCTTCAGCTCGAAATATACCATCATTTTAATAAAGTTAATTTAGGAACCTAACCTCGAGTATCGTTGATGAGAAATCGAAACCCTGACGGTGACGTTTTATCCAGCTGGATGATCAACTTCAAAAAATCTTAATTAGAAGTTAGTTTAATCGAGTTCGACTAAACTTGACATCAAAGTTTCACTGGTGGTGATTTTTTAAAAACTTTTGACGACCGTTGCGGTCGAAGTGATTTATTTAGCCTCAGGGAAATAAATAGCCGTCCTAGTTTTCATCTCCTGTTACTTTATCGGTTTATTTCATTCGCTCCATTGTACGAAAAACAGATGCCAGCCTTGAAAGCGGAGCCAAATTTACCTTAATCTCGCTCGTTGGTGCCATTCATCGAGAGCGGAATGGGCGGACTATGAAAAACATGGCAAACTCGCCAAGGGCCGACATGAATTAATCGGGGGCCCGAAAACGGCCTCTCGTCGATAAACGGTCGGATGTGTTGGTGCATAAAAAAGGTGGGGGGTCAGAGTCATGCTGTCTACTAGGACAACTCCCACTGCTACATACCGATGTACCGACCGTTTTATTTTTGGGTTAATGTTCGGTCAAGGCCTTCGATGGGCGTTTCTTGGCAAGAATGTTATCCACCTTCAACGTGATAATGAAACCAACGTTCATACCGGGAATGGAAACCAAAAAAAAAAAGTGTAGATGTCAAAATCATTGCTCGTACTACCACATCATAATCAGAACAATATTCTACACTCGACTTAGCCCCTGTTCATATTATCAAAAAATTCTTGCGCTTCTCTAGTTCCAGCATTTGATAAAGGATCGGATGTTGAAACCAAAGAGAATTCTTTTTCTCTGTGCTCAGCCGAAAAACAAACACTAAGATATGTGATTGATAGAGGACCGCAGTGGTCGACTCATTTTATGCTCTTGCACGCATGTCCTCCTTCCTGGCATATGACCCGAAAATTATGAAGAACAAGTTTTTGCGACTCTCTCCGCATAACCAACATAGCAAAAGGGATCGGATGTTGAACACAAAAATGAATTCTTTTCCTCTGTGTTCTGCCGAAAAACTTCCAAAATATGAGGACTGAATTGGATCGGTGGCCGACTCATTTTTATGCTCCGGCAAGCTTATCCTTCCTGGCACATGACCAGAAAACTATGATGAACAAGTTTTTACCTCTCTTTACCAACTCCCACGCTGCTCTGCATCTGATCTTAACATAACCAACATAGCATAAAGGATCGGATGCTGAAGACAGAAGTGAACACTTTTCCTTTGTGTTCAACCGAAAAACATCCCAAAATATGTGACTGAATTGGATCGCGGTGGCCAAGTGCTAGTGTCCGGCTCATTTTTATGCTCCTGCACGCATGTCCTTCCTGGCATATGACCAGAAAATTATGAAGAACAAGTTTTCGCCTCTCTTTACCAACTCCCCTGTTGCACTGCATCTGATCTTCATATAACCAACATAACATAAAAGATCGGATTCTGAAAAAAAAAGAGAATTCTTTTTCTCTGTGCTCAGCCAAAAACTTTCTCAAAATATGTGACTTAATTGGATGGCAGTGGCCGAGTGATAGTGTCCGACTCATTTTTATGCTCCTGCACGCATGACCAGAAGATTATGAAGAACAAGTTTTGTCGTTTCTCTACCCAGATCTCAAGCTGCACTGTATCTGCTCTTCACATATGAACCAACATGGACGTCGACGGTCACTAAAGGCGTAGTATAAAAATATTTTAGGCCACTAAGCAAAATAAAAAAACAAGCGTTTTTTAAAACATTGCCTCGATTTATATTGTCAAATAAGGAAGAGCAGGTAAACTAGTCAAGAGTCAACATAAGCTGAAATTAGCTTAAAGCTTAATTCTATGTCATTCTCAAACTGACCGTCAAATTTGAAATACACATAAATTGTACAGGTCTTTGAAACAAACGTTTTATTATAGAAAAAAATGATATAAGTATAATATTTAAGTAAATCTATCCTGCCAGAATTGTCACTTATGCCTTTATTAAATCACAAAATCACATTTAAAGGCAGCCGAAATTAGTACGACCAGGCCGAAAGTTGTGGTTTTAAATTAACAAAACTCAATTGTCAAAAAGCGACATATTGCCAATCTGCCGTGTGGTGATTGACGGTCGAAAAGCGATGGCTTTCACGCGGCTCTGGACTTTTGGTGGGAAATATTTCCGCAATGTTTTCTCTCTCGCTCGATTCAATAAATCTCGACAGAAAATGTCCCACCAACATAACCGATTTTGATTTATAGTATATTATCGTAGAGATCATTAAGCATATACACCCTGTCAAGAATTGAAAAATAAAATTCCTCCAATCTTTTTGATTAATGAAATCAACCCCCTCCAAGAAAAAAAGGTTAAATTTCCGACAAGAGATATGTTCAATTTTATAAAGCTCAAATTTATTTTATATAATATAAAACCAATCAATTATTAAGTATTTAGGAGGACTTTTCGTGACGTTCTAATCCGTGGGAAATTACTATTAATTTTATTTAATAGACGACCTTATCGATGTTGTAAGGCAAATACACCGCCGATCAGGTTTTGGCATCTTGGCCGAAAAATTGTGTATCTACACTGCCCGGCAGCACATACCTGGAAGAGGTCTCATTTTTTTAAAAATATGCAGAACATGACGGCTTGCTAATTGTTTTCATAACATCAGTCATTCATTAATACATTCAAACATTCTGGAAAATTAATTTTCGCAGTCTATACGAAAACTTCACGATTTTTTTGCAAAACCGTGGTTTTGTATATACACATGGAAAAAATCCGGTCACTTTCGAATTTACCATAGATAAATCTATAGTTTCGTGTACGTTACTCGAAGCAAAACTGTGATAACTTATGCAATGAGAAGGAAAAGTTGAAATTCCGTGATGAGGTAAACAAGTAGTTATCGACGGTAGAAGCATTCCGCATTCCAAAAGGCCAAATTAAGAATTGTCACTTCCCTGCTTACGTTTTTTGAAAAAGTCCTCGGAACAAAGATTGTAGAGCGTGTAATTTGTGAAAACATGACGTTTCGAAATTTACTCATTCTTGAAAATCGGGAAAGACGGTGATTGGTTTTTTCCATGGACACGAAAAAAAAAAGCTTTTCCCAAAAATCCCGAATAACTCGAAATTGTTGAGAAATCGGGCAAAGTGGAAGTTGGCATATTGAAAGCTTATTGAAGTTTCCATCGATTGCTATAGGTCGCCGCCATGCAATCGAAATGCACTTCGATCTGGCTATACTAAAGTAACCTGGAATGACAAATCTAAAACCGATATGCACATTGTTCCAGGAATACCTGAAATCACCTAGGATCTACAAATTTATAACCGAATGCACTTCGAACTTGGTACACTTGAAGTCACCTAGGAATTACAAATCTACAGCTGATATGCACTTCGAACTTGGTATACTTTAAGACACTTGGAAACTACAAATCTACAGCCGATGTGCACTTCTATCGGGCTAATCCTGATGTCACCTAGGTACTACAAATCTACATTCGATACTCACTTCCAACTTTAAGTCACCTAGGAATTACAAATCCACAACCGATATTCACGTCGATCTCTCTATACCTGAAGTAACCTAGGAACTACGAATTTACAACAGACATGCATTTCCATCTGGCTATACCTGAAGCCATACCTAGGAAATACATCTACAACCGACATCACTAACAAAGTTACTACATTCACTATAACAAATATTTGCGGATCCACCAGCACCTAGGAAAGAGCGAACATTAAAAAAAAAACTCCGGCCTGCCAAACAGCTGTTGTCTTGTGTACTTCTAGTCAATATTAATTAACAACATAATTTTTCTAAAACCTTGTACTTATTTATAAATTTACTTTTGCGTATCACCATTGCACGTTTTAAACGTATTATGTAAACGTATGTGTAAATTTTATTATGTATATATTTAAAATTAATTCTCGCAGCTAGAAAAGTTAAACAATCATTCCAATCTCTCCAACATTAAATAATTACACGTATAAATGTTTTATTTGTATATTATTGCTGTACGAAAATTTAAAGCACAATTTTCTTAGAAACGGCAGACCTCTTGATTGGCTTTCGTGCCATCTACAGAGTTAAATTTACTTACCTAATTATCCAATTTCAAATTCTAAGTAAGTTGAAGCTGGATAATCGCTTCGATTGTTTTAATTTTAACATTCGATGTTACTGTGCTTATCCTTATGAAAACATTCTTTGTGAATTAAAGCACTTTAAACATTTAAGATTACCTGGTCCGTCTAGTCTCGATTCTTTTTTGTTTTGAAACGCTCCCAACAGTTTGCCATCTTGTTTAAGTAAATAAATTAACAGCCAACCGCCGATTTTTAAATTTGTCTGCACGTTTTTTAAATTGATCAGGTCATTGAAAGTGCCATTATGTTATAGAATATGTAACCGTTTTTAAAAATACTTTTTTTATTACCAATAGGCTAATAGGCTCTATACTATAGAGATAAACCGGAGCTCCCCCTTATTTTCTTATTTCTTTATTAAAAACTTTTTTTAAAATTGAAGCATGACTAAAAACAATCCCACGTTAATTACATTTTTTGAGATTTTAACATTTTCCTCCATCAGTTGGTAAGCCTGGGCACCGCCAAACGGTCAAGCGTTAGCGTTCTTCCTAGCTGAACGGTTTTATGATTTATGCAGCGTTTTGACATAAATTTATGTAGAAAAGATTTCTAATACAATTGATTCGGAGGTTTACACGCAGAGGATTTTCGAACGTACGTTAATCCCGTGTCACGTTAAATACCGTTTGCAACTAACCTTATTTCGCCTCCGGAGGAAGCTGATTCCATTCGATTTGGACCTGGTTTGAAGGAGAGACGTCGCCGCGCAGTATCCAGAAGGCACGGTGTGCACGCAGACGTACAAACGGGCGGGGTGGGACGACGCTATTTGCGTGCCGGAGAAAAAAAAATCCAGTGAAAGAGACGCGTACCGCAAGCCAGTTGCGTTTGGACTGAAGAAGTAAGCGAGAGGGGGGATGTCGGACCGATCCCCCCCCTTGAGATCATGCGCTTTCCATAGACACGAAAAGCTCCCCAACGTCAATTTCCATTTTTTTTTTAACCAGAAGAAACAAATTACACCAAGTGGATGGTAATGATGGATAAGGGTCCTTATGGGGGGGATAGATCGGACGCAGTCTTAACCCTTTCTTTTAACATTACCATTGCACAAGATGTAGATGTAGATTATTGGTCGGAGTGTATATACTCGCGAGCTATCGTATCCATCTTAATATGAATATAGCTTTGAGTCTTGAGTCTTTTTCATCAAGGAAGTTCGGTTTCGGAGGTAGAAACTCTTCTACAGTCACGTCGGACATTCCAAATCGCATCCTACTGCGGCTCTAAAGTTCGTTAGTAGGTGAGTCTTCTGTCTCTCTGCTATAACTGCATGTGCCGTCTTTGATTATACCAGTTTTCTTTAAACGTCCATTTAGTTTGCAGTGTCCTGTTAGGGTTCCTGCTTCCTATGATACATTCTATCGTTTCTTTCCTTCCTTAATGTGTGGATTGTTTGTGTCCAATGAGTAAATTTTGATTGCTCCCTCATTTTCTTTTTATCCTTCTGTCGGAGGTACTTATTGATAGTGTGGATTCCTACGACAAAGAAGGGTTCAGGTCCTATCGGCGGTATAGCAGCCCCTTTACTTTCAAGTGTGACTACTTTCTCGTCGCCTTCTCTTATATATCCTGGGATCAGCAATGGCTGACTTTGTTCTATGTACCTACCATGTTTAATTCGGTTTTGCAGTTCAGCGCCATCTTTGAACTAATAATATTTGAAAGTGCTTTCATGGTTGCTTGGCTATATGACATGATAGTTATGTTCTTGTTTTTGTACCCTTTAGTCAAGTTCTGAGTACAGCTCGCGACTGCATGAAGTTCGGCTTGAAAGGTACTGGTGTTCTTTTCTATGGGTTCTGAATATTGGGTTCCAGGACCGAATACCCCTGCCCATGAACCTTCTTGTGTTCTAGACCTCTGTACCAAAAGATGGTGCCGTTCTTAAAATTGTTTTCAGCTCGTTACCTTTTTTTTGGCACGTAGGTCTATCTGAAAATTATGATTGATTTCAAACATCCTGTTCATGTCGTCTCTTGGTGCCATCGGAAGGTCTTTTAGTATTTCGTTGCTATCTCTTCATTTTAAACATTAATAAACACAATAAAAAATAGTAGTACCTAAATAATTGAACGTATGTAATAACAGTAATTAAATGAAGTGTACAACTTACGAGTGACTTTTTCGACTATCCGGCCCAACATGAGGTGTAGCAATGTTACCAAATGTTATATTGCGACATTTCGTACTGTGGTGTGCGGGATAATGAACAGAGTGCGGTTAAAAGTTTTTAAAATTACAATTGCGATAAAAACTCGAATAAAAATTCACAAGGCTCAAAAAAGGAATAAACTTGTTTTAGACTAAAAAACTGAATTTTGTGTGCAATGTGTAAAATATGTTCATGAAGCATTTTGTAATAATAATATCAAAAATTCGAACATCTAATTAAAGAACAGGAATATATTTTAAAATTAAAATTTTTTTTTCATATATTTGGCCTTCCAAGTTAAGTATTTTAAAAGGATTAAAGCTTTGGATGATAATAGGATAGATTAGATTATGAGTAAATGTTTGAAATAGGAGCTTTACAGCACTCAGAAAGGATAGCTAACCTAGCTGACCTAAGCTAGAATAAGGTTTAAATGTTAGGGCGTGAAATAACCGTATCCGTTAAAAACGCCCTTAAAAATTAAAAATAATAATATTTATTTATGTTACGATTGTTCGGTCGCGTTGTTAATTTCCAGGGGCCCATTCCCGAAGAAAAGGTTTTTGCCAAAGCGAACTCTGTGTGAATTCGATTAATCGACCGTCCGGCTGTTGTTTTCCGTTGGCAAAACTGCATGGCCGCGATTTTTAATTTTCTCATTTTTCCTTCTGTATCCCTCAACTATTCTTCTTATACTTTTCGCCTTTTCTTGTTATGCCGTTTGCCGAGCATCTGGAACCCGAAACGATAGGAATCTCCGTTTGGGTGGAATTATTTCAGTTCATTCTTTAACCACTTGTTTCACCGCTTACAATTCTCCAGTTTCTTTTTAAATTTAATATTTATACAATCCACGACAACTTATATCAAAGATTGTAAGACATAGAGTCTAAATATAAACCGCTTGTCCACCTACTCCTCTCCTCCAGATCATTTGGAATTTCAAATCAAATCCTCCAGCCTAGATAACGAATCGTCTGTCTGTTGCCCCTTCGGGGAATTTAATTGCCGACAGAGCTGATTGATGACTCGAAATACCGAATACGAACTTTGAATAAACACTGGAAGTTGTCCGCCTTTCCTGGAAGATCCCCCTGTCTAAGCATCGCTCTGAGCTTTTATGTAATTATAGAACAGTAGAGATTGTCACTTCAATGGAAACTTCTGGGAATTTTCTCCTGGGACTCGCTATATTCGGTGTCACTGTGGTCACATGCGCTGGAACACAATTGGAGGAATAAATAATTCAAGATTACAGTTAGTTCCGTTAATCCATCAATATTTAAGTTAACCCCTGATCATTTGCTTAATATACTCATATAATTTAAAATGTCCGACCTGTGCCGTTCTAGTGGCAATCCATAATCGAAAAATAGGACAATGGCGTGCTTTTACACATCATCAATGCATTGACTCGATGAAATCAGTTCTAAGAACAACCTGGCGATCGTATGTAAATTTATTTTTAAATATGCTTTCGCTTAGAGGGCCACACTGACATAAAGATGTGATTCCAATAATGCTTCCCTTGCATCAATTTTACACTGCGGATGAAATATGTCCGTGCGCGTTTAAAATTGGACAATACACTTACTGGCGATATTCAGGTCGGATCGGTGATTGGTGCGCTTGGAACCCAATTAAGGACAATTGGTTGGCCCTCGGGCGATCAATTCACCAGGGTTTCCGATTGAATCCCCCATCAGCTGGAACTCAACATCTAACCGGTTCTAAGTGAAATTAATTCACTTTGCACAATGCAAGCTGATAACCTCTGAGGCTAATTGGAGATTACTGATTATTGATTTGTATGAGGTCAAATCAGCTCATGCATATGTACGGAGTTGAGCAGATCACTTTTTTCAGTAAAGCGGCAATTCCAGTTATTATAATTTACAATAAATTACCGGTAGCTTTATCCTCCCTGGGTGTTGGCAGTCAAGGGCAGACCTAGGTCTTATCCGTCCAGCTGAGATGGGGTTAAGGGTGCTGTAAGCTAGGTCATTTCAATCCGTTCTTAAATTGAAATTTGCATTCTCACTGCATTCAAATAGGGGAGCATTCCTCCATTACCTATTATGACAGGGTGGCTGGCGATATGTGTCGAAAATATCAAGTTTTGCTACTCACCATACGCACAAAAAAACTCACTGCTAAAATCTCAACGGTAAAGAAATAATTTCAGTTTTTTTTCGACTTAGGTCAGCTAAATCGCTTAAAAACGTAAGAATTACTGATCGTACAAAAATCTGGTTTGTGCCAGCGGAAAGAACGTTAAATGTACTGTAGGAAAACCTATTTACATTGCAGAATTGATGGTCAAGTTTGACACTAAAAATTCTGACAAAAGATAAATGTTGAAATTTTTGAAAATATCGGATTGGTGAGTGTTAATAACTCCAAATTCCTCGAGCTTACCAAAATCGCTCCAAGGTTCCCGATTCCATTGGCTTCCAGAGGGAATCGCTCGTCTGGCGGGCACAAAAAAACTTTGCATTTTGTTGAAAAAACTTGTGTCGATATAGGGAACATCAATTTTTCCAGGGAATCCTTCTAGCTCTGGCTCTTGAGTTGAGTATGTGGCAATCCAAAAAATTGGGTATATATCTGGAAGCTAATTGAATGGGGAATGTTTGACGGGATTCGCAAAACTCCAGGAGTTTGTAGTCATTAACAGTCCCTATAACATTTTCAAACTATATCAATATTTCAACGTTTTTGTTTTTCTGAATTTTTCGTGCAGAACTTTTTTCATTTCTGCAATGTAAATAAGTTTCCTTATGGCAAATTTCTCCTACTTTCCGACGACAGAAACCAGATTTTTTTCAATAGGTAATTCTGAAATTTGTAAGCAATTTAGTGTACGAAAGTCGAAAAATAAAAAAACTCAAAACCTGAAATTGCTTCTATTCCTTTGAGATTTGGACAAAGGTTAGTGGACGTAAGTCGAAAAATTAAAAAAAACTTAAAACCTGAAATTACTTCTTTTCCTTTGAGATTTGGTCAGGGGTTTATACGAAGTT
>CM077111.1:11230681-11241924 GCA_039619505.1 Cimex hemipterus | reverse complement strand
GACGGCAAACACCAGATTTTTTACAATCAGCAATTCTGACGTTTTTTAAATTTAGTGGACGTAAGTCGAAAAAAAACTCAAAACCTGAAATTACTTCTTTTCCTTTGAGATTTGGTCAGGAGTTTATAGGAAGTTTTTTTGTTGCATTTGTTGAGTAGAAACACCTGAAATTTTCTTTCAGACGACGACAACCAGATTTTTTCACAATCAGTAATTCTGACGTTTTTTTAAAGAATTTAGTGGACGTAAGTCGAAAAATTAAAACAATTTAAAACCTGAAATCACTTCTTTTCCTTTGAGATTTGGACAGGGGTTTATAGGACATTTTTTGTTGCATATAGTGAGTAGAAACACCTGAAAGTTTCGACACTTATTCCCAGTCACCCTGTATAGAATGGCATCGTTAAAATAATATTTATTATTCTTGGCAAACCTATTTTACGTGCCCAAGGACCGGACTGCCACCGAATCCGGCCGGGGTAGATTAACCGTTAGAGGAAAAATTCTAGACCTTCACAGCATTTATACGAGCATTAATTTCCCCGAAGTAATTTACCCCCCTTATCCCAGAGATAAAAAGTCGAGCTTATCTCCGCCGGGACAAAAATGCTTGCACAGTGCCCATATCGCAGATAAACCCCGTTTGTTTTTGTCAAATTACAGTGAGTTTTGATTATCTTCCCGTTCCATTCCCCTGAAAGCAGTTTTGCCTTCGCTTTTCCAAGAAAGCAACGTTTATCAACCGCACCAGTACAAACATTTGTGGACATCAATTCTGAGTAGATCGCTTTGCAGTTTCGTGGGCTGGAATCATAACCCGGAGCAAACATGAAACTCCAATATAAATATGGTAATACGTAGTGTATTAATAATGCTGTTAAAAGCCTCCGGGGAAAATTCGTGTTTCAATTTCATTTTCAATTCTAAACAGTGAAAAATCGAGGTATTGAAAATTTCATGTGAACCGAGCCCCCCTCTTGTAAACTCCTTTTTTGAATTCAATAGAATCTAATACCACCTACACATCATCCTCTTTAGGGAACATTAAAATGCAAAGCTGTAAGTAAAATTGATAAAATATGTATGTCTGTGTAAGGTAAACAATTATAACAGCTTTTTAAGTTAACAAAAAAAGTGAATTAAAGTGAAGTGTTAAAATCCCATTATACAATAAAAAAAACAACCACGCCATCTGCAAACAGTATTTTATCTTTTTAATTAATTAGAATTAAGTGGGCCATTTAAAAACACCGTACTTCAGAGCAATGAAAAGTGAAAAGGTAAAAATTCTCCCAACACAAAGGTAAATCTTAATTCGTGTGATTAGTTCAAACGCTTTGAAAACAATTTAAAAAATGTTTCCTGAATCAAAGGAGCCAAAATCAAGACCCACAAAGCAGTTTTTAAATATAAAATCAAGCACTACAATAAAACTAACTACGCCCAAAGACAAAAAAAAGCCAGATGCTCGGATTTTATTGTTTATTCCCAACTGTATTAATTTTGATCGTTAATTCAAATAGATATTCTTTTTATGTAAGGTCTTGCTTGAGATGAAAAAGTGAGTGTCACGAGCGGGATTCGAACCCACGACCTTCGGCTCAAGGTTCAGATCAAGAGCCGAAGGTCGTGCGTTTGAATCCCGCTGAGACAAAGTTTTTCATCTCAACCAAGACCTTGCATAAAAAAGGATAATTACTTGAAAGAAGTAATTTGATCAAATAGACCATTAAAAATAATCGATTTTATTTTTATAATTAATTACAACATTTTATTGCAATGTAAACCAAATTAAATGTGATCAGAAATAATTGTTGAAAAAATTTAATTATGATGGTTTGAAAGAAAATTGACGAAAACACCGTAAAATTATTTAATATTTAGCATTTAACTAAAAATTTATTACCTAGGTTTTCTCTTATTAACAGTGATAATTATTATTATTATTAAATTCATTAAAGTTCGTGGTCCGATTGATCTAATAACTTTTTTCAATTAATTAACCTTTATGTAACGTATTTAGTTTATATAAAATGTGATTTTTTTGAAAAATGGCAAAAAGGAGGGATAATTCGAAAGATGGGTTGAGATGGGGCCGAAATCGTGTTAGCTAAAAGTGGTAGAGCACCGGCGTATTATAGCCGAAGGTCGTTGGTTCGAATCCCACTCGTGACACGGATTTTTTCATCTCAACCAAGACCTTACGTAAAGATTATTATTATTATTATTATTACGGTTCTTCAAGAATGATTTATATCTGTTCAACGCTTGTTGGGTGTGAGGAACGATGTCTAACTCGTCTCGTTATCAACTATAAGTGTTTCATGAGATTCGCATCAAGCGACACATGCGGGTCAAATCATTATAGTAAACCCTACAACCTCGAAGTAATGAGTATCAACTCGAACTATACGCAGTCGAGCAGTATCATCAAGGTAGTCCCCAATAAATGAAGGAAAGGAACGACAGCATCCAGAAGAACTTAATCCTTGTAACGTACCGCAGTGAAAGATCCGTTCTGTACGATAAGCAGTTTGGTAAGGGCATGGATTTCGAGCTCACCCCATACCATAGCTCTCTTTGGCCCATGGAGCAAGCTTTCTCCACGTCTTCAACGTATACAACGTATTCTGTCCATCTGATTTACAGAACTCGTGAAGAGAACAGTCCCCCCACCATTGTTCAATTATCTGAGTAAGATTTTGCGACTAGTCTTTCTACCCGATGCCTCTCCAGTAAAGAACCCGATGCAGGACGGAAAGACAAGGCTCTTTTCAGAGCCAGGAGATTTTGGTCAAAGACTACTCCTAGTTTTTATTAGAGCTCACCTTTACATTTCGGGAATTTTGAAATTGATTATCTATCAAGGAAGCCGTTAAATGGCCATAGTGCGGTAAAAACAATAAAACGATCTTCTCTGGCATCGCCCACTAACTTGAACCGAGAGTCCTGGTGGCCCTAAACCGCTGTAGACCACTAGGGTCTCAATGTCATTTAACATCGAGGTTTTTTATCATGCGCACCTGGCACATAAGCCTTATCAAACGTTTAAATGATCAAGTTAAGTGCGAATCACCTTCTCGGTGTAGAAGTCCACATCATACCGCAGTATACAGCCGATATATCGACGGCCCCGCTTGGACCCCAGCCCGAGGGGGTGGATTAAGCACTTAACCAATGCCGCTGTTTATCGCTAATTTGGACTTGGGTGTGTAACGCTACGTCGTCGTTGGCCAAACCAACTGCCAGGCGAGGTCTTATGGACATAAAACTGCTTTCAACAAAGTTTATTGTTTCATCAAAGAAAACAATTTAAAAAACAATTAATCACCCGGCTAGTTGGCCCTGGAAAGGATGGAACTGAGCTGCTTTCATTTATGTTTAATATGAGGAGAGTAAAAGGATTAGTAATAATCTATAAAGGTTATTGACGTTGTGTTTACGGTTTAGGTCTATGGTTTATCTACTTTAAAGGAATGTCAGAAATTTCATTGTATGTGAAACTGATAAGGCCTATTCTAATTTAAATTCTAGTGTCTAAAATGTCAGGATAGCGATGGGAAACGTTCGAACCGTTGACAAAAATGTTTAACATCCCTCAAACGACATAAATCAAATCGATATATTATTTAGCTTAATCAACCCCAGTATAAAATTACTACCTGCGGCCGTTATTATATTAATTCCATTCGACCATATGTCCTGTGGTTCGAAGCGTTGAATATTATCCCAGCTCGATCTCTATTGTGTAAAAAGATCACAAAACACTTTTTTTTATGCGCACAATTCAAAAGACTTGGCGTAACATGTAAAATTCGTATGATAGAACAGATCACGCATACCCGGGGGCGATTACTTCTTGTTATTTCTCGGAAAATCAGCTTCAAACCTATGCTCAGGAGTCGAGTATGAAAGCAAAATTTCACCTCCTTTGATCTGAATTAAGCCTTTCTAGTGGATTTTCACGTGTGAAACGGTTTGTTATGCCCAATCGACCGGATTCCTATTACATAAAAAAGGACCGATGTGTTGGAAACGCCACGGGTCAATACACCGGCCTGTATTGCTGGGTTCCAAGACAAACGCTAATTGTGGCATTTTACCATTTTTAACTGTCAGTTTGACCTGGTTCGAAATGACACGCCTCGCAAAATAACACACAGGCCACTAGCAAAAAAAAATCAGTCTAATAGGCAGACCAGGATGACCAGAGTGTGAAATAAAATCTATGACTTTCTTTTTTAACAAATATGCATGTAAAAAAAATAAAAATGTATAAAAGAAGAACATTTAGTTGTACATTTTTTATAATTTGCTCATGTGTAAAAAAACTGCATGACGACTCAATCAGAAACTATTTAGAAGATCCAACACCCGGCGAAGCCACTGCTCGCTGTGGAAGGACATAAAAAAAATTAAAAGACCAATCGTCCAAATTCCTCCATTAAAAAAAGATGATGGTACTTGGGCCAGAGGCAGCAGAGGAAAAACCGAATTGTTCGCTGAAATCTTGAAAGGAAATATCTAATGGCAGCTTACTTGAAGTAAAAACCACGCCAAAAGAAGAAAATGTAAGGCAGGTTTCACCTATAGAAGTAGCACAAGAAATTAAAAGTTTACCTGCTAAAAAGACGCCAGGATATGACGTTATCACTGGAGAAATACTAACTAAAACAATTGCCAAAGAAAGGATATAGTTAAACTAACATACCTATTTAATGCTACAATCAGACAAATGTTTTTTTGTTTTTTTTCGAGGGGGGTTACGCTGGCATATTACCCACGAAGTTTTCTATTTTCATTTTACTGTCGAGCGGGATTGGCCGATCAGGACCAGATCCCCACCGCGTACCCGCACCCACTCACATTCATCTCCATCATCTCTTCCCATTCCAAATTTTCATGGTTGCCTTAGAAGATTGTCTTTAGAAATTCATAGATTATGTTGAAAGCTGATGGATTGTTGCTTGTTAGGACAGATTCTAAATTTATTGGTTTGGAAACGTTTGGGACTTGGCTCAGATTTTTTAGAAGTTTATCTGCTTCGTTTTCGTATTCCGGACATTCAAATATTATGTGGGAAGGATTTGAAGGGCAATCGCAAGTGGGACAGTTCAGAGATGATGCCAAACCGATTCTCTTCTTGTAGCTACCCCATAGGCCTATCGCCTGAAATATGTTAGAAGTAATTATGATAAAAAAACAAACAGGAAAACCGAGGCCAAATCATATAGACCAATATCGCTGCCACCAACAGTGTCTAAACTCTTCGAAAAGTTATTATTAAAACGAATTATAGTAGAAAAAAAAGAAAATCATTCCTGACTATCAATGTGGATTCGGAACAAGACCTTCAACAATAGACCAAATTCTCGGAGTAACGGACATAATAGAAAACTCTCTTGAAGAAAAACAAATTTGTTCTGCTTTAAAATCTTCCTTGATGTTTCACAAGCTTTTGACCAGGTCTGGCACGAAGGACTGATCAATAAGCTAAAAGGTATGCTACCAAAGGAGTAGTCGATATTATCAGTTCTACCTGACAGTTTAGAGTCAAACAAGAAGATCAATATTCAAAATTTAAAAAATAAACCCAGGAGTGCCACAAGGTAGCATATTAGGTCCACTGTTTTACTTGTTATACACCAGTGATTTTCCGAAAATAGATGGAGTAAAAATTGCAACGTTTGCAGATGACAGCGCGGTGATATCACTAGGGCCGACTATCAACCATTCAACCAAAATCCTCCAAAATGCACGTAATAAGATAAACAAATGGATAAAAAATCAAGCTAATCTTTACAAACAAAACGCTCACAATCGATGGACCATACAGCAATACTAAATATCTGGGCATGACCTTAGATGCCAAGCTGAGATGGAAAGAAGAAAAAGGACAGAAATAGGTTTAAGCTATAGGCAACTATACTGGTTGCTGGGACGTGGTCTCTTCCTGTACAGAATAAAAAATCATTTTATAAACAAATCATAAAGCCTATGTGGACATATGGTATTCAACTGTGGGGTTGTACCAAACATAGCAATATTAAAATCATACAAACACTCCAAAATAAAATCTTTAGTAACATGGTCAATGCACCTTGATACATAAGGAATAAGGACTTACATAGGGATTTTAAGATCTCTGAAGTCAGGTTGGAAATACAAGATTTTTTTTTTTCAAATGATTAAGAAATCATACACGCAAAATATATTAGATATTTGAAAATTACTAAAAATTCCACCTCTACGGTCATAATAGGGAGCCTAGAAGGCTGCGATTATTTTTGGGGAGAGGATTTTTTTTTTTTTTTTTTTTTGTTAATTTCCACAGTATTGTTTAGACCAATCCCTTTCGATTTGTCAAGTCCGGCAGGCTTTTTAAGCACATCGGTAAGTTCTTGCTTGACTTTATCCCTTCCACCAATATTGTCCATTTTCTGGGCTGTTTTTCAAAAGCGTATTAAAAAAAATTCTATAAAATGAAAACGCATTTTTTTTTCAAATGATTGAGAAATCATACACGCGAATTATATTAGATACAGTAATCCCTTACCATTCGCGGGGGGTTTCGTTCCTGAAAATTACCGTGAATGTTAAATCCGCGAATGTTGACTCTATTTTCCTATGTTATGAGGAGGGTTACGTTCCATGACTGAAAAAATTGTGATAAGTTTTAAATCAAAAGAATATTTTTTTATTTCGTCGATGAAAGAAAAATGAAACCATTCTTGGAATAAGGCACTAGTCACCCATGCTTTGGTGTTTGATCTCCAAAAAACTGGGAGCTCATCTTTACTTTTTCCCTTAAGGGCTCTTGGGTTTTGGGATATGTAGATCAATGTCCCTTTTAACTTGCAATCGCCAGATGCATTTGCACAAAGTAATAAGCTGATACGATCTTTGGCCACCTTAAATCCTGGAGCTGTTGTTTCTGCTTTTGAAATGAACGTGCGATTCGGCATCTTCCAGAAAAGTCCCGTTTCGTCAGCATTGAAAACTTGCTGCGGTGAGTACCCGTTGTCTTCAATGTTTTTTTTGGAGTGTCGCTGGAAATTGTTCCGCTGCTTTATGATCTGCTGATGCTGCTTCTCCAACTAATTTCAAGTTGTGTAGATTGAGACTTTTTTTAAATTCTCAAACCACCATTTGCTGGCTTGGAAATCGGACTCGGAATCAGAATTTTCATTAATCATATCATGCAGTTTTTTGCCTTAGCTCTTATCAATGCCGAGCCCAAGGACAATCTCTTTTGCGCCATGTCTTCTATCCATAGTCCTAATGTTTTTTCAGTTTCTTCCAGCCCTTTGTTTCGAATTTGCCACACTCTTTTTACCGACGCTGAAGAAGCCGCTACACTGTCCCTTATAGAGGTCTCTTTTGACTTTATAGAACGAACAGTTGATTCAATTTTGTTTTGTTTACTCAAGTGTTATTTTTCAGCGAATACCCGAGTCCGACCTTCCGTGAATGTTAAATCTTACCTCATTTTTTCATACGCGAATAGTGAAAACCGCAAATGTCAAACCCGCGAATGTTAAGGGATTACTGTATTTGAAAAGTTCTAAAAAAAGAACATTTCACCTCTACGTTCATAATAGGGACCGTAGAAGGCTGCGATTATTTTTGAGGAGAGGATTTTTTTTGGCTTTCACTTTATACCTTTCACCAATATTGTCCATTTTCTGGGCTGTTTTTAAAACCGTATTAAAAAATTTCTATAAAATAAAAACGCATTAAAAAAAGGAATCTTGCACGTGAATTATATAAGATATTTGAAAATTTTGAAAAAGAGATCATCAACTAAAATTTATAACGTTAATCCTTAAAATTATTTGAAATCTGAAATCGATTGAAAAAAAAAATTTGCACCGATTAAAAGAACTTTCCACATCTACGGGCATAATGGGGAGCATGGTTGCGATTATTTTTGAAAGGGCAGGATTTTTTTGGGCTAGCTTCCCCAATGTTGTTTAGTCCATTCCCTTTCGATTTGTTAAATCCGGCATGCTTTTTAAGCACATCGCCAAGTTCTTGCTTCACTTTAGCCCCTCCAATAATATTTTTCATTTTCTGTGCTGTTTTTAAAAGCGTATTAAAAATTCTATACAATAAAAACGCATTTCTTTTAAATGTTTGGGATTTTGGTTTCCCTTCATTCCTTACCAGCATTTTCCGTTTTACAAAGGTTCAATGAAAGCTAAATTTTGCACGTGTGTACATATTTCCATATTTTCTTTCGGCTTTTTCATTTACTACATTGTTTTCTTCAAATTATGCCTTGACGTCTTTAATTTTTGAAAAACCTAAACCTGGGGAATTATCAACCACATTGAAAAAGTTCGAAAAAGTGATTGAGTATACTAACAAAAAAAATGAACAAAATGTATTAAATAAAAACCTAATATAAAACCTCTGTTTTTTATAAAATTTACTCATAATATAAACTTTTTCATCTTCAATTAAGTGATAATTATCTCTATATCGTGACAGTGTTGTTTAAAAGTATGATGGTTTTGCCAATCGTTCATAATTGATTATGGCGGGTGTCGTTTGTGATGTAAAACCGTGCTGCTGCGGTTTCGGCCTCGGTACAGCCAGTCTGTTGTGCGGCGTGGCCGAAATCCTTTCGTCGATATGCTTCGCACTCGAGGCATGTGCCCGGCTGACCGAGGGTGTCGATGTTCTGATGACTCTTCAAGATAGGAACGTCTGTCTGGGAATATTGGTGACCAGCGTGGTGAAATTGATCACAAGCGCGCTGCTCGTCTTAGGCGTCAACGTAGGAGCGGCGACGCTGATCATCGTGTGGATTGCCTCTGCTATAACCGGTATCGTATTTTACTCGCTTGTATTCATTGTCGAAATGAAAAAGATGATCGATGGTGAGGGGACTCTGCTGTTCTTTTTCTGTCTTTCATTCTACAACATGGCAGCTGGGGTTTACGTTTTATTGATCGTCTTCAGATTCTTCAATGACGCCTTCGAAGATGTAATGGAGAAAGGCTGTTCTAGCTCAATCTCCTAAAAGTTCTGAATTAAAATAAAACTTTTAAATAACATTTACAATTTAAAAAATGAAACATATGTATTTTTGTCATCAAGGGATAAACTTAAAATATTTTTGCATTAGTACGTACTACTTTTATATTTTCCTTTAGCCCACCTTTGGTTTTTAGATAAAATTTATCTATTTAGTTTTTTAGTGTAAAATGTCTTAAATTACATCCGTATTTTAGGACAGCGGTGTCTGTGTGGTTAGGGAGACCAACTTGTATTTGCTTCGCTAATGGTTCGGGTTCGAATCCCGGCACGGCCATGGAAGTAATAAGACATTAAAGTCGTCAGCAACACCCAACGGACATTCGGACGTTAAGCATCTCCTGTACGATAAAAATTACTTTACGTCCTTTAGGCGGGACCTAGACGATCTATTATATTGCGCAATATTATGAATTGCGCCATATATTTGACCGATCGGGCTAGTATTGAAGTTTGCTCATTGAATGAAAGAAAGCTTAAACGAACTTATGTTTTATTGCGCCATATTTTTTTCGTTGCACCGTGCAGTGTTAAAATTGGGCAATATTTTTTAGCTATGTCCAGCGTTCGAAGGGCGACTTCTCGTGCTTTTATGCCGACAAAATAAATAGGTGGAGATTTAAAATTTAAAATGAGTACATATTCGATTGCATACTCTGTGAATTATCAAGAGCATGGAGAAAAAAATAAAAATACCGCCTACGAAAAATGGTTAACCAATTACAGTCGTTTACAGAAGCAACAAAAGATGTTAAGAAAAAAATCCTTAAGAACCAATTATCCCTTCATACTGGTCTTGCTAACGCGAAAAAATTGACGCTTATGGGCCGTCAATATTTGATTGACGGGATCAGGATGTAATCAATGCCAGAAATAAGAATGTTGTGAATTGTTATTGAAGGTCTAGGATTCGCCTTACAAGAAAGTACAATTATGCAAAAACAACTGATATTTTCGATTAATAATAGTATACTACAATCGATTTTATTTTCTAGGATTTTGATTGAATTATGTAAGAGATAAACATCTGTAACACATGTGGAAAAATGAATCTAAATTGTTCGGTACTGAATTAAAGTTTATTTATGAAGATCTTCCCCTGTCTGAACTGCTCTTGTGTTTGTAATAGTAATAGCTTAATATTAGTAACATCACAAAGACGGCGAATCCCAGAATGTATATGATGGAGTAGATGCAGAGGAACAGCAGCTGGAAGAGTTTCGCCACGGCGATGCCGACTACGGTCAGCCCCGCTGTGACGACGTTTCCGATGGTAGTCACAGTTGCGGTGATTAATTCCATCGTCCTCGGAAAACCCTTTCTTCCTTAATTTACGCTGCTTGTGCATCCGTGTTCTGTTTTGAAGTGTAATTGTCAATCATATGGGATTGTATCCGGTACTATTGCTTTTAGAATCAGGTGTCGTGATCCTCTGGTTCTTCGATGTAACCATACTGTTTTCTTTGGTGGGGTACAGTAATTATGCGCGTATTCACTATGGTGTCTGAAATTTGTGAATCATTTCAACTGACAACCAACTGCACTATGATAATTTATAACCTTCTGCTATGGCAGTAGTGGAAACCTAAGATTTATACCTTCCATTTAATCAGTCTCTAGAAGCAAATCTCTTGCTGCAGAAAAAAGCTTTGCTATATTGCCGGGAAGAAGAAACAGAATATTTCCTCTCTTGGTGGGTGAGCTTCAGACCAACAGGCTTTGGGGATATCTGTTGATGTCATGACCTCCAAAATTACGATTTGATAAACCAATCAAAACAGACTAGGACACTTCACTGTTAGACCTATTATAACTGGTGTTCAGAACGTTAGCTCAGAAGTTTGTATCTAGAGAAATAACCAAAGGAATATAATTCAAATAAAGTCTTGAGAAATATGCCACGGTCTTTCAAGACGAGACGTTACCTAACACTGTGCCAAGGATATTAAAAAGCTGGATAATACCAATTGCTTGCGCCCATTGCGCAATATTATTCACCACTGTGCCGAGTGTGGCTGATCATCCCCTCAGACCAGCTAGAGATCGTCGCCTACATGTACCATTACCTCACCTACAAGCTTACGGTTTCATCCGAAGGAGTGAGGGAAATTTGGTTCTCAGTGATTATACAGAATTAGCATCACAACTACTCGTACTGCTAGGTAGCATAACGGAAACCAGTTCATCGGTAATGTCTATAG
>CM077111.1:11171694-11230671 GCA_039619505.1 Cimex hemipterus | reverse complement strand
AAGTTAATTGGGCAAGGAAAGTTCAATAATGAAACCTACTGGCCCTGAAGCCTTTTGCGGCATACTACTGCCAAAACGTATCAGGCAATGGATTAAGCCCTTCGTTCAATGGGTTGTATTCCTATGACAGAGGTATACGAAAATTTTATCTTGGAGGGTTAGGATTTCTGACTGGATACTGTAAACTGCCAGGAGAAAGAAGAATCTGCGGGACAACAGCAAAAGCCAAGAATGAAGGAACCCAATGCTCTTAAGACATCTATGAGATATAGTAAAAAGGTTAATGAACTCTAGACATTGATTGTAATGAAATGCCAATATTGGTCGCGGTGTGCCATATTGTAAACATGCTGACTCGTTTTAACCGTAAAACGTTTGTTATCTCATCGTATTGATCCAATCGTCATGTAACACTATTCGTATGCATCTGCACATTTCCCACCTAACATATTATCTTGGTTCACTCGAGGAAATAACCTTGTACTACTGCTAATAAAATTCCTTCTCAGTCCCATCATGTAACATCCAAAATGTGAATCAATCCATCTGTTTTGGTTGGTGAGTTCCTATGTGATCCTACATATAATTTGATCGTTACCGATGATTTTTCCCAAAATTGACCAAAGTTCGTTCTATGAGGACATTATTACCTAAACCGTCTTAGGGCATAACAAAATGTTGGATTAAGAACAAGAGATTCCTACTCTTGGGCTTGAAAAATGCCCGAGGGATACTCATTAAAGAAGCTTTGGGATTTGTTGAAAAGTTTTAAGCTTAGTGATGAGCTTCTACAATAGTGGGGATAGTAAAATAGATCGATATTGGTCGCGGTGCACCACGGTAAACCTTTTACCTCGTCCTCCTCCGATCGACAATTGTGTATATCGCAAAGTATGTACGGCGTCTTATTCTTCTACTCGCCGACGTCTAGGCCACTGGGTAGACTCGGTCATTCCAAAACATCTGTGTTTGTAACCTCGTAATTTTCATACTGTACATATTTCAGTTATATTGTCAAATAAACTGCCAGGCCGTGAAGAAATACGATTCCATGGTAATCCATAGAAGGACCGTCCATATGTTTCAATATTTCGTTAACCTTAAAATTCACATCAAAATTTAATTCGCAAACAATTTTATTCAATCTCCCAAAGAGATAGTGAGAGAGCGTCTCCAGTGCTGAACATAACGCGGAGGATGTTGGCACAAATGACATCCGCCGTCGGCGTAGTCGTCACGACCGTCTCCAACATAATGTGGGTCTACGTCACCACACTGTCCAAGATGGTCCTCGCCGTCGCTTCTTCGCCCGTCTACTCTCTCTCCTTCGCCATCCTCTTCCTGCTTGCCACACTCGTCTACTTCTACTACACAAGCAAGGACGAAGAGGAGAGAATGTGAACAACGCAATACACGACAGTTTTAAATAAACATCTGTTAATTTGTTTTAAATTCGTTGTTATTATGTAGTAATTGTTGTTTGTATTGTTCCTCTTTGCCGTCCTATTTGGAGAAGTAGCCGTTTCATCGACTGCTGAGAAATAGTACGGGTTAGATGGAAGGCGACGGCTGAACGACCGAAACAGAGGTCGAAGATGTCCGAACTGGGAGAGTTTACATTCAATATTATCCAGGGAGTACTTTTCCTGCTTACCGTGTTCATCGGGCTCTTGATCCTCGCCTGGGACGCGTTGAAAGGGTTGATCTGTTACGTCTTCGGCAGCATATACTGCGGCAGTAAGGCAATAGCCGATGCCGGGTTACCTGCGCAGATCGTACTGGCGTTTGCCATCATCATCGCCTTCAGCCTCTTTAGACAAATTTGGAGGTAGAGTATAGAAGCGCCTGGCCGATGGAAAATCGGATGTATAATCTTACGAACAAACAAAATACATTCTTTTATATAAGTTTCAATGTTCGGGGTAGTTACTTACCTTTGTAGCACTATTTAAAATAGTGCCCAATTTCAATTAAACAAATGTTAAACATTTGAGGTCTTTGTGTCAACAGGCTTGGCTTAATAAACCGCTTCGATGCAGTTACCATCTTGAGGGAATTCTTCATCTCTTAGATCTTCTGGTTCTTCTCCAGGTAACCTTGGACCGTACCTCCAGGGTCCTTGAATACATCCGATAGAGATGTGAGGGCATTCAGGAACATATCGTACTTGATCTTATTTTCTCTGTCAAGTTTGATATGCACTTTCTTCCTAACCAATAGAGTAGAGAACCAGTAAGTCTTGAAAGCCCCTAGAAGTATAACTGGGATTCAAGACTTAGTAGAGAATCTGATGAAAGAGGACATTCATAACAAACTGGACTTTACCCTGGGCCAGTTGTTTTTACAATAATTTATTACCGTTTCTTATGCCAAGCAGTGTCAATCGTCAATTTTTTCAAAACTAGGAGCATACATACGTTCGTATGTTATTTTGACTGTACTATGAATTTTGAAAAATAAGTTCGCCGAGGAATTTTGTTAATGTCGTATTTATGCAATGACAGATTTGCAAATGAAGGTAGGCGGTCAATTTGCGACTGACGTGCTGAATTTTCGTTGTACTTTTACAATTCTTATAATTGGTTTTGTTTGCCCTTACAATTGTAACATTGTCGTTGCCCCTGGTTTACTTTTGCCGATTTCCGGACGACTCCGCACGAAAATATGAGAGGAATTACTGATTGATTTTTAATCAGCTTCTGCCGTATTTACTTGAGCGAGATTTTATACAATTGTACAATTTGAGTTAATAATACTCTTCCAGTTCGATCGTGTTGGAGAGGAATGAGGTATAAAAACTCAATCAGTTCTAACTTCCAGTTCCCTTTTGAAATATTTATGAACCGCGTTGTAAGCATTGTCCCTTAGTCGTTTAATAAGGGCCTTCCATTGTTGTGTAAATTTTCATATCCCAAAGGTCCAAATGGGGAAAAAAAATCAAAAGGCAGATGGCCCGATCCCAGGCACACGGTTGAATCGGAACGATCCTTCCATTTGATAAAAAAAATTTAAATTTATTTGTTACTTATACATGATAGTATACTGTGCTAATGTATCACACAGCGCAACAGTAGCACTAATGTCAGCCAGCATTGCACAGTATAACATATGCTTTGAGGAGCCAGCTCTGGCTTTGCTGGCACTCAATATCTATCATTAGGTGTCAACGAGGTCGTGGGGGGTTGTTAGGATGGAAATCACTCGCTAGGGCAGAATGGGTAGGATGGTTCGAAAGGTTTGGGTGACTTGGCAGCACCCCAGTTCTGCTCCGTATGCCGATTTGACAACCGTGCTTCAGCGAGTATCTAAAGCGGCCCATACACGCTCAATATTATTGCGCAATATTTATGTTTGTGCAGTATAGTTGATCGTGTGTAGTCGAAATTGAACGATTGTGCTAAATTAAAATCCTTGAAAATATATTGTGCAAAACGGGAAAAGGTTGTGCCGTCTGTAGGCAATATTGCACAATATCCCATCAGTCAATATCAACACGTTGTAGAGTACGCGTCGTCATGGTTGCCAAGGAAGCTGATAGGCAATTCATTTTCGAATTAATTGACGTTTATCGAAAGTCATCTGGTTCAGATACTCTCAGTTCATTAAGTAATTTTTTGTGGGTGTACTTTTCCCTATCAATTAGCCACTGTTTGGTCCATTTTCTGCCTTTTTGCGAGCTCTTCTTCTTTTTCGCACTGGTACCCACAGCGATAATCACAAAACACAAATCACTATCACTCAATATGACTTCACTACATGAAATTCTGTGTTCATGGAACTAATTGCACAATATATTGCCTTGAAGGTTGTATGTCTGTGCTCGGTATTGTGCAATATATTGCACAACCATCAATACAGTCTGCATACCATACAATTTATTGCACAAATCAAAATATTGCGCGATAATATTGAGCAGTGTAGGGCCTCCGTCAAAATATTGTGCAACCCACATTGGGCAATAATATTGAGCGTGTATGGACCCCTTAAGTCCCTTGATCTGAGATTTGTAAGAAACAGGGTTGTTTTTATTGTGTACCAGTACTGAGTTTTGTGTACCGTGTGTGTTGAGAATGAATGTATTTATTAGCATGAATGTATAATGTGATAGGGGAGATGGTGGAATATTGAGTACCCCATCACTAACGACACATCAGTAGCTCAAGTTTTATAATATGGGTAGATGGTAATGAAGGATTATCGACTACTCCAACACCCTAATTAAAAGAACGGTATGTAACTGTAACTATCAACTGCATCCGTTAGGAGCTGAATGGACCTAGCTATTGGCAGCATCCCGATCCAACCGCGGTGGCTGGTCGGATATCGCGCAATCCATCCTTACAATAAACAATAGCCTGTCAGTATGGTTTGTAATATACTGCTTAATAAATACCAGAAATGATATTTCCGTTGTTCGAATCGTGTTGCCGAAAGAATTGGATTTGAACAACCCTGTCGGCTTAACCTTTAAGACTGCCTGCCGTCATTTAAAAATAATTAATAAGAGCACAAAGGTTATTTACCGGAATCGATAAGCCCTAAGGACAAATGGTACCTTCTATGAAGAAAATCGAAGAAATCTTTGCGATATACTGCCCGACAAAAAGATAGCTCACTCTTGTATGTTGTCTATACATTATAATTGTGTTTTCATTAAGACCTTAACAAAAATTACTTTTTCAGCTAAATTGCAATTGAATTTTGATACTTAATAGTAGAATTTTACTCTTTTTAACCGGTTGTTTGACGCTTTTTGAACGCGTAGATATTTTATTCCAAAGAAAAATCGTACAATAAGGATTTCGGAACTATCAAGAGAAATATGACGGAGTAAGAAAGTCATTTATACGTTTTGAAAAATAACACTGAAGACTAAAGAAAAGAAAACACTGAGTATTGTGTCTTAAGCAGCAGGAAAACGCGAGCAATTTTGAATACAGCTTCTAATTCCTGTTTGACAGCTTGGCAAATCGCTCAAAAAGCAGGAGTGTCGACCAATGTACAAAAACAAAAAAAAAACATAAAGAGGGTCATACGCGTACATCTAGAGGAGGAAGAACAGGATACCACCGCAGGCACTCATACCCAATTGTCACGATTACGTAAAAAACAAACACTTTTAGCTCTGAAGATGATCTCAGTAAAGACCGAAACGTTGGCACGATAAAGAAAATATTTGTCTAAATATAAATGATAAATGATGGAGTGATTGTGCTGTTCAATCCTTTTTCAAAATATAGTTCCTACTCACAGTAAGTTGTTTCGCAGCGATCCGGATTTCGAGCCCTTTAGCCCATCATCAGGTTGGAGGACTTTTACAACCTTGTCTCTCCATTGCCAAAGTGAACCCGCTGATACCTCCGCCAACGCGACGTTCCGTTTAGCACGTGATTTTTTTTAATGGCGGTCATTTTGAACGTGCGAAACGCGGAAATTATAACACTAATATTATAATAGTAAATACTTAATATTATTCAATTACTATAAAAATTACAACATTAAAAATAATAGTTTGATTACTTGGACGTTTGATATTATTTATGTAAATGTTTCAACCTGATGATGAGCTAAAGGGCTCGAAATCCGGACGTTGCAAAAACTTACTGTGAGAAGGAACTATCTTTTTAAAACATCTACGTCACTACAGACCACATCTCACTCTTTTCAAATAAGCTAAACTTTTTTAAAAGATGATAGTATTATTATGTCGAATTATAAACTAATAACCGTTTTTACCAAAGGGGGTCAAAACATAGAATTATACAGTCTTATATAATTCATATTTATTATTACAGTTTTTAAAAAATAATTACAAAAACTCATGAGTTAATGAAAAATGCCGACTACAATTATAACAAAGTCAAAGCTAAATATAAAAAAGGCAATGAAATACAATGTTAGAAAGATGAGACTACAGATCAAAGTGTAAAATTTAAAGTAAAAAATAAATCAGTTAAAATAATAACGCGCGAGGTTTTCAAATATTTATAAAATTTTCTTTTTGAAAACTCGCAGACTGTCGCGAAATGGGTGTCTGAGCGCAAGGAAGTTTTAAAAAATAGATTTTTGTTACCGACCGGCTCACTGATCACCTGAACTATAAGATTCTACTCTAATAAATAACCTACAAAAAGATGTACGACCTTACAACGTTCGGAAAGAATGTGGTAATTTTTTGGGCTAAGGGACATGCTGGAATAGAGCGGAATGAAATCGCGGACGGATCTGCCAAGGAAGCCACTTTGTCAGGATTTTCCCTCGTTGAAAACAACAATCCTAAAGAAGATGTAAACAAATTCTTCAGTGAAATATTTCACGAAATTTGTCACAAAAAGAAAAAATCAGACGCGATGTGTGAAATCAATACCGATCTTGTCCAAAACTGATTTTAAAAACACTGGTTCTCTATGTGGAGCAGTCCAAAAGTGTTGTAATCCACTACTTTTAGGTGGAAGACAAATCATGATTTTTGAGGTAGCTATCTTTTCAAAATAGGGTTAAATAAAATAAATTAAAAAATATATCTTCCCCAAAAACCATGATTGTCTTCCACCTAAAAGTAGTGGACTAGAATACCTTGGGCTGCTCCACAAAGAGAACCATGGTTTTTTTTAATCATTTTTGGAAATAAAGTTCAGTAATGATTTCCAGATCATACCTGATTATGTTTTTAAATTAAATTAATTTCACCGAATGGTCTTATCTATGTCTCCGTCATAGACGTATAGTGGTCCAGTGGAACACCTGTGCCGGTCCTCCGCGGTCCGCAATTGGAAGTTTTGGTTGAAATGAACCCCGGTCTTCCGCGATTAGAATCATGCTCATCCCTCAAATGAGACACGGGGAAAATAATCCGAGGTCAACTCCGCTTGAGATACCACCGTAGTTTTCCGGTCGGACCTTCCTCCATGATGCCCTAACTGTTTCATAACTGGCAAAGTATCCTCTGGATGAAGCCAAAAAATTGTGTTATATGTATTGGGTGTTAATTGAAGGGTTCGAATTACGTGTAAGGGTAACGACAACGGAGGTGTCCAACTAGGTGGCTAGTGACAAGACGAGAAGGTCGGTGAGTCACCTAAGGAAACGTACGTACCACACGAGCACGTGATTACATAGCGATTCACCGGGCGAATCGACCTGGTGGGTAGTGACTTCTGATCGTGGTTACTATTTCCACAGTTTTTAAAAGACTTGTTCTATTTAATCCATATGAGGATCTCCATAAAAATCGTACTACGTAATTGTCTATACAGCACTTTGAAGTCACCTTCCAACATTCTTCGCCGATTGATGTCCTGCACCGTTTGATTTACATCCTAAGAAATCATATTTCAATTTAGTATTTTCGGAATGAAATAGTTTTCTAGTTAATTCAGAGTCACCCTGGTGTGGTCATTTGTGACCTGCCATCAAGTAACCAGGCGACTCACTTTGTTACTAAGGCGCTAGCTTATTACCTCTGGTGCAGGAAGGAAGAATCGTATCATCAGCGATAGTACATATTAAAATGTATGCAATGTTAACAACATAAAAATGGCATTAATTTCTTTCCAAACCATAAAAGAGAAGGGGTGGAATGGGGTCTTCGGTGGAAATTCGTGTTCGGCCATCGGGGACGCGTGATGCCCTTCCGACGGCGACCTCCCTCGTTGTCCATTATTTATTAACCGGAGAGGTCGGCTGCCATGAGAAAGTTCCGTCGAGTCGCACCTGTTGTCCGTCCCCGCGACAACATCTGCCCAAATAAACCAATGGGCTTTCGAAGGCGTGGTTTTTACGCCATGGATGTCGGAAAGTGATTACTTCGCCTCGGGGTACAAGCTGCTGTCGGACCTAATTGGACGGCTATGAAATGCCGTTTCCTGGATATCGCCCTTTCCGTTGTACTCGCGTCAGAAAAGACCCCGGTGCTCTTTTAATCCCATTTATTATTATTAACGACCTACTTTGACGTGCGTTTCCGCTCAATTAATTCCAATTCAAAACGTGAAAAGACCCTGTGTCTTTTATTGTCCATCCCAAAGGCGAAATGTATTTCAACTTTGACAAATTATGGTTCTTTGAATGACGGAGGATGTGGTCGACATAATTATGCACGACAAAACTGTCGTGCATATCAACATGGCCTATCAACGCAATTTATTCCAAGTAAAATATAGGGGTGGCGTTTATATTTACCCGAAGTTAACAAACAACAGCTTATGAGAGTTCCAGGACCCCTTTATTTACTATGGAGTGATTGTACTTGTCGCAAGCTGGGGAAAATAGGAAAAGTCAAGCCGATAAACATTGATCTGTTCTTTCTACAGAGGACGAAACGTAACTGGTTTAGTTCATAGTTTAGTTCTCAGGCTTTTTTTTTAATATGAATTTAATATGCTTTTGTGCAACGCTTTTGGCGGACATTCATGAAATTCAGACCTGACGATTGATTTTCTTAACGAGCGCCCGATAAATAATTAGGCCGGTTGGAAAAAATTAAAGCCGGAGTCCGGGAGACATGAGGGAGCCGTTCGATTCCAGGCCCCATCAATATTTAACAGCCACTGCCGTCCCGGCTAAAAGGGTTGCTCACGGCATTTAAATTATGACGGCCTGAGAGCTAACCGCCAGCCGGGTTGAAACGGCCATTAAAATTCCAGAATTTATTTAGGGGCGGAAATCGACTAATTTGACTTTAAAATAAAAAGTTCGTTGAAATGGAGACAAACTTACAATCAATTAATTATTATTTATGAGAAGGTATTGGGGGAAATAAAAAAGTCAGTGTCACGAGAGGGGTTCGAACCCGACAGTCTTCTGCTAAATACCCCACTGCTCTACCACTCGAGTCATCGCGACTTCGACGCTCGGACACCAACTTCCCATCTCAACCTCACCTCTCTCATGAAAAATGTTCATTAGTCAATGAGACCACGAACTGTAATGTACATGGGTGGCAGCGGTAGCCGAGTAGTTAAGGCGTCAGACTACCAGCTAGGAGATCCCGCAGTCGTGGGTTCGATCCCACCATCGCCTCTGGAATTTTTCTGACGCCTAATGGTCCGATGGCCACAATTGAAAGATATTGACACGGGACTCATCAATGGAAGGAGGGGGATCGGATCTCAGCGACCCTGAATTTGGTTCCAACCCCCTTCAAAAATGAGTATCTTCGATGGAAGAATACCGGTACAACGGGGGCTCAAATTCACACTTGTGTTGCGACCCCCCTCCCAAAAAAAAGGAGCCAGGGTAAAGTACAATAACCTGTACAGCTGCAGTACTCAGGAGGGAACTCCTCCAGTCTCCGCCATCCTTTGTAAAAAAAATGGACTTACGGAAAATGTTCGAAGGGTGGAGACTAGAATGTAAAAGGTGTCGTGAGAAGATTTATACCGCTCGCTGCAAGGACGGATCCACGTTGATCATCGCGAGGGGGGTAAAAATTTCGAATTTTTTGTCAGAGGCGCAGGGGATCAGAAAATGTGCACAATTGGAGAAAACTACACAACGTTTTTCGTCGCCTCGCAATACTTTCTCATCTTTCAAAGGAAAAACTGGAATAATGAACTTGATTTAAAAATGTGTGGAGATTAGTGACCGTTAATCGATAATTATTCAGAAATCGTGAGATGCGGTCTGATGTGATGAAGGTTTCAGAAAAATACTGCATCACACCAGACCGCATCTCACGATTTCTGAATAATTACTTGATTTAAAAGTTTCAATACTTTAATTTCAAATAGGAACATAATTCTCATATATTTCCAAAATGTGTTTCCGTCATGGTATGCAATGTAAATGTTTTTAGTCACCAACATTAACGAATATAAAAACTTAATTACCGACCGGGAGGTAACCACATCGAAAGATCGAATAAGAAGAGTAGAGGCAGAAATCAGAAAAGTACCACAAGGACATGCACTTTTTAAGCTCAAAACATAAACGAACAAAACAAAACACTCACGGCAATAAAGAGAATTCGATAATTATCCAGAAATCCTGAGATGCGGTCTGGTGTGATGTAGGATTCAGAAAACATTTTCTTTCTCGTGCCAACGTTTCGGGCTTTATTGAGATCATCTTCAGGGCCTGGGATTTTCAAACATTGTTTACATTTAACTAAATATATTTTGTTATGTTCAATGAAAGCATTTATACTCTCTCTCTCTCTCTAACTGTGCCATTCTTGCGTGTCGTGTTGAGAGAGCTACTGGGAAGTTGCTGTTTTATGTTTATATACGTTGCATTGTATAAAATTCACTTTTGTCCACATACTACTTTATTTGTTAAATGTAAACAATGTTTGTAAATCCCAGACTCTGAAGATGATCTCAATAAAGATCGAAACGTTGGGACGATAAAGAAAATGATTTTCTGAAGCCTACATCACACCAGACCTCATCTCACGATTTCCGAATAAGTTTATTTAAGCTGTTTAATTAACTATTTTCTCGTGTTACTTCACTATCAGTTTTTGGTAAGAATGTGAGATTTACGGAAAAAGGCATGATGGCCACACCGTATTTTTTAATAATATACACAATTTTAGGGACTTAAGCTTTTTATCGTGATTTCTCGGTTCATTTAAAAGAAATCTTGGCATATTTGATAACAAAAACTTAAAAAACTCCTAGAGTTTCATTTTATTCTAATAAACAGAAATTATTTTGAGCTTTTAAATTAATGAAATTTGGTTTGAAAGTATTTGAGAAAAATTCTGATTTTTTGAAATTATGATCATTTTTAAAATACTGCTTGGATTTAAGCCAAACCGGGCTTAAAAGTTACAGGAAGAATCCAGCTTAATAACCGTACAAACCGTAAAAATGTGAAAATCCAATAATGAGGGGACGAGCTGTGGGTGTGATGTTAAATCGAGCTGGTTGTTGTGAGGGGGTGAAAACGCAAAAACGGCGAAAATTTTGGTTGATTTTTTTTTAATATTAACCGCCTGTATCTCTGCGACCCACGTGTCTATTTGGCTGAAAAACAATCCCGACCGTCCTTATAGGATTCTTCACCACCCTGCCAAATTTCATTGTAATGCGATCAAAAATGCGACCACTAGAGAGCGATAAATCTTTGAAAGAAATCTACCTAAAATTAGACGTCAACATGCAGATTTCTTGATAGCAAATCGAGTGATCGAAGTAGCGAACAGCAAAGTGTGACAATAAAGCCAAAGGGTGACAAGTTAACAGGAAACTGATTTTATTTAGGGAAGGTTTATCAGAGGTAACAGATCAAGGTTTTATAATCCGAAAATCCGCCAACGAGAGAAAATATTCTGGCTCCCCAAAATATGCATAAAATTTATATCGTTTACAATTGTTGTAGCCTTATTTTACGGTGTATGGTTACATTTTGCTGCATATTTTCTTAAGAAGGAGTCTTTTACCATCAATAAGGACGAAAATCGAACCCCCTTTCAAAACCTCAAATTTATGTTTTTCATTTATCTTGGAAAACTAAATTGATCATTAAATTATAATTTAATAAAGGTGGGAACCAATATCTATTGATTCTAAAGAACGAGGGTGGCAATAAATGAGGAAGGCGTTGCTCCTGACACCACCACCGGTGTGCGCCTAGGTGGAAAGGTGAACTGTCGGCGGTTAGCCGCAAGAATGAAAAGCTGTTTTGTAAGACTTTTTTCGGGTGAGAAAAAACATAAGTTTTCAGCCTATTATTTTTATTTTTATTGTCTGTGCCTTATTTAATAATTAAATCGCGGTCGATAAACACAACAATATCGTTGCAATGGTGTAGCATAAACTACCCAAAGGTAATATATTTTATTTTTATTAATACTGGTCTTATTAGACCAACCATCAATTTTACAATAATATTATAGAATAAATAAATATTTACATTCTTATAAACCCATTGGTATAATAAGATTTACATTTCACTATTCATTATTCACTTTTATCTACACAAGTTCATATGGCTTTGTTCGTTTTAATCTTCTGACCATGTTTAGATTATGTAAGAGTTTGGTCGGTCGCCTCCACGTTCTCGTGCTGGCTGAGGTGAGCCTGGTGTTTGGCGGTAAATCGTTGTATTTCCACCGTGACTTCAGGGATCTTAAGATCCCTATGTACATCCTTATTCCTTATGTACCAAGGTGCATTGACCATGTTACGTAATTTTATTCTGGAGTGTTTGTATGAGTTTAATATTGCTTCGTTTGGTGTTGCGTCCACATAGGCTTTATGACTTCTTTATATAACAGTATTTTATTTTGTATGTCAAGATTGGAGCCACGTCCTATCAACCGATATTGTTGTCTATACCTTAAACCTATCTCCGGTCCTTTTTTCTCCACATGTTCTTTCCATCTCAGCTTGGCATCTAAGTTCATTCCCAGATATTTAGCTGTATTGCTGTATGGTATTCCATCGATTGTGAGCGACGGAACATGGTCCACCTTTTTGTTTGTAAAGATCAGATGAACAGATTTATATTGATTTCGCTTGATTTTCCATTTTTTTGTCCATTCGTTTATCTTATTACATGCATTTTGGAGGATTTTGGATGAAAGGTTGATAGTCGGTCCTAGTGATATCACCGCGGTGTCATCTGCAAACGTTGCAATTTTTCGACGTTCGACGGGTTGACCCAAAGACCGCACTGACGGTAAACCTAAGCAATATTCTACAGTTTTCCAGTCTGAAAAAATAGCGATTGAACCAGGCAGGGAAATAAAAAGGCCACATATCCGGAAGAGAGCCATCTTCTCCGAAAGTCAGGCAGCACTAAAGGCCCTAGTGACGCACAAGATGAGGGCAAAAAGTGGAACTGCATGGAGGCCCTGACGGAAGTCAGTGAAACTAATGACCACTGGGCATGGATCTAAGTAACAAAAAGGTTGACATGTTGGCTAACGAGTGGGCCCATAACGATCCCTAAAGGACCTGGTGACGTGCGAGATGAGGGCAAAGAGTGGAACTGCATGGAAGCCCTGACGGAAGTCAGTGAAACTAATTACTTCTGGGCATGGATCTAAGTAACAAAAAAAAGGTTGACATGTTGGCCAAAGAGTGGGTCCTTAACCACTCCTAAAGGCCCTGATGACGTTCGTGATGTAGGCAACATCGTATGGAAATGCATGGAAGCCCTGAAGGAAGTCAGTGACTCTAATGACCTTTGGCATGGATCTATGAATCTAAGCAACGAAAAGGTTGACATGTTGGCCAAATAGTTGGTCTTTAACCTGCTTAGCATCCTGCCTCACACATTTTAGAATGGAATCTTAATGAATCCAAAACCTGGTGGAATAATAGCACAGTTATGAAGCGAAGAGATTCATAGAAGGATACTGGATGGCAATCGCAACCGAAGCAGGTTTCTGCTTGGACTCCTGACAGAACACTGCCACTTAAGAAAGCACATGTACTGGAAAGGAGTACAGTCAGAAAAAGAGTTGAGCAATGAGTACTTAAAATTCATGGACGTCTTGGGTCGATGGACGTACCACCATCGATGGTGAGGTTCCGTTGATCTATATGCCAATTCGCGACTAATCGTAAAAGCCTATTTATACAAGGCGCGAGGACGATCACCATCACATCAACATCATCGTTACATGCATAGCGTTGTGATGCACATATTGCAACGCAGCTCCGCTCTGCACTCGAACAGTTACCACCTGTTTATTTATTTTTATATCCGGTTAGGTTATAATTTTTAATTTGATTGTTTTTTAACTTCTTTAATGTTAATGATACTATAACAAAACTAAAGCTTGGACTGCTTAAAAATCTCATCACGATTTGCTCTCGTATCCATTCTCTCCTAAATCCATATTCTTTTTTTACTACTCTAACTCCCCTCGCTGTATATAACTGATCGGAAATAGTTAAAATTCGGAATAACATGAATTCCAAAATATGACCGAAAAAAAAAATAAAAAAGAAAGTCCATCTTGGAAAAGAATATCTCATGCTGTAACGTAGAACAAGACTAAGACACAAGGCGAGAAATCCCTGCCAATGACTGTTCGCTGGTCCATCCATGTCACTGCCGCACTCGCTGTCGCGTCTCAATATGCGCCATTCGATGAGATAGCGCGCGAGTAGAAAGTGAATGTGATTCGAGCGATCTGGTCAAAGTTGTTTGATTTTTTGGACCGAAATGGATGGTTTGTTTGCCTTTTAAGTCTGAAGATTTTATTCTACCAATTCTTTACCTCGATCCATTCGGCGATGGACCTTTTTTATGACCCAACGCAGGTTTACGCCGTAATTTTTTAAAACGTCATGTCCCTATGCTCCAGAAGGACGTCACACCGCACTCGCTGTCGCAGGTCAAAACGTACCGTGCGTTGTGTTGAATTCTTGTGATGTAAGCGACCTGGGCCAGATTTTTTTAATTTTTTGGACAACAGTGGACTTACTGGCTTAAAATTTTACGGCTTAGGATATTGTTTTACCAAGTTTACTTGGTCTATTCTATCTGGATGGGTGTAAAAATAACCTCCAAGTTTTCCATGGTTGAAAATTTATTCCAATTTTTTTGTTATATTGCGTTTCGGGCTCAATGGCTCATCATCAGAACTAAACATAGAGAGAGTTTTTCTTTTATAATTATCAGTTAGAAAGCACATATATCCATGATTTTCAATTTTTTAAATAAAAGTTTTTATAAATACCCTGGACTATGCCAATAGTATATTATATTCTTTTACCATCCTTTTTGTTGTGGGGATGTCAGTTTGTTTTAAAAAACTATAATAGAAACATATATTATTTTATTTTTATAATTGATGTGCCTGATGATGGGCAATTGAGCTCGATACGCCAATATAAGTTTTTAAAAATTAGAATAAATTTTCAACCACGGAAATTTTTGTACCCATCCAGATAGATGAGACAGAACGTGGATTCAATATAAATAAAGTAAGATTGATCCTTTTTTTTAGTCCAATGCAATTTTTCGCTGTAAGTTTTTTTAAAAAAACATCATCCTTTCTAATTATGAGGATTTATTATATTATAATTAAAGGAGATCAAAAGGTTTAACTGAAAGGATCAGACATTTCGCCATGGAAGTTCGTGTTCGTTTAAAGGTTTTCTAATTATAACGTCCTTCCTCCAAAAGCTGTAGAAAGGCTTTTAAAGGTTTCGAATCTGCCGCAAGCAGCCCACGAGTTAACCCGTGGTTATTAAACGGGAGCCCCCCCCTCCCCCCATGGAAAACTCGCAAAGCTTGAAACTTCCCTTTTGTAACGTATATTCCAAAAGCTGTTTCGAGGAATTGTTAATTAACAAACGCGCAGTCGTTTATTCCGTCTCCAACAGTCGTGAACTAAACCCGGTTCTCATAAAGGTGTTTAATCCCTCCAACGGTCTTTTGTCCCAAACGATTGCTCGTTAAAATTAACTATTATTAGCAATATTCAAAGCGAGTGGATGTGTTTTAATGTATTAATGCAATTTAATGTTATGAAGGGGGTAGAGTCATGCGTTGAATTCAAAAGTTAATAACTAATTAATTCTAACTAGTAGTGTTTTGTAAATAAAGGATGATTGTATTCAACAAACTTCTCACATATGGTGAACTTACAAAAACCAGCAGTCATATAAATAATAGACCTTTACACTGACCATAGCAGAAAAATGCGCAAAACTCAGACAGACCGTCATGGAACAGTAGAAACCTGTCTCTATGTGGCTGCAAAGCATTAGCTAAAAAGAGGACACGCGAAGAGTTAACAAAGACGAACCCTGGAAAGTGCACATTTGTGCTAAAGTAGAGCACTTTTGTTCAAGATCCTCAACACCCCAGCCAGGAAAAGAGATTTTTATCAGGAGACAAGGATTCATGAAAATAATACCGGCATCAGCCATATATATATTTTTTTAATTGTTAATATCGTTTTCAACTAATGAATTGTGGGGCAGAATCCTACCAGATACTGTCTAAAAGGATAGTTCCTACTTACAGTAAGTTGTTTCGCCTGATCAAGATTTGTTTTCCTGGCTGGGGTGTTGAGGATCTTGTGGAAAAGTGCACTACTTCAGGACAAATGAGCACTTGCCAGGGTTCACCTTTGTCAACTCTTGGCATTTCACCTTTTTATGCTAATGCTCATCACAGTCACATAGGACTTGTTCTCTCATCATCAGGTCGAAGGACTTCTACAACCACGACTCTCGAGAAACGTCAACGCGCGTTCCAATCAGCAGCTGTTTTTTAAATGACGCTCAGTTTGAACGTGCGAAACGCGGAAACACAAACGTCCGCGTTTCGCACGTTCAAACTGAGCGTCATTTAAAAAACAGCTGCTGATTGGAACTCGCGTTGGCGGAGGTATCGGCGGTTTCACATTGGCAATGCACGTCGGGAGACGTGGTAGTAGAAGTCCTTCAACCTGATGATGAGCTAAAAAGCTCGAAATACGGATCGTTGCTAAACAACATACTGTGAGTAGGAACTTTCCTTTTAGAAAGTATTGAACACCACACTCACTCCTTCATTCATCATCTACTCCTACCGAGTTTATCATGAAAAACCCAGCAACATCTAATATGACCTACGTCAGTGCATAACATAAGTGGATACATAACATAACAAAAAGTAGATATACCAAGAAAAATGAGCAATGTGGAACCCCGGAAAGTGCTCGATTTCCTCAAATGAGGCTCAATTTCGCACAGGTTGCAGTGGAAGAAAAGAAGACCACTCGGAAATTAACAGCTATTCGCTCTAATGGCACTGACCTGTGTGAACTAGAAAATCTGTGAAGATCTGACGATAGCTATAAAAAAATTTCTTGCATATTTTTACCCCTGATCTTATTATTAAGGAGAATGATGTTGAACCGGTACAGGGAGGAGTTCCTCACTGAAGATGGCGTATGCCGAAACGTATTTGACTAACTAAAAAAAATCCGCGAGTGGAGACAGACCCAGTAAGTGACCTTGTGCAGGTTCATCATGAGTTCACTCGCAAATTAGATGGCGTATTTAACAACGATCATTAAAATTTCTTCTTTCGGCCTAAAATTACTAATATTCTTAACCTCCACAGAAGAAAACAAAATCAGAACCCGAAGTAAATTTCAATAGTATTGTGTTCGTATTACATAAACATTTCTCTGGTGTGATTTCCAGTCGTAATGGTGTCTTGTTTCACGTCTTAACGCGAATTTCTATGCTTTCCTCCATTACGAATCAATACTCAAAACGATTGAGCAACTATAAATAACTGCTAGGTTGCCATATTTCAAAACATTGTTGGACAAATAAATCTGTGCAACAGTCGTGGGCGAAACCATGCATTATAATTCGATGGAAATGCTTTTAGACATGTGCCGGAACGATTTGACCACAGCCTAACGGAGATACGTCAGAGGCGTGAAAGCTTCCTAGAATGGGATAATGAATTAAAACCACGATAAAGTTCCGTTAAATTGGCTAAGTGGGGAATTGTGTGGACACATCCTAGTTAGACCCAATTGTGAACCCCCATTTTATGAATGGGTCTTCCATGAAGACTCAACTGGATGTAATTTGCCACTTTTTCGCCTTCATTGACTATCGGGTTCATTGAAGCGAACTGCTTCCGTCTCGTGGGACGAGACCTTCCGTCCTTCCAGGCGCGCTTCTCGCCGAAGACGTTAGAGGAGGAAGTAAGAAAGTGCAGCGATTTCCGTTTCCATTAACCTACTGGTTTGGCAAGAAATATTGATTTAGTACTAATAGCTACATAACACCTTAAGACGTTGAGAAATGTCTTGATATATGACAATTTAAAGAGTTAATTGAAGATTTTGTCACCATATAGACGTTCACACACAGGTCCAGCGCTGAAGGTGTCGAGAAACCGAACCAGGTAAACTATAGGTTCGTCACCCCTCAGACCCCAAGAGAAATTTTCAATAATTCCCATTTTGAACAAGAAACACGTCTTTTTTGTGTTTAAACTTCACTGAAATGCAAAGAAGTGGCCACTCTTAATATTTTGTCTGTTAGATAATCCTCCATCATCTTACAATAATATTTGGTCCGTTTTAAAGGTTAGAGGTTGGAGAAGAACAAGACATCCCTCGAGGGGCACCTAAGGAATCGGTGGTGTTACGGTTCGGGGCAGACGGTTATTATTATGGAAGGTCGCATCTTCATCATTGGCTTGCCTAAGATGTCCGCGATACGTTGAAGATGATCAGAAATCGTTCCTGCTTCGACGGTTTTATCTGATACTTGTCCAGATCCGGCATACTTGGAAGTGGCTTCAATTGAATGTCTGTAGTGGCGGGGTAAGTAATAATGGACATCGGGGTAAGTTGCCCAGCGATGCCAGAGAGTTTGCAGAAATTAAGAACAGCGCTGTTACAGGAGTATGAAAATATTCCACAGCGCTACATTTAAAACCTCATAAAATCGATGCCATGTCGAATCCAAAGGTTAAGCAAGTGGAAGAAATTGAACTGAACCGAAATTTTTTTATTCAGCTGTTTTTTGTATTTTTCTTTAAAAGAAATCCAGTAAACAACAAACAATAACAAATTAACGGTTGCAAGTATTTACAAACAAAAAACGAGGATGTATATTTTTTGCTTCTCAGTGTACATTGTTCTGCTGCTGGAGTTGATTGGGTTGAAAGGGGTATTATTCCAGGATATGCCATTTTTTCATCAGACGACCATCTCAAGAACTAATGGCTGAACAATTAAACCTAGGATCCTCCTAACCTGTTAAGATTTGAATGATAATAGAACTGCTGACACCTGACACACCCTGCATAATTTTTCTCCAAAAAAGTAAAAATTTGAAATTAGGCTAAAATATTAAACATGTAGTTTCTTATTGTAACGTTATTGGTTCAAGAAAAATTCTATCAAATTCAAAAAATTTAAAAAGAACACCCTGTAGATTCGGAGTAGCAGAAACAAGCCTGTGCAGATATTGGGAGGAAGAAGAAGAGACAGCCCATGTCCCCTGTTGTTCGTAAAGGATCATGAAGTTCTTAGGTCTTAAGAACTGGCTCCTTTTAATTTTTAGCCTTTCCATTGTCGGACCAGAAATTGTATTTCCATTGTTTTACTCGAACTTATATTCTCGGCGAAATAAGCTAAAAACATCAAGTGATATCAATTTGCTTCTGTCTATAGGCAGACAAATTTTCTTTTCTGTTCAATTAATTCTCCCCTATTAAATGTTAATATTAATATACCAAATAATTGGCAAATTGACTGGAAGATATAAGAAAAAGTAACGGGCTAAATATCACGGATTGTTTTATTTCGGTGGTCGAGGTTGTTCTTCGTGGGTGAAATGCAGTTTCTTAATGTGGAATCGTTGTCCGATCGGACGGTATCGTGTAAAAATCGGACCTTTTCCATTTCATTATTCAAGTTAATTACGGTCAATTTTCTGTGCAGGGGCTCGTTTCCATACAATTCCCTATGGTAATTGTCTTATTGTGATTTCAGAAGGGAGCTCGATTATTTCAGATAACCATCAATAACCACTGGGCGTTTTCCTGCCTGTTCTTTCAAGAAATCCGACTGACAGAATAGAAACCAAGAGAAAATAACTGTTTAACTTTTTATTCAATCATTAGTATATTAAATAGCACACCGAACCCTACAAATCTGCCTACATTCATTCTCTTGAACAATATTTCAAAAAATGGCGAGTCGAAGCCAACATAACAAAACCCCAAACCACAACCTTCACCCTCTGTCACAAAAGCAGTCATCAAAATACAAATTGAAAAAAATATGTACGTTATTCTGATGTCACGTTGAACGGGGACAGGGTTCTCGATACGTCTCCACTAGCGGTTTTTTTTCTTGAGTTATTCAAAAGCGTTCCGTCATTGCGCCACCTTCAGTGAGGAACTTCCCTGATGAGGCTTCTCTGCAATGTCGAAACGCGTTTGAACAACAATTATGTTTATATTTTGTCTTGGTAAAGCCCTTTCTGTCAATCGAACTTCGTAAGAACCGTCAGAAACGTCCCAATGGCTATTCCTGGACTTAAAATAATCCAGTCTAGCTTCTGAAAGCATGTTGTGTACGTTCATAGCCATTTTTACATGTATAATTTAAATAATGTTAATCCCAGGCACTGAAGATGACCTCGATAAAGATCGAAACGTAGAAGGATAAAGAAAATGTGTTTCTAAACCTGCATCACACCAGATTACATTTCACGTTGTCTAAATAATTATTAATTAACGGTCACTCAATACTACACATTAAAAAAATGCTGATAAATTGGAACTGGCTTTAATGGGTTCCTGTAATTCGTTCCACCCCGGCGTTCGTTATTGATTTTTTTTTCTTTTTGCAAGGCACAACTGTATTAATTCCAGCGCAGCGAATCGCATCGGGAGAAAATTGCCCATTCCTGGAAATAAACCATTAGCCCAACCATCATCGGTCCCATTAATGCCCGGTCGATGAAAACGCCCTCAAATAATTGGTGGAATTAGAATTAATATCGATTTCTCTTGGATGTCCTACACAGCCTTTCTAGGTACCGACCGACTGGGAATCCTTTTTGGTTGACGGAGGGCTTCACGTGTCAGTCGCGTTAGCTGTATTTTAACATTTGTACGGTTTAATTTCATCAAGAATTCTTCGAAGTTGCCTTGTCTCTGACAAATATATCAAATAAAATTTCTAATTTCAATAAAAAATAAATTTTCTCTTATCAACTCTCACCCTCCGCCGTATATCGCGGGGGTGAAATTATTGTCACTCGTTCGGGGTGATGCGTCTTCTCCCTTCATTTATGATTGTGACAGGTTCTCCGTCGAGCTTGATTTTAGTCTGTCTGTCTACATGCTGCCATTTTGTGTCGCTGTGGGTAGTTCGAGTCGGCTTGTTGTCAGTTGGTGTCCGTTTTCTACCAGGTTTTAGTCTGTCGTCTATTTTTGTGACTGTCAAGCCTGGTAAATTTTTGTGTAATGTGTAATATGGAGTTTATGCTGTTGTTGCTTACTATTATGTTTATATCCTCCAACCCAAGTTGATTTTAAATTGTCTAGAATTGCCGGAAAGCTGAAAAGCATAACATTTAACTCTCTCTATGTAATTATTGCGTTTGATGAATTATTATGTTTTGTTTAATTTCGAAGAAGTCTGTTCAAAACTGGTGTGTGTATTTGTCTGCTGAATTTAAAGTAGTTTTGTTGTATCGACGTTGTTGTTTGCATGTTGCGCGTGGTCAGAGTTTTCGCGTTGTGTATTTCGAACAATGGCCATCGTTTCTTTTACTAGAATTGATGGATTCTATACTGCTCAAAATTGAAAGGGGATGTTGGTAATTTATTGTTATTCATATAACCGAAACAAAATAGAAGACGCAAACCAAGAATAAACCAATGTTAATCCTTATTTTTAATAACGGATTTACTTTAAACATAGTAAACATGAAGAACATGAAAATTACTAATTTTGTCAACGAACACCTTTTCTCGTCTTTTTCCCATTTTAATTAGTTGTCTTCTCTTTAACCAAGGAAACACACCATCATGAACCGGAAGTTCGCAGCAGTACGAATCGAAGTCACCGGTAAGGGGCAGTTGGCAGTAGGAGGCCTGGTAGTAGATCTCAGCTCATTTCGACCCAAAGAGAGCGCAGAAATATTGTCATTGCTGCAAGGCGGAACCCTTTCCAAATGCCCGCCAGATCCTCAACGAAGTACGAGATATTTTGACAAGGCAAGGCTGAGAAGTTTGTCTCATATGGTATGGCCCTTTGAGACGACCTACAGCATCAGCCTCAAGAGAATATGGTGCTTCGAGCTTAGAAGAGGACACCAATTGGAATGCTGTTATGCCTACTGATGAGTCTCGATTCCATCAGTATAGCGATAGCAGGCGCGGAAGAGTCTAGCGAGAACGGGGATGCGAGCCCCATTCGTGCTCTCTTCAGTCCAGTTTGGAAGAGTGATGATGGTCTGGGCTGAGATTTACACTGGAGAACGAACTGGACTCCATATTTTTCAAGGTAACCTCACCGCTTAGTCCAAGTATCGAGGAATACACCCCACAACAAGGGATTTATGGATGACAATGACCTCAAAGAGGCAGAGTTCATTGATGTTTAGATAGCCTGGGAATATACCATCTGCCCTTTCTTCCAATGCCTCCATAACCTCAATCCCATAGAGAACATGCTTGATGCGTTGCTGTGAAGTCTTTTCGATCAGCATCCGCAGCCAGTTGAACTGCAGCATTTATGAAATTAGTGAAAACCTTAACTGTATGCCTAACAGGTGGACAGAGGATTCAGGTATCAGAGGACAGTAGTACAGTATCTCAACCAAGACATTACACAAAAAGAATAATTAATCGAAAGAAGTAACCATCAATTGATGACAAAAACATAAATGGTTTATACTCAGTATTAATTTACCAAAAAATGCGTTCAACTAGCAAAACAATGGAATTAAAACTTTTTATTTTGTTATTTTTCAAACTCCCTTAATTAAATTTTCCTTCAGTAAAAAACATAATAGTTTCTAATAAATTTTAGTGCAGTTCACGATAAAAAATAAAATGAAAATTCCTAGGGAAAGTAAATACTACAAAATTGGCAACATTCATTTTTGTGCAGTTTAGATTTTTTTATGTCAAATGATTTTAGTTTATTGGTAATAGTAGTTGTACATTTTAAATAGTATGGTGGTGTTATAGTTTTTCACATTATTAAAAGTTAGTTGAATGACATAATCTGGGAAGAAAGGCGGACTGAGATGATAGGTAGCTACGTTCATCACCCCGATGACCACAAGAGGAAATCCTCAAAATATTGATTTTCCTTCAACCGAGGATATAAATATCGATTATAATCCAAGTTGAACAGTAGACATCGTTCCAAAATCATAATTTTCAAATCCTACAAAGGACCGTGAATAAACCGCGTTTCAAATCAAACGTCAACCTTAATTGGAATGGAAAGCAGAGCGATATTACATAAGGGTAAAAAAAAATCAAATTCAGTTTCAGAAATTCACCTCTTCCCGTGAAATTTTATTAAAACAAGATCAGGGGGTGGGTTTCATTTTGTGAACGGGCGTTTTACCAGGAACATGTCTTACAATATGGCACAATCTCAAATTGAGTTGGTGGTTCCCGTAAGGAATCACTACCCGCAAGTGGGAGAATGACTTTTCTATGGCTTCCTCGTTTTAATAATAATCCCCCTATTGATGTCGCCCGGATCGAAGCACCAATAATATATTACATAATTGTTTCTCCTTTGGTGAAGAATACAAGCGGAACCCTTTTCTCTTTTAAATTTAAGAATTCTCAAAATGAAACCCTAGCCTTGAAAAAGTACGCAAAATTGAAGCGAAAGGAAGAAAGAAAAACAATTGTTGGTTTTCAAAGTTAAATGAGATTCCATTCTTATGAGGCATATTCATCCAAGAGGTACATCATTTGGCAAGTCCTTTTCAATTACCTTTTAAGAGTTGAAATATTTAAAAAATCGACATACAAATCGGACGCCTGGTTGGATGGGAATATACACTAAATATACCGAACCATAAGCGATATCATTTGGATTAAAGCGGTCTAAAGCCAAATCAAATGACTGACAACAAGTAGTAGGAATCTAAATATAGCATTCTATCCCAATAGACGCCTTTCTAGCACTTCGCCTGCCAAAAGATGCAAGCTTATAGTCCTAAACTTGGTTAGGTCAGAGTTAACAGATCCAAACGTGCAGGCAGACTAAACCGCACTACAAGCATTTCAAAGACAATGACGAACAGACAGATGATCTTGAAGCCATACTGATAGTCTTTTGGTTTTTAAGATTGAACATGGAGAAGGAAATGCAGACCTAAGACAACGTCTTATTCCCGGGGGATGGAATTGAAAGAGATAATTTGATGACCCATCACTATCTTCAAAAATTAATTTTAAGATAAACTAGTTTAAAGTTAAATTATGTAAAGAAAGAGTTCCATGTCTTCTAGAGGTTACCCATAGGGATCTTCCTTCGGATCTGGCTTCTGGGAAGTATTCTATATCAGTATATAATAATAAAACGACCTCTTCTGGAAGATTAGATCGATTTGAATATTCGAAGTTGAGACGAGAAAACATCCATAGTAGCAATCCCTTCAATCCAGAGTCAGGCAGGAAAAAGCCCTCAATGTGCCGATACCATACCGATGTAATTCACCAAGACTTAGAAGTCCCATTCAGGGTGGATCAGAACACGTTTCCACAATTTCGAGACTGAGTTGTTCCTAAGCAATAGAATAGATAAGATTATGAAAACTGGCCTCTTTACGACCTGCACACCGCGCCCAGTATTTCCTCTCCAATATTTTTTATCTATCCCGTCGGTATGGAATGGTATGGTATGGTGGAAAAGGATACTAAGAATCGGGGTTTGTGCTCCCCAGGCTCTGCAGCCTTCTGGCTTATTGTACCTTTCTAGTTCCCTAGTTAAGTGCAATAGACTCAATCCTTCTTCTTAGAAGTATCAGGTCATTAACTGTTATTGCTGCAATTTAGTTCCCTGAGTCTTTTCCGTACACTAGGTTAAATATCCATCGAGCTGTTGCTTCGCATTCGAAGATGATATGAGTGGCTGTTTCCTCCTCCTCATTACATAATCTCCAAATGGGATCATCGCTGTATATACCTATGGTGGGTATATGTTTTCCCAGGTGCCAATGACCTGTCAGTAGTCCTACCATTCTTCTGAGTTTGGTCCTCTCCAATTGCAGCAATGTTTTTGCCAGTCTCGGTGAGGATTGTTTCATCATAAATTTACTATGCTCCGACCTCCCAGTTAAGCTTAAGGCAAGACCCCCCCCTAAAAGAAAAGATTTTTCAGGTGACGTGTGTATCCTTCAGGCCCCGGCTTCCCAGGATAAGACTTTCGCACAGGGAACATCGCTTCTTCGCAATATCTGCACAGGCTTGCTTCTGCCAATTCGAGTCTACGGTTTTCAGTCAGTAGCCGAACTACTATTCGGAGCCCTAGCATGTTCTAGAATTAGTAGTTCTGCCGTTGATTTTTACGATAGTCCTTTGATAAACGTTTTATCATGCGTCTGATCCGGGCTACATTCCTATTGAACGGAGAACTTATTCCTGATCTAATTTATCCACGTCTTTGGCAGCTTGGTAAGCCACAAAAGTGTTCAAGGCCAATAGAATCATCGAACTTTGTTTACCTCCTGCCCTGTGTGCACTGGTGTCCATACAAGGCTTTGTTATTTTCCCAAAATCTGACAGGGCTCTAATGCAGTCCTTTTTAAAAAGGATTGAACTCCACACTCACCCCATCATTTATAATGGGCTCTAATGCATTCCGGACATTACCACCGTTGCGGCATTTGCCTTCAGTGCCTTCTCGCTTTCCAAGTTGATTTCATGAAAGTCTCTGGTAGAAGATGACTTCCAGATATTTGACCTCTTTAGAGAAAGGCAATTCAACTCCATTTAGCAAAAGGGGCTTTATCAAGTCCCTCCAAGTACCACCGTAACTTACTATCCCATCATCCGTCCTCAAAGTCTCACCCTTATAACCTATACTCAGTCTGTCCTAGTCAACTAAATTACAAAGAATTTCAGTACCGGCTGGCCCCACTCTACAACTTCTCATGGTCTGACAGATCCGTCAGATTTTTATATATTATTTTATATACTGAATTGGTATGTGTCCCTGGATAAGATGAGAGCGATACGGCTAGAAATTGCGATCAGGAGTACATCTCTATTTTTATTTTTTCAAAGCCTAAAACCATTCCAACATTGCCGAGAGAGGAAGTTCCTAGTCGAAAACATGCCGACGGTTTCTTAACTTCGCCATTTTGGAACAATTTCAAAGCCGATCGTCCATTGTCTTCAACGTATAAATCCTTACAAAAGATATGTAAGGATGTATAGGGTCAGGGGGTTGAAATTGTGTAGTTAAACTGGGCCTGATGTGCCCTCTATTATTTTTCTCTAAAAAAAGGTAAAAATTTGAAACTAGCCTAAAAAATATTAAATAGGTATTTTTTATATTTTGAGGACGTGATTGTGACGATACGAGCAATTAGTCAGGGACATCTGAAAAGGATATCATATGCCTGCTTCTATCTAGGAATAGCAATACGTATATTCAAAATAATGTGTTAAATATTTATCTTCCCTCTGAGCAACGCCGGATTATACAGCTAGCAATAAATAAATAATAACAAAAATTACTCGGTCAACTGGTAAAATAGATGGGATAGGAAGATTTGTGTGTATTGATAGAATCGATGTTTTCCATTGGCGTGCATCACTTCGTGTTATTTATGTTGTGCCAAGAATAAAGGCATTTTATTCTTGTTTAAAGGTCTCTACTGCGATTCAATGTCGGCCGGAAGCATGAAACCGGGATGCACCCGAGAATAAACGGGCAAGGTCACCCCTTAGCCACCCTCTCTATAATTGGCTCGGAGAATAAATCGACGCCGACCGTTTCAGGAGTATTAAAAACCTCAGCCAGCACGCTATTTCACGTGCACCACTCCATTTGCTTGCCTATTTTACCGAGAATACGGTTTTCATTCCGGGAAGACTTTTCCGGGGCCAGCGGATCGTGGCATACGGCGATCCGTCTCTCGAAAGCCCCCTTCGGCTCGTGCCATAGCGAGGGATCACGCGACTTTCGAATACATTCAATCCCCCCCCCAAACACCAGACTTCAAAACTGTTTCGAAGACGGAAACTAAAAAAAGGTTAGGTAGGTAAAACGGTTTGGGACTCTGTCTCGACAACAGACTTGCGAGGAATCGCTTAGAAAAACACTTAACTTGGACTATTATGAAGACTTCTCAGACAACTTGGCTAAGACAAAGCTAACACTGTACAAGACTTTACTAAGAACAATATAGATGGAGTGGAACTGTGGTACTGCCAAGTCGTCCAATATCCAGCGTATCCAGTCGTTCCAATCGAAGGTATAGGTGTAGGGATAAAAAGAGAGGGCCACAAGGTCTTCTGCACTTCGACCTGAATAGACCTATTCTCTTCCCCTATTTTTCCATAACTCACTCAAATATATCACACTTTGAACAAGAGGTAGGACAAAATCCCAATACTTTCTGTAGTTGAGGATCGTCAGATCTTAAGAAGAGATTGATCTTTTTCTTTTTACTTTAAGTTGTGACGGAAGTGTGGATTGTTTATTGACCGTTTTTGATTCTCCTATTGAGCTAAGTATAGGTTTTTATGGGGGTAACAAACAACCAGTAGATGCCATATTTACAGCGGTGTATTCATGTGTGCGCCAGACTAGTCCCGTGAGGTAAAGCAGTTCAGCAGAGTGATACATTTGTTCAGCTGTTCCTTCAAAAATACGATCAGAACCAACAGAAAACAGGGTATCACCACAACATATAAATGGTTTTTGATAATAAGCGATATGACCTAATGTATGACCTCGTACGGCAATATATGCAATGAAAAGCGGGCAAAATTCAGATTATCTCTGCCTTTCATGACACCTTTTATACTGGTTTCCATGGGACTATAAATCGCTAATTCTGGTAGGTTGTTAATCAACCTCCATAGCCTTGCCTCTCCTTAGTGTGGGATCTTGCAAGTTGCAAGAACATGCATCTAGGGGCCTTCACCTTATAGAATTTCTCAGAAATATAAAATGCGTTCTGCGGTGTCCAATCGAAAATCCGTAGACAAATTATGAAAGCGCGTTATTATGTCACTAACCTCTTTATTTACAAAGACCTCAACCTTATGTCAACGAACTGATCCGGTCAAAATACGAACCCTCTAAACTTTTTGAACCGACCTAACTTTGCTTGAACCCTCTCGACTCTTTCCTATCCTGACAACCCGCCACACCACCTCAACCGACGGTGGCCTCGGGGCTTCCTTGACACCTAATCGTACACATTGAGTATCAGCAAAGCCTGAGCTGATTCTACTGGTGCAGTAATTATTGTGCTACTGTTGTGCTGTGCTATTCAAAGAATTAATGTTTTCTAGTTCGACACAGACACAGACCCCGAGGACAATAAACCAACAAATGTAAACCAGACAGGCACAAAATTTTTTAAGCTATAAAGGCCAAATATGTCAACAATCAGTAGCAGGTTTCAATGTCTCAAATTAAATAGTGACAGGCCCAATTTAAAATCGATTATGTAATAAAACACTAATTAAATAATTCTATTTAAAAAAGGTCGAGGTGGTTATAAAAGCAGATGATACTGTCATTAAAGCAGATGTCTGTGACGACAGATGAGAACAATGGCGGACCGAAAGACCCTCATATTTTCCGAAGGTGGTTAGATGATCGTTTTCGTTCTAATCACATCCGACCTGGTGCCAGTAAATTTGATATTTAAATCCAAAGAATATTTATCCGTGTGGGTAAAAAGACCCTTCGGTTTATTGTAGAATTGTAGAACCGTTTTGAACATGTGAATTAGAGCTGCGAGGCACTGCTCAACCCTCCAATATCTAGAGAGTATAGACCGTCTAATCCAGGGCGCACTCCTCACTTTCAAGTATTTAAAATTATATACTCATAGTTTTATGTAATAAATTGAAGTTTTATAAAGCGGCAGTCCAACTGGCGGATCCAAAACCGTCGAGGATTCCGGAGTTGGGGTCTTCGGGATTGAACCCAAAGGCCGAACTGACGTAATCTAGGTAACCATGATGCAGGTTTCCAGACTAGAATCATAGCGATTGAACTCGGTGACAGAAAATTAAAAGGTGAATACGTTCCAGGAAGATAGACATCTTCTCTGACAGCCTGGTGGCAAAGTGTGTTCGGAACTGCATAGAAGCCCTGACGGAAGTCAGTAGTACTAACGACCTGACCCTGGCTGGGCAACGAAAAGGTTGGCCAAAAATAAGCGGGGGCAACATGGATTCTCTGGGTCCTGAATCCTTCTGTTGCTTAACAGCCTTCGACAAATCGATTCATAATGTCCAAAACCTAGGGGAATAATACCACAGTTATGAGGCGGATAGATTCATAGAAGAACCATCCGCAAAACGTACTAAAGAATTACTGGAAGGTAACCGCAAACGAAACAGGATTCTGGTTGAACTGCCACAAGAAGGCACATTCACCGGATAGAAGTACAGACAGAAGAAACTTTGAGCAGATACTGCCAGGAAGTAGAGGAGACCGCAGAAAAACATTCAAGTTCTATGTAGATTCATGCTACTAAGGACCAGAACGACCAGGAAGGAGCTCCACATTCTTAAAAAACGAAGAAGAATTATGAGAGAGAAATGCTTAATCATTCCATTTTTATGTCTTGTCTAAAACTCGTGACACTCATTTTTTCATCTCAACCAAGAATTGAAACAAATAATTTTGTGCATTTAGACCATTAAATAATCGTTTTTATTTTTATATTAATTACAATATATTTATTGCAATGTAAATCAAATTAAATGCGATCAGAACCAAGTGGTATCGAAGTCACGATAACTCAATTTCAAGTTAGAGGAGCGGCGTATTAGCTGAAGGTCTTGGGTTCGAATCCCGCTCGTGACGCTAACTTTTTTCATCTCAGCCAAGACTTGAATAATAAGAATAATTAATCGAAATAATTAATAATGGTCAATTATATCCACTCATACTTCAAAAAACAAGACAAGCATAGAAAATCCCTTTTTTATTTCTGACCTTTAGAACAATTCAAAAGTTGTTTTACCTCACAATTTTGTAAATTAAAATGGGCTTCTTTTCTTAGGATCCCAGATAAGAATGTTTAAAGATTGTTATGATATTTGAAGTGTCCACTTGAGGCTTTATTTACACCAGTGCACATGTGGCCGATTATAAAATGCCAAAACAAACGATAAAAGATGAAAAATGATGAGCGCTCTTCTGATATTTATTTGAGAGCAGATTCACTTTCGAATATTGAGATTAGTGACTGATTTACAATGTGGAATAAGATTTTATAGATTTTTTCCTTATTGCACTGTTAATTAAAATTCTAGGCTAGGTAGGGCCTGTGGTCGAAATACTTATTTTTGTGTACCCTATATTTTGTTGTAATGCTATGTCATAATCGTTTGGCAATAATAATACTTATTAAAACAATTTATGTAACATGTAATGATAGAGAATCGCACCACTTTTTTTTTAAACAGAAAGCTGTCTTAAGGCAAAAATGTGGCTGGTTTCAAATAGAATTGAGCCAAGAGTAGAATCATCGTGAAAATTACTAGTATGATGATAATGAAAAAGTCGTCGTTCGATTACGTCGAAAATGTCGTCTCGTGCCATATGCCCAAACGGTCCCGACGGATGAATCACGTCCAAAACCAAATAAACCGCTGGGGGTCTTATTTATACGAGGCACCCCGTTACAGATCCAAAAATAGAAATCTCAGAAACGACTATTATCGTCGCACGGATCTATTTTGTACAGTTTTATTCTCTTGTTTCAATAATTCCTTGGCGTTCGTCGAAAACGCTAATGGACATTGCTAGATGATCCGGGAAATCGTCAATCATAGTAAGGGGAAACCATTAGATTGATATTAAGATAGACCAAAAAGGAAAATTCTTTTCATATGTAGACACCTGGCTTTTAATTACTTCCTTTTAGCTCCTGATAGCTGGTATCGTGAAATAAACAAATTAGGGTCGTATTTGAGTCAATACGAGATATTCAGCACGTATCGAATGGTTATCTTCCTTTCTAAAGTGCTCAAAAATGAACAGAGATATAAAAGGTTTTAATTCCATAATTTTGTTTATTTGTTTTTCAAATAATAACGTGTATAATATCATCTGTTAGCTAAAACCTCTGTGCACCCTTAGGCGTACAGTTTTAATGTGGTCACTATCATAAGGAATTTAACTCTATAGAGTTGCAACGCTGTACTCAGTTCAACTGGCTGCAGATGGCGATCGAAAAGCCTTCTCTGCAACGCATTCCACATGATTGTGGTCTGGAGGCTTTGGGAGGGAAAGGGATCCCAGGCTTCGTGGTGACTCCCTGGCAGGAACTTAGACAGAGGCTGTTTTCTATTTGTGACCTTCGTGAAGCTTGCGTATGGCCGGCTTTACTACTACCCCGGCCTCACGAGAGACTTTGCATCCGGACGACAGCATGTATGCGTTGAGGACGAGATGATTACGCTGAATAATCCGTCGGATGGGAGCGGGTAGTGATTCGGCTGCTCTAAGTCGAGTATTCTTTGCATTGTTGTGCGTATGACCGGCGTGGTACCCTTAGGGATGCGAAGGCTAGGCCTATGGCGTCCCTCGAATGCGCAAGGCAGATGTAGGCTGTGCCGGATCCGATAGTTTCTACGCTGAGGAAGCCTCTACACTCAGGGAGATTGAGCCACCTTCTTTATCTAGCGAGTACGCGGAAGAGAGGCTGATGTATATCGGCCTGCTAGCCCTATGCGTGCGGCATACGATCCGATGCACAATGCGGGATCCCGACCATTCGGAGTGGACAACCGTAGAGCGAGGTTGTCCTTGGCCTTTAGGGGATGGGGCCCCTCTACACGGTACCACCGTCGTATACAGAGGTGCGTCAGCTATCATCTTGAGAAAGTAAAGTCCGACAAGGCCGAATAGGCCAGGTGAGGACGCTAAAGATCCTCTTGTCTTGTTGACGATGATTACTCGGGAACTGCACCATATTCTCCTGAGGCTGATGGCAGGCTATTGTTGTAGGTCGTCTCAAAGAGCCATATGATGTGAGACAAACCTACCTTGCCTTGCCAAAATATTTTGTACTTCATTTATAATCTGGTGCACATTATGGAAAGGATTCCGTCTTGCAGCAACGACAATATTTTTGTCCTGCCATAGCGACGAAATAAGCTGAGATCCATTATCAAGTGGCTTCCTGAAGCACGGGAGGCCACGATCTGAGAAACTCCACCTGCCTCCTTTCCACTTGCCGGTGACATCGATGACTTCTTGTTCATGATGGTGTTTCTCCTTGGTTAAAGACGATACAACTAGTTTCAAATGGAAAAAAGACGAGAAAAGGTGTTCGTTTATAAATTTATAAATCTGTTATTTATTTAAAATGAGGTTTTTTTTAACGAGAGTTCGCAACAGTATAGGTCATATATATACTCTTAGGATGCCACAAAGCCCATTTGTAAGTATGTCGGGTTCTAATAAAGAGCCGCTGGATTCGAACCCGGGACCTTATCCCTACATTGATGAGCGCCATGTCAACGCCTGAACCGTTGCGGCCCCCGAATGAGGATTACATTTGTTTGTTTTTGGTTTGTATTTTCAAGAAGTTTATTGTGTCTTCATAAAGATAAATTAGTATGCACGAATCGTTCTTGCCATATTAAGAATTGGTCATACAAGGTTGGCACATGGGCACTTACTCGTGTGCCAATCCCCCGGAGGCGTCCGTTATGCAGAGCAAGGTTGCTCGAAGTGCCCCACATAATCGAACCACGTCGTGCCTCGCTCCCTATAGGGCGCGAGTAGGCATACCGCCAGATTTAAAAGGTATTGTATGAGTGAATGTATTTATTGGTGTGAATGGCGATGGTGAAGTCGGTTCTCCACCGCCCATTGGCACCAATTTATATTAGTTTGTAGTAGTGAACAGGTAGAAGAATATCGAGTATCGAACCAAACAGAATGAGTGCGATCAATTTATATAGCTGTGAATGTATTTGTTGGTGTGACTGTGTATGGAGTGTGTTGCAGTTTTTTCTTCTGCTCGGGCCTGCTATGACCTAGGTGTTGGGATGCCTCTGCAAAAAAAACAGAATGCGCAACATCTAATTTATTCCTGTCCTACAAAGAGCATCCTCCAGAAGCAAAATTGGACCCTGAGACATTCTCTAGTCAGTGAAATATAATGAATAGGTTTCAGTGTGTATCAACAATAAAAACAATCAATTTAGGTTATAACCAGAACGCTGTTTTGCTTTTGGTTTAATATAAATAAATGTTTCTCGGTAGCTCGGTAAGAAGTAATTCAAGATAATTTCAAAGGGGTGAAATTTAATAAATCACCCTATTCCAGGAAATCGACGAGAGGGAAGCTCCCCTCATGGTAAAACATTCTTCGGCTTGTTCTAGTTAGTCATCGTTACCACACTTGCTGCTAATTAAACTTGTTCAATTAAAATTGTTAATATTGTTGTTCCCTGCCTCTGACCAAATCATATCTCACTAAAAAATTTAAAAAATTTACGTCAGTTAGGTTTAAAATGTTTTATCGACAAAGCCCGTCCGTGCTGGCATAGGAATAATAATAATAAAGTTTATTCATTTTATAAGCAATATTACAATAAGTGAACATAAATGTATTCAATAATAAATAAACTCTTGGGGCGTCGGTGGCCGCAAGGTTTAGTCTTTAACATATCTGCTGGCTGTGGCTCATCACTGTAAGGTTAAGGACCCGGGTTCGAATCCAGCGGCCCCTGCATTCGAACCCGACATACTTACAAATGGGCTTTTTTTCAAAAACACCGGCACCCTGAGGGTTTATATGACCTCTGCTGTTTCGAACCCTCATAAAAAAAAGGTGGTGCGAACATAGTAGTAATAGTAACAATGATGTTGATGATAATAATAACAAATTTTATTTGTTTTTTCCAAACTTCCACACAGCATGGTTCAAAAATCAAAATTATGGTCAAGGATAGCGTTGGAATGCTTAACTGCCCAAAATAGTCGTTTTTTACACGTTAGACACGCCATGATCTTTGGAAGCCTATGCGATGGGAAACCTACAACTCACAGTTTAGTGGGAGGAGTGGCCGTACCCTTGGCGGTTGGCCTGTGAATTCCCGTGGGCACCTGTTACCCGTAGAGGAGAACCTGACAACCTCTACTGAACTCACAGCCTCGGATTCGTCCCTCGAAATGACTGGTCGGGATGGTGTAGGACATGTCATCTCTTTTTTCCACCCAGAGGAGTAATACCGCATTAAATGTAGGACTACGGTGACAATGGCCATAGCGGGGGGGGCCTCGAGTCCTCGGTCACTTCCCTTTCTCAATCCGGGCCCTTCAGCATATTTTCTTGAGAACCCTCCAAGCCTTGGAAGCAAGGGGGGGTATCAAGGCCCAAATATAATGGTGTAACCTTGAGAGCGTGGCACCCTCTATAAACCACAAGTCGGATTCGTGTCGACCGCCGTGCATCAGAAGCAGACGTGGGTTAGGTTATCATATCCTGTCAACTCAACGACATAGCCAAGGGAATAGACTCCCAGTGGCTTATCGGTGAGGTTCCTGGCTTAGTGTGAACCTGTTAATCGGTTTCCTTGCTAGGGCAGTGTTCCTCGAGGGGGTTGTTAGACATTCCAATTTAAACAAACCGAAGCGAATTCGGTAGTTCTGCGCTGGAGGAGCCCCAATACTCTAGGTGATCGCCTTCTCTATCTCGGGAGCTCGGCGGGACGACATGCATTTCAGCCACTTGGGGTGCCCTTTCTAAGTGGCACAAGGTCTAGTGCATAATGCAGCCCCATCCACTCGGAATAGACAAGAGGAGATTGAGGTCTGTCTCAGTCACTCAGCGTTTAGACCAAAACTTGCGGCTGTAACACCCATCCAGTCGTCATTCATCTTCAGAATCAAAACGTCCGGTAGGGCCAAAAGGCTAGATTCTCATGTTCTTTTAAGGGCTAATGAGTACATACCGGAACATAATACCATTCCCACTCGCACTTACTATCTAATAAAGATCTCTTATTGTCGTGGTGTAATTTCTATTTTTTAATTAATCAACTTTTATAAAGACGTCCTTCGACGTGGCCGAGGCCTTTTGGATTACAGTAATCAAAAGTCAATTAGACGAAAGTAATTACGTCGTCTACACGCGCACTGTCGGCAATAACATTCCGAGAAACGTTTGTTGACAAGCGTCTCCGCCACGGACGTAAACTCACAAATTGGAAGTCGAGAGTAGGAAAATTCCGTTTCACATAATTCTCATTTTTTTAATAAAAATCAATGCCGATAATCGAATTTAATAAAATGTGCCAGGCTTAATGAAAATCAGCGATGGAATAAAGGAAAGGATTTGTGAAGAATCGACTAAATCAACAGAGTGACAAATGTTAAAACTGTTTTTCCCAGCTAAGACAAGCAATCATATCTTTACACATATACTACAGTGATGATTGATGAAGTAACCTAGAAGTTACACACCCATCACATCACTCACTTCACTCCCTAGGGAAGACACCGCAAGACCATTGGCGCATTAGGCAACTTACAGGATTGTCGAGAAGGGTTTGAAATCAAAGGTGTTGGTCATGGGGTTTGTATGTGGATCTAAGGTTTTTCTGGATGTAGCTGCAAGTTTTGGTTTAGACAGATGGAATCTGAACTTGGACAATTGTTAGAAGCTGCTGCATTTGGAGTGCAACTCAGAGAACTGGTAGGACTACTAACCGGTCACTGGTATCTGAGAAAACATCTACTCAACATGGGTATATACAACGATGATCCCATTTGCAGATTATGTAATGTGGAGGAGGAAACAGCTACTTATATAATCTTCGAATGCGAAGCAACAGCTCAATGGAGATTTAACCTAACGTACGGAAAAGATTTAGGGAATCAAATTTCAGCAGCAATAGTCAATGATCTGATACTTCTGAGGAGAAGGATTGAGTCTATTGCACCGGCTGCAGCGCCTGGGGAGTACAAACCTCGATTCCTAGTATCCTTTTCCACCATACCATACCGTACCGTACCATACCAACGAGGAGCGAGTGTGCCGGTTCCAGGTAAGTCTTATGTATGTAAAGACCCAAATGACAGGTTGCTAGAAGAGGAACATAATTGTAGTAAATAAAAGGAAAGGTAGTACGGCGGAGGGTGAAGTTGCTTGTTTAATTTGATGTCATGATAAAAATGTCTTTTAAAAAAACTTGCCTGCATTGAACCAAAATGTTCTGAGTGTGAAATCCATTTAAATTTTAACATTAGTGCCGGGCGGATCCCTTACTAACTCAGGCCGGCTTTCCCATCGGCTTCGTAGATCGGCGAGATTAATAAGGTATCTAAGTCTTTTATCTTTGTAAAATTTGAAATAGCCGATGATATCGTAAGCTAGGAGATGGACATATATGCAGTTTGCACTAAGAGGAGAGATGAAATAGCGGAGAGTGACGGTTATTTGATAATATTGAGTTTTGTCAAGTCTGATCCTCCAATTCTTGAACGATTCCTCTAAACGAATAGGTGAGATGGCTCTGGATATTTCTGAATGCCACTCCTGTGGTTTTGCTGAAAAAAAATGGCAGTATTGCATACCTAAGAAGTACATCGCGACTGATAGGAATGTGCGGTGTTTACTGAGTAGAAAATGTGACCAAGGATGTTGCCTTGCGGTATATTAGATGGAGAGGGGGTACCTTTTTGAGCTTGAAACTACATTTGGCTTGTGAAATAACCAATGAATGAGAATGGTTCATGTCGTGGCATCAAACATATTCCGACAGTTAAGACATTGCTGGTCGTTTCGTCGACGAAGGTCCGAGTTTTTATGGACTGTATCAACTTTTAGCGTTTCATAAGATAAGTCTGTATGGATAGGTTTCACACAAAGTACCATGGGCAATGGTTCGTTGGATTTTGGACTGGCAAAATCCGTATCGACTGTGAAAGGTGAATGATTGTAAGTGGATGGAAGTACCAGGAAAAAGAAATTACCACTAGAGAATGGTGCATGCTGTGGAGTATTTCCCGAGAGCTAAAGTTCTGCAGGTCGTCACGAATATCAGTTATGATAAACACTGGTTTTTGTCAGTAAAACCAACCATTTTTAAATATATGTAAAGTGGTCCAGAAAATATTGTCAAGAGGTGAACAAAACTGCAAATCGAAGTCAATTTTTTCCTCAAGTTCCTTGTTCGGTCATGCTGACGATAGACGATAGCATGTTCTTCAGGCTGAAGCTTACCATTTTTCATTTTTTCACTCCGTTCAGGGTAAAGGATACTGTTTATGTTTTGTGTTAACCTTGTTTACCAACGTACAACATTTTTATATCGCTTCATTAAAGCCACTCGGCCGGTATAGCTTCCGAGAAACTCATTTAATGGGCCGAGGATACAACAATGCAGACGGATTTCCGTGAAGTGATTAAAACGATGATCGGTAAATACCAGTTTTATGCCTTTGTTTCCTTTCTTTGAACCGGCTCCGTCCATCAGTCCATGTCTCCCAGCTTGTTTAGACCTGTTTTTTACTCACTTCCTTCTTTTATTCCCAAAATCGATTAATGGAAATTTTATTTTACGACAGAGACTTCGAGAATCTTCGAGGATCGCCCAACTCGATTTTTGAAAGAAGGAATTGATAAAGAGAGAAACTATAGAAATGACAAGGCAAAGTCGATAAGAAGAGAAAGTGACCTTTTGCAAACAGCCCAAAAACGAATAGTCATACTTGTAATTTATTCCTATTATGTTAATTCTAGTAAGTTGGATAAAACAAAATAGAAAATACAAACAAAAAACAAAAAATGCTAACCCTCATTTTTTCATCTTTAAGAAGTACCAAGAGGAGGCCAGGTAGTGGATTTCAGCTCATTTCGACTCAAAGGGAGGATAGTAATATTTTCATTGCTGCAAGACAGAACCCTTTCCATAATGCCCGCCAGATCATAAATGAAGTACAACATATTTTGGCAAGGCAGGTCTGAGAAGTTCGTCTCATATCGTATGCCCTTTTGAGACGACCTCCAGCAACAGCCCATCACCAGGAACTCAAGAGAATATGGTGCAGTGAGCGCCTAGAATATAACCAATTGGAATGCTGTTCCACGTTTCTGTCTGTATAGTTATAGCAGGCGTAGAAAAGTCTATCGAGAGCAGGTACTGCCTTCAGTGTAATTTGAAAGAGGCTGATGATTCGTGATGGTTGTTTCGTTATGCCCAAGTATCAAAGAATACGTCCCTCAAACTAGGGATTTTCGATTTCTGGATGACAATGCCAGGCGTAGAGGCTGGTTCGTCATTGTTCACAAAACCTGGGAATCTATCTGCCCCTTCCTTCGGGTAGTGAATCGATTCCTCCTACTCATGTATGCTTTGCATTGTTGTGCGTATGACCGGCGTGATACCCTTGGGGAACGGAGGATCGGACCACCTAGGCTGAGCCTATGGAGTTCCTCGAATGCTCATGGCAGGTATAGCAATTCCATTTAAAACAAAACCGGGGCGGATCCGGAAGTTTCTAGAGTATGGGAGCTATAGAGTGGCCTTCTCTATCTAGGGAGCACGCGGGAGAGCAGGCTGATATATTTCGGCTTGTTAGCCCTTTCCGCGCGGTACACGACCCGGTGCACAATGCGGGCCCGACCATTCGGAGTGGACAAACGGAGAGCGAGGTTGTCTTGACCCTTATGGGCTGGGACGCATCTACACCAATGCTGCAGTGGTAACACCATTCCGTCGTCAGCTCTCATCTTGAATATCAAAATGCCAGGTGCGGACAATAAAGATCCTCTAGTTTGGGACAACGAGTACTCGGAAACCTCATGCCCTTCCTTCATTGTCTCCAGAATCCAAACTCATTGAGCACATGCATTGCAGAGAATGCTTTTCGATTATCCGCAGCCAGTTGACCTGCAGCAACTAAGTTCAGCTGCAGAGTTCCTTATGAAATTAGTGACCACCTTATTGATAGTACAGTACGCCTAACACGTGCATATAGGTTTTAGCTAACATATGACACTATACATGGTTTTAATTGCTTAAAAAAATTATTGGGTTCAATAAACAAAATCATGGAAATGAAATCTTTTGTTTTGTTATTTTTCAAAATATCTTAATTAAATTTTCAACTTCATAATACTATTGAACTACTTAAAACTATCAAACTAATCTCCCCTCTACTAGTATTAGTATATTAGTATATATGCAGAAACTGCCTTGCAGTGGGATACATGCCAAGCATATGGACAAACTCTTACAAGAGTGGCTTTTATTCCCAAACTTAAACGAAGCATTTCTTAGAGGCAAAGACATACTAGACCAATTAGTCTAACATCCTTTCTACACAAAGCAAGAAAAACCTTTTCATAATGTCGACACGCCTACCGAAATGGAAAATCCTGTGAATCAGCATTACGTCGAATAAGGACAAAAATAGACGATCCACTGTACAACCAGGAAATATCATTAGAAACCCTTTCTTCCTGGACATACAGGATCCTATAAAAACTTTAGAAATAAAAGTTACATCACCGAAACAACAATCAACCTATAAACCCTGAAGACGGGTTGAAAAAAATGCGAAAAAAGAAAAGCGCAGGATGTTCTACAATAAAGAAGCAGTAATGGCGCGAGAATGTCCGCAAGGGAGGACATAATCTTGGAGCAGACTTCATACTAAAATCCATTGTAAAGCATAAAGGGGTGAAAACATGTTAACAGAAACGACTGAGGTAATCACTGAAAAAGTAATTAAGTGAAATTATAAACGGAGCAAGGATGGGCATCCCGGTCCTCGAACCCAGGAGGAAAAGATTAGAAAGCGAGATCAAAGAATTGCTGGGTTTTACTCTACTGTAATCATCCATGAAAGAAAACCGAAATGAAGGTTTTATTATTAATTTGGTCGTTAGAGGTCATTTTCGTCGCTTCTTTTTCCTTTTTTTAAAAATTGTTTATTGATTGTAGGTCGTGATCATCTTTTTTTAAACGACGTTTTTATCATAGATATTTTAGTATAAAGTGAATAGCAGGATGCAAGTCGTCTCGAAGGTGATCCACTCGGTCACCTGATCTCAACCTCAGGAATTCACTGACGACAATCGTCTTAGTCAGAGATGAATGCACTACAATCCTTATGATTAAACATTACGTTTAGAATGACGAAAGTGCGAGGTTAGAAAACCGGTTTAGCTATGGTGTCATCGGGATATGTGAGAAGCTAGGACGTGGAACGTGTAGGACCAGTTGAGGTAGTCGCACTAAGCGTCAAAATTAATTCGACAATTAAAAGATCCAACATTAAATATACACATACATTGCTTATAATCTTCGCCAAAAACCATGTGAGAGAGGGAGAGAAAGATGCCTCAAAAACATCACCTGATGACTGTACACGGTTTTTATTTTATTCGTACAAATAGTGTATATTTAAGCAACTATCGTATTTTGACAGATTTGTAAATTTGTATTTTGTGCAATGGCAATTGGACCGTAACCGAATTGAAATTCTAGCCCGTAGTTCAACGGAAAACCGGGCCTCCGTAAATTCGGAGTAATTAAAACTTTAAGGGCCGAGCGCTTTAATTAATTATGTTTTTGTCAGTGATTCAGCGGAAGAAGTGACTTTTAATTAAGCCCAAACGATGTACCAACTTGAGTAATTACCGGGGATTTGAGCCCCTCTTGTCCCGCCGGTGGAAATCCGTTGTTCAGCAGAGAAGCAATTAAATTACCGAAGCCTACGTGTCCTCTACTTTCGTCCAATGTGACGACTGCTAGGAATGTATTTTCAACTTTATATTTATTTTCATGACTAATTGCGGTTTGATTTGGATTCATTCTGTTTAATTGTCCTGGTTTCAAAGCGTTGTTTGCATTGCGCTATTTCCGTGGTTATTATTTTCCTATTGTATTTTCGATTCGTGGACTGATAACGGCATCAATGGAGAAAGCAACAATCTCTTCTCAAGGGAGAGTGCAGTGATGTCCTTATTTACGTCATTGTTTACCAGTGGAATGTATCAAGCTCTACATGGGAGTATAGTAACGGACAGAGGACACCCTCGTCCGTCTTGTACAACGGAGGGATGAGAGGGCCCGACATACTCTAAACTCTAAAGTACCTGTGGGCCCGGTAGGTACTGAGAAGGCGTAAGTTTGTGGAGCGTAGGATGCCCTTAGAAGGCGAAAATCTGCATCGACATTCCAACTTAATATGACGTTTTGGGGTTCTTGCAATGTGCGTATATCATGCCGCAGAATTTTCAAGCTATCCATTTTTACGAATACATTTCGAAAATTATTTGCTAAACTGGCACTGGCGAGAAGTCAAAATCAGTCTTACAGAAGGGAATAGGCAAATCAAAATGGTCGGAAACGATTAAAGGTTTGTCCTTCAGTAGACCTCACGAGGTAACCACACAACTACTGTTACGACCGTTCTTGTCTGTACGGTTGTATTATCAGACTAGTAATTTTGTACTCGACCACGATCATTTTACTTTGAAGGTAGAGAACTTGCATATATGTCCCAGAAAAAAAAATGATGTACTAGGAATACAAAACTTTTATCAGTGATCTTTTAAGGAGATAATATCATCAAAGGTCAAAGTTTAAAAAATGTTTTTTTCTGTGGATGGTTCGGCGTAGATCCCGTCAATGAAAGCAATTAAGACTCCCGACATCCGTTCTCGGCAAAATTCATTCTTGGAAGGTGCGCTCACCGTAACACATTGGACGTAGATTATGGAGCATTGCGACTAACGACATCTCATTTATAACAGAATTCTTTTTTTTACTTTGCCCTACAGACATTCAGACAATGTCAATTAATTGATGACAACGCCAACCGACCAGGGCCACCTCAAAGGGCTCTACCCCATACACCCGCTTCTCTTTCAGGTTTACATCGAATTTCGGTAGAACAGAAAGTCGATTCTACACGCACCAGGTTATTAGAAAATTGGCCTCTTTGACAAGACACACCGGTGGCCAATTATTTATTTAGTTACAATAATTAACGACTTGAGCCTTTTACAAAAATGTCACAAGATACACACAAGGCCTTCTGCACTTCGACCTGAGTAGATCTATTGTGCTCCTCTGTTTTTTAAAACTGGCTGACTACAACACGGCTGAAAGGCTGTGTCAGAAACCACAAAACTGCCTTCTTCAAGGTACATGTATGGATCTTTTAAACGCATTTCTGAAATTGGTTAGCATTGCACCGCCTCGCAAGCCAAAGGATGTGACATGTACATGCATGTCAAATCTTGCTGGTGCTCTCCTCAAGAACACTGGGTGTCTGAGAAGCCCCCTCGGTGATAAGGCTGGACGTCTCAACCCCCATGAGGAAAGATGGAACATCCTGTCACGAGACCAACCATAATCCTGGTTCGGTTGAGGCTGACTTCTAGTAATTCTTTTGTAAATTTTGCGGATGGCCCTTCTAATAAAACCTAGTTGCCTAATAGTTATGTATAGTTCTGATAGTTATGTATTTGTTGCATAGCCTCTCCGTGTCTTTCGTCGATGGAAGGATCCATACACCAACTGTTTAGTCTTGCCAGTCCTACAAAGATAACAATACAAAAATAGCAGTTTAAATCTTTTTTTAAAAAACCATGCTTGATTCGTATTTTACATTTTTTAACTGACTTTATGGCTCTAGACCCTCGTAGTTCGAAATCTTACGAAGAAAACACATTTAAAAAAAAACCCCTTGGAAGATGAACGGGCTGATCAATAACAGAAGAAGAATTGCAGCTTGATTGAAAAGGGAGATGAAGGGAAAGTTGAGAAAATCATCCCATCAGGAAAGAGGCGGGTTTGAAATGGCAGACCACTTAATCCTTGATTACCGCTAAAGAGGGAAATCGTAAAAAATAACAAAATGGCTGGATTATATACGAGATTTCTTAGAACGAAAAACAAGAGCACTTGATACTTCGGTGCTTTTCTCAACCTAAAGCTGATGGGATTCATAGCAAAACTGTACAGGATAAAGATCGAACTACAAAGGCTATAAACAGTTATAAAATAATGCTCTAAGCCAAAGTATGATAATTCTGACTCAATGAAAATCTCGATCAGTTTGTCCAGTATTGTAGGCGGTCCAAATAATTTTGGGTTTTTATTATACTATGTAAGGTTTATATGTTTATTTTAGTACATACTCAGTTACAGCTCTCAAATTAATAATAACGCCAGTGTTAAAAGAAAATAAATAAAACATAAAAACATATGAGTAGAATTGGCCATTATTTTAATGTCATCGCTGTACATTAGAATTTATATGACAATTCTCACATTCTTGAACAGGTCATTCAGGGGATAAATAAAATTGGGCTTAATATACAACCCTGTCATATCCTACACTTATACCTTAAAATATTTTTTATTGAATTAAGGATGTGTGTCTAATTTATGTGCATTTTCATTAGATTCTAGTAGAATGTTTTTTTCTCGAGTCTCAAGCAAGACTGTTGGGTGTGATGTGAAAAATTATTGAGGAACTCGGTAAATTTCTGAGGAATTAATTTTTTGTGTAAATGAGGCTTTAACGTTGTGACATGTTGGGATGTTTTGGAGAAGTAGTGTTGATGACATAATACAGAACATTTTAATTCTTAATAAATCGGAAGATTTTAGAATGAAAAGATTGAAGGTGTTGGATATTGGAAGTTTTAGAGTTCCCACAGTTCTACAGCTTGTAGTTGCATTTTTTGTTTAAGTTTGTTTTTCATTGATAACTTCGATTGTAGTTCTATATGTTTGTAGAGTAGACCGCAACATCAGTTTAGGTTTTGTTATTTCAGTCTTGTATGCTGATTCCACGTTAAACATGAGTATAGGTGGAACATGTGATAACTGTCAGATTTGAGGTTAGGATTGTGAGAGAATGAACGCAATTACTTTCATCTTCATTTTCTATTGACCAAATTTGCCATACCTATGTCCCTGCAGATCTTTTGAAGTCCTGAAGAGCCTCAGTGTCATCGATAAAGGATGCAAGAAGGGTGGTAGGTTTAGTGGAAACATCTGCAGTATAAAGAATGATTGGTCAGAGCATGATGCCCTGTGGTACTCTCAATGTCATATTACCTGAAAGAACCTCTCAGTTATATAAGAGTGGAAAATTAACTAGAGGCCATTTGAAAGTACACATTTTAATTTGTACAGGGATTAAAATCATACTATTCTATCACTAAAATTTAATATGATGCATACCAAGGGGTGGATTGTAAGGAAATGAAAAAGAACAGTCCATAGGTGTAGTAAGAAAAATCCAAGACCAGGTAATTTGTATTTTATTTCAATTGTATAAATTGTTTTAACTCAAATTAAATATTTATCCTCTGTTCTTTGGCCCATCTCTTAATTACTCTGATTATGGATTCGACCTGCGGATTTGTAGAATTCCGCAACAGATGAATAACATTTGCAAGCAAGTCACTGTTTAAAAAAATTCTGATTATTTCACAATTGTAAATATTGTTTTATTAAAATTGAATTGGGATGCATAAATTGCCATGGGACGTGCATACCTCACCCTCAGGCCAAAATAAGATTTTTTTAAACATCCTTAGTGTATAAATGAATAAAAGCATGGATCTTATCTTTTTTCATTAACTAAAAAAGTACCGATTTTTCAAAAAACTTAACAGTACCAAGGACCACAATGGTGTGAAGATCTTTTTTCTAAATGATCCATACTGGCGGTCCTAGCCAAAGTTGTAGAAATTGTTGTTACATTACTTATAGAAAACGTTTTTAGAAAATCATTACTAGTTGGTATTAATTGCAAAAAAGTATCTGGACTGAGATAAATTAGCCAAAAAAATCACATTCAAAGAAATCTCATTGGCTAATATGTTTGGGATTTCATTCAGGACCGAGGAGTTTGAAATATTCATCGAAGGCGTGGAACAAGCACAGCTCATTCCGTCCTGAGTACTGCCATGGCATGAGGGTGAGGGTTCACTTGGTATCGTTGGCGTTTTACACATTAATGAACTGATCTGTCATAATTGAGCAATTGTTTAAACACACCTAGAGCTTTTGTTGGCGATGATCATCTGAAATGCACCGATGCAAGCTCCCCTTTTACCCTCCCAGTACTCAGGGCTTGGATCCAGACGTTCAAGGAGGTCAAACGCTTTGGCAGCGTAATAAAAATGGCCCATTCGATAACAGTCATTCGCAATGAGTAAAAGCAAGTTGAACGAGTCGGGCGATGTTTCCATTTTTATATAAAGTTCCCATGCCTGCTGAGGTTTTCCATTCATAACATCTGCCAGAGAAAAAATATTAAATTTGAAAATAATTTTTTTAAAAATGTAAGAAACTGACATGCCCTGGCTAAATGGCTAATATAAATATAATCGTTAACTATTTTTTCATTTTGAATCATCAAAAACGTTTCTTCAGCTTCTTTATAGTTTCCGAGTGCTGATTTCGCCTGAAAATAACCTGAGTTAACCTTTTATGAGCAGTGTCATATCGGAAAACTTACTTGGGCATAATTATAATTGAAATTGTCATCGTTAAAAAAGTAACTTTTAATCGATGTAAGATAAACGTGAACATCTTCAAACTGTTTCTGAAGAAAATATAACGATGCCATGCACTGCCGTCCTGGTATCGTATCACACTCACTCTCACTGTTGCCCACCAGGAGAAAATACTGTTCAGCAATTTTTAAATGCTCCCTCTAAAAATTGCTGGTAAAAGTTCCAACTGAAGGTCTTCCACTTTGAATACGTGTAATTTAACTTACTGAGTTTGTCTCTTGGCCGATCGCAACGTTCACAATACCTTTTAAAATATACTCATGTGGCACCGACGGTTCTAGATTCTTGATTAAATCGTACGCTTCAATATATTCACCCTAAAATGTGTAAATATACTAATAATAATAATATAATATATATAGTAGAGATCAAATATATAAATAAAAGTAATAAATTTACTTGTTTGAAATAATAGATTACAAGGTTGAGTCTAGCTTCTGGTATCACATCAACAAGTGGCGGAAGTACTTGCAATGCTCCTATACCACTTCGAAAAACTACCAAATTGTGGCGGATTAGATCGTGACCAAATGCAAAAGAAGTAGAACTCAAATCCTTAAATGCGAAACATCCACCAGTTGAGAAATTTCAACGCACAATTCAACATCTTACTTCCTAACAGTTTATTGAACTAAAAAACTATTTGTTTTACCAGTAATGGTTTGATTTCATTTTCAGCGGCTTTTCCATTTTCTAATTTGAAAAAATTGCAAGCCTTTAAATTCAAGGCTATAGCTGAATCTGGGTACTTTTGCAAATATGCCCCAAGCACTTCTTGCGATACGTCGTAATAATCCAGTTTGTAATAGCACAAAGCTACATAAACATTCAAAGCCAAAAATTCCCTGTAATTATAACATCATGATAAAATAACTGTATTTATCTTTCTTTCTAAAAAATTTTACCTTTTATCTAGAAGTATTTTTTTATAAATATCTATAGCTTCTTTATGATGAGAGCGGAGATAATGAAGTGCAGCCAGTGAAAGGCTGTCTTCTATTGTGTTTTCAAGTTTTTTGTGGTTTTCAATTAGACGTACCTCATTGCCCAGTTTGTGGCAGAGATGGAACAGCAGTCTTACCTTCAGTGGACAGTCGGGGACCTTTTCTAAAACCTGATGTACGTTTTATTTAAATTACTGTAGAGAAGAAATCAATAGATGGTGTACTTTGTCAGCTTGTTGATAAAGCCCAAGAAAGAAGTAGCAGCAGGCAAGGTTCACGAGCGTGTCACTTGGAGGGTTTTGTAAAGCTGCCAGCGACTCGTAGATCTGCATTGCTCTCTTGTAGTCACCTAGGTGGAAGGCACAGTACCCGAGCCATCGGTCGGTCATGCCGTTCGATTTACCATAGCTCTGCTCGAACTAAATCAAATCAAAGTTTTCCTCCGTTTTTTTTTTTTTTTTTTTTTCTACTAATCCTTTAAAAATACCTCTAAAATAGTGATAGCACCAGTGTAGTCCCTATTTGCCAAGTATTGTTCAAGTGTGGGAATGGCCTTGTTGCTATTAGAGCTCTCTGCTGCAACAGGCCCGAATGCCGGCTTGACTCTTGAAAGGATCTAAAAAATTAAAGCATTAGATAGACAGGCTGGCATTTAAGAGAATCATGGAAATACTGCAGTATTGAAAGATAAAAGCGTATATCAGACAAAAGAAACTTTTACTAAATAAACCCATTCATCTGACAGAGACCAGTTTTTCTATCAATTTACAAATGGAAGATGTGAAAGAGCTTTACCAATAACTAGAGCCTTGAATGATGACTTATCTTTTGGGAATATGGAACTTTAAAAAACTATTGGCAAGTCTCCCTCCAAAAAATAAAATAATAAACATTAATAATTTATTTAAAATCTCTAAGACTTTATGTTCATCTGAGGCTCATGGTTTTTATCATTCTAATACATATTCATTTTATTTTATTTATTTTACTTTTACGACTCACAAACTCATTTCTTAATCAATTTTATACAAATTTAAAAAGAAAAATATATATATAAAATACAATGCTTATAACCAAATCATAATTTTTTTTCATGGTCTGCTTGACCAATTGATATCGTTCAATTAATTAAGATTTTAAGTTGAGACAAAACATCAGTGCCACCAGTGGGATTCGAACCCATGACCTTGATACGCCGCACTCTACTCTTGAAAAAATAGCAAAAAAAGAGGGAAAATTTAAAAAAAAAAAGTGGGGTTGAGATGGGAAGTGAGTGCCTGAGGGGATCGTAGCTCAAGTAGTTGAGCAGCAGTGTATCAAGCTGAAGCTGAAGGTTGTGGGATCAAATCCTCCTTGTGACATTGGCTTTTTTTATCTCAACTAAAGCCTTAATTAATTGAAAAAAGACAATTAAATCCTTATAAATAATTATAACAACTAGGAAATATAAAAATCATATAATAAAACATTACAGCTCAAAAAATAAACACATATGTAGTTAAATTAATTGCTTGTCATTGGTTTTGTTAACGTCTAGAGACCATTAGTCGATAATTATTCGGAAATCGTGAGACGCAGTCTGCTGTGATGTTTCAGAAAAAGATTTTCTTTATTGCACCAACGTTTCAATCTTTATTGAGATCATCTTCATGGCCTGGGTTTTACAAACATTGTTTGAATTTAACGAATACTTGTAGGATGTGGAAAAAAAGTGAATTTATACAACGCAAAAAAATGTGTATTTTCTATATTCAATCAAGGTTTTGTTAACGATAATTTTGATTACCGGAATGGATAATTTTTAATTCAAACAATTCTATTTTGTCCTACTCTTAGCGGATTTCTTCGAAGAGAAGTTGTGAAGTAATTAATACGGCAGGAAACATTTTCACCATGCCAATGATAAAAAAAAAATTCACTTCCCTTATCCAGCCCTTTTTGTTATAATTTGAACAATTAGTTTTTGTAGGTTTCACACTGATATTCCTCTGTGTATACTCGTATCAAATATCTGGGTTTCTATCTTACAAAAATAAAGCATTATAACTACATAGAACAATCTATTTGAAGAGATTTATTGTTCCTAAACGCGTAAATAATAACAAAGAAAATAGTACATATAAGGACATACCATTGCATCCACTATCGCCAGCAGATTCTCTGAATGTTTGCTAAGCGGTCAGCATGGCAACGGGGACGACAGACATCGCCCCCAACCACCTACACGATAATTAATAAAAGTTCTGTATCAATATGTATATTTTAATTTTGAGATATATTTTACAGTATTTTTTAAATTTTTTTATTGATAATATTACAAAAGTATAAAACATTCATAGAACGGTTCTTTTATTATTAAAACAAACATAGTTGTTAGTAAGTTTCAAAAAGTATGTAAAATGAAATATGTAACAAGTAATCTAAAAGTTTGTCCTTGTTGTGGAACAGATTGATGGACAATTACCAAACTTGTGTGGGGAAAAATATAGTCCTTGGTAAAGTTGGGACAGAGTTGTTCTTCAAAGAAATTTAAAATTGTCTGATAAAAACTTAATTATGTCAATTTGAATACATATTTAATACAGTTTTCCAACAGGAGTGTGAGTTATGTAATAACTGGGTAAAGGAAGACATATACCATTCTGTCCTCTTACCGATTATCTGCGTTCGGCGAAAGAAAACGGACCAGATTGGACAGACTTGGTGAATTATGCTAAAGCGGCCTGGGCCTATTGAAGGCTAATAGTAAACGAATTTAATTAATTAGTAATCCTTTTCTCTTTTTCTCCTTTACTCCCTTTTTATTTTATTTTATTTTTTTTTTTTTCTTCTTGCCCTCACTTTTTCCCTTGAAATTTGGTGTTTCTGGTTCTCCGGTCTCAGCTCCGCTCATTGATTTTTAATTCCAAGTTTTGCGTCCTTTTAAGTTGCTATTTTGTTATAGATGTTACACTTAGCATGGAATTTGTTTAATGCTTGTGTACCTTTATTTTACAGGATTAGTCAGTAATTAATCCAAGCTACGGCAGACGGTTACCTTGCCGTATTAAATTTATTTTCATGTTTGAATTATATGTATTTTTTTCTCTTCTTGTGTGCAATAAACTTATTACTATTATTATATTAATACAGTTTTCCTTTTTTGCAAGTGCAAACTGTGATTCAAATCATTCACTAGTACTGATTGTAAAGGATGGTGCGATAAAAGCAGATTGTTTTTACCGTCCGGTGATTCTATCACTTTCTACAAGCTAAAAACATCTATCATTAAAATAATACAACAATAATATAAGTAGGTGAAGTAGTGAGGAACAGTAAAGCTTGATGTATAATAAAAAAAAAAACTTTTTAATTTAACTTTTCAACCTTTATTCCAGTCATCTTCAAAGCCTGGGTAAATAAAACTAAAAAATAAAATAAATATTTTTGTGTGTGTGTGTGTGTGCCACCACATATAGCCACGGGGAAAATATATTATTTGTTAGGAAAAGATGCAAGTAATGCAAAAACAAAAAAAAACTATCTTATGTAACAAAAGTTGGTCTGAATATTATGGAATACATTACAGTTAATTAAGATTTTTAGATGAGATAAAAAGTAAATGGCACGAGTGGGATTTGAACCCACCAGCCGCAAATCATGGGCACCTTCAATAAAACTAAAAACCTTAATTAATTGTAATATATTAATTGGTTAAGCAGATTACAAAATTAATGAATTATAAAATACAGATACAAGTTATAAAATAATACAAAACCATTTTTTTTTTTTTTTAAACAATTCTTGCATATTATTTTTCACCTTTTATCCATTTATATTATTTTATTTATAGAGTTTGAAATAAGGAGGGTAAAAAATGATTGAAAAGGCTTAGGCAAAAGCACTGTTTCACAAATGGCAGGTTATTCGCTTTATCACTTATCATTCTTTTCAGAATCACGAGTCGGCCAGATCTATCCTTTTGCTATCGTCTTGAATTTGAAGATTTTGATGATTTGAAAAATGGTCCAGGGTGTCAAGCATATCATCCTCGTCCTGTCGGGGAAAGGAGGCGTCGGCAAGTCCACTGTCAGTGTCCAGTTGGCCCTCGGTCTCAAAGAAAAAGGATTCAAGGTATAAACATTCTTGTTTTATTTTAATTCTATTTCAATTTGATATTTTTTTATGGTTCCACATATCTCTCTTAATTAAAATGTAATTAATTATTAGCTCTGTTGTGTAAATTTTATAGTTTTTGATTAAATAATACTCTTATACTGTGAGATTTTGACTGGGGTGACCAATTGAAATCCCCAGCTACCTTCATTTATTCATTTTTATTACCTATTAATTACAGTATATAATATAGAAATTAATCATAAAATACAAATACAAATATAAATATAAAAGCGACAAGCAGGTCAAAATGAATTTCCACCCACTTTTTAGTCTCAGGTTAAGCATAAATATCACCATTTATTTTATCCTTTTACGTTATTCATGCATGACGAAAAAGAAAATTAGTATAAACTGCTCAAAAATAAATAGGGATTTTGCCATTTTTGTAGTATTTTCTTTACCTAACAATTTTATTTTATTTTCATTATAAAATATGTTAAAATTGATTAGACATTACTGTTTTTTACTTAAGGAAAATTTAAAGGGTTTTAGAAAATCACAAAATAAAAGGTTTAATTCCTTAATTTTTTTTTTTTTTTTCAGTTAATACATGTATAATGTCATTTGTTACCTCTGTTCAGTTATACTGTTAATAAATTTGTCCCTAATTTTATAAGGAATTTCACTTCATACATGGTTCAACGCTGCACTCAGTTGCTGTAGATCACCTGGCTGTGGATGGTGATTGAAAAGTTTTCTCTGCACGGCATCTCACATGAGCTCAATGGGATTGAGGTCTGGAGAGAATAGGGACACTGGACTCTGCCTATGTCTGGCATTGTTATCCAGAAATCAAAAATCCCTGCCGATGAGATTCCTAGTTTGAGGGGTGTATTCCTCGATACTTGGACATAATGGACTTTGGTGAGGTTACCTTGAACAATATTGAGTCCAGTTCCGCCTCCTGTGTAAATCCCAGCCCAGACCATTATACCACCTCCTCCAAACTGCACTGAAGGTAGCACGAACCGGGGCATTGTACATATCCCCTGTTCCTGGTAGGCTCTTCGGCACCTGCTATCGCTATACAGATGGAATTCTCTTTCTGTGTCGATGAGATCTCTGGTTTGAGGGACTTGGATAACAGACTGTGGTGAGGTTGCCTTCTATAATATGGAGTTCATCCTCCAGTATCCTCACAGCCCAGACCATATAATGCATTGAGCTGATTGGTTGAAGTGCCGAACATGTCAAGAATTGATAGAACCACTCTCTAGTCTCTTAGCTGTTTCCTGAGGTCGGAAGATTCTTGATTGGAAGAAATTTGTGGAATCCTCTGACTACAGTTTGCCGACTTTGCATCTTTTTTTCAACGCTAGTGAGCCTTTGTTTCATTTTTGTATTTATTTATTTTATTAATGAATGAGTTTGGTGATTTATTTCTTACTTAAAAATGTGCTGAAGCATGGCAGAGATGCTATTCTTTTGTTGTTGTTCTTTTTTTTTAAATATTTTATTAAAAGTCCTTTTTATGTACAATTGTATCCAAATCATTTTTTTTTTTTTTTTTAAATTCCTTGTCAATATTCTTCAGACAGGGAAAAATCCACAAAATTTTGGTCGTAATTTATTGGATTCCCAATAATACAACACAGTTCGAATAACCATTACACCACTTCCTCCAAATTGTACTGAATGGACCATGAACTGGTGCATTGTATGCATCCCCTGTTCTCGGTAGACCCTTTGGATCCTATTTACAGACAGAATTCATCAATAGGCATAATAGCAATGGTGTTCTGTTGTAGGTGCTCGCTGCACCATATTCTCCTGAGTTGCTGGAGGTCGTCTCAAAGGGGCATACGATGTGAGACCAACTTCCCATTAGTGATTACGAATCGTTTTTGTTGATAAAAGCCTTGCCAAACCATCTTGTACTTCATTCAGGCATGCATTAAGGAAAGGGTTCCGCCTTGTAGCAATGGAAATATTTCTATCCTCCCTCAGCATTGTAATGCGCTGAGATTCACTACCAGTCCTCCTATCGGCACTTCTTTATTCCCCAGGAGACCATGCTCTGAGAAACACCAACTTCCTCTGTAATATCCACTTACTAGTGACCTCAGTGACTCATTCTCACAATAACACAGTAAATTTTTGGATCAAGATGAAATCTTTCCATAGTTAAAGTACAACTGGATTACAATAGGTTAAGACAAGAAAAGTTGTTTGTTTACAAAATGCATAATCTAAATGTTTACTGTTCTTAAGTCTTATTACTACAAATAAGGATTAACAAATTTTCTTTTGTATTATCATATTTTGTTTTTCCAAGAATATATAGGCTAATTTAATTAAAATTGATTGAATCAGAATAAATTACAAATAAACCTATCCATTTTTGAGCAGTTTGCATGGGAGGTAAGAATGTCAGATATCTTAAAATACTTTCTGTACCATTTCCTCTGTTTTATTCTATTTTGCCCAAAAAACGCCCTCCGCCTGAGGGACAAACAGCGGGTTTCATTTCAGTAATAACTTGCCATAAAATAATTTAAAATGAAATTTTAACGCAGTGTAGAATAATATATTACTGTAATAAATAGTAACGCGGTTTTTCTTACCTTAATAAAAGCTTCTAAGTTAGGATTTTTATTTTATTACATTAAAAAAAATTATGGATTTTCAATATTAATATCCAACCGCAGTAATTGTAGAAGAGCAAAAATTAATATGTACACCACAATATGTTAAATTTTAATTCTACATTCACAATTATTGCAGAATAAACTTTCACTCATTCTTTTATTTAAGAAAGTCCTTTACCAGGTTTAGATTTTTTTTTTCCATTTTGAAGGTTGGCCTTTTGGATATTGACTTATGTGGCCCAAGTATACCGTATTTACTTGATCTAGAGGGCTCTCCTGTCCATAAATGCCCAGATGGATGGGTCCCGGTCTACACGGACAAAGACCAGTCATTGGCCGTTATGTCAATCGGATTTCTATTAGCCAACAAGACGGACAGTGTCGTATGGAGAGGGCCCAAAAAAACCAGTGAGTTAATATTGTATAAAAGCTGATTGACACAGAGGCAAGACTAAAAAATTTTCCTTTTATATTATATTATAATATCCTTTATATTTTATATTATAATATTCCTTAAAAATTTACCTAGTTCAATTTGGCTATTTCTCAGGTATGATAAAACAATTTGTTAATGACGTCTACTGGCAGGAGCTTGATTATTTAATTATCGACACACCTCCCGGCACATCAGATGAGCATATCACAATCGTCGAATGTCTCAAGTAATATTTTGTACATTTTTATCTAACCATCAAGTACTACTGATATTTTAAAAACAAAAAGGGACTCATGCGATGGCGCTGTTCTGGTCACTACACCTCAGGCGGTGTCATTGGAAGACGTCCATAAAGAAATCACTTTCTGCAAAAAGACAGGGGTCAACATACTCGGATTAATCGAGAACATGAGCGGCTTTGTCTGCCCTAATTGTTCGGTATAAATTTATGCAATTAAAAATTAAGAAAAAAATCTATAATTTATTTATTTTTTTGTAGGAATGCACGAATATATTTTCAAGTAAAGGAGGCAAATCTCTAGCAGAGCATACCAGCATACCGTTCCTAGGTACGATACCCATCGATCCGAATATCGCGCGCCAAAATAAAAAAAGCGTTTTAACGGTGCATCCGAATTCAAAAATAGGAGAGGCGTACGACCATATTATAAAAACGCTTACATGTGAAAAAATGGAAGAGTAAATCTTTTAATTTAAAACGTGTATTTTATAAAATCTATTTTGTTATCGTTTAATAAATATAGAATATTTTTTATAACCTTTTTTACATGTTTCCTTGCTTATGTGAGAGTGGTTTATTACAGGAAAAGCTAGGGAGATTTTTCTGAAAGGCCAATTCAAAGCGAATAGGCAGATGCTTACATTCCAGGATGATCAATAACGACCATATTAAAAAATAGGAAGGTAAAAAACTATTTGGAAGGAGCAACTTTTTTTTATTTTTTAAACATGTTTTAAAACTACTTTACGGAATTTCAGTTAAAAACCATTATGTGGAATGGAGAAATTTCTTGCTTTATGAAATTTTTACGTCAAACTTTTGCAAGTATCATTTTTTAATGAAACAATTATCAAAAATTAATTCTCTATTAACAAGTATTATTGTGCCCTAATTCGGCATTTCTTTAATATCTAATATAAGGGCTCTAACAATACATTTAAAAATAGTTTGTTGTGTACATTTAACTTTTATAATGCCATTTCAATGTTAAATTAACAATATTTTACAAACAATATACTTGTACATACCAAACAACATGATTATATGATTAGTTTGTAATCGAACGTACAAACTTTGACAAATTAATACTGATTTTCAGATCAAGTATAATAAATTTATGAACACTTGTTCCAGTTAGTAAAGCTTTAATTGAAATGCACGACGAAGCATCGAAAGTTATTTTTGTACTTTTTTTTGTCAAAGTAAATCTTAACTTTGTGTCGAGTGTGATATTCAGTCATCGATATGCGATATTTTTTTAAACGTCGTTTCATCTCCTCGGAGGCCTTCCGTACGGCCCCCTTCCTTTTTCTTCTTCGACCAGCTTGTAGTAGCTGAAGACTACGAACCACAGGTAGATGAAAATTGCTGGAATGGGAACAAAGTCAAAACTTGAGTACCAATACCGTCAGTTGTCCCATTAATATTTATTTTAAGGGAAAACTCACCAACAGAAATCAAACCGAAAATTAGCCAGAGGCAGGCTGAAAATACCTCTTCATGCATGATGAACACTACTGCTGTATAAATGATAGATACAGCCATGCCGATTGCAAGCATTATCGCCAACAACACCCACGGAAGCATAAGCCATCTATTTCTCTGGTAAGTAAAAAAAAATTAATCTTGTCTAAATATAAAATTATTATTGTTTGAAAAACACCAGAATAATAACAATAAGAAATTACCTTTAGTGCACCAATTATTAATAGAAGTGATATCAAAATTGTCATAACAAGATTTATAGCCAATATAATTTTTACTGAAATCAAACAAAATTTTTCATTATGTATATAATTTTTTTATATAAATATTATTACCTATTTCTGGAGGGAGAGTATCTATAATTATAGTCCTCATTTTAACTTTCGTGACTAGAATAATGACCAACGTTCCTGCTCCAAATAACTAAACAATAAAAGGAAATTTTAATGGCCTCTGAATAAAAAGTAATGCTGTATTTTAAAATATGTGGTTGTACTAAACATAAAATTGCTTACAATTCCAAGTATCCCACTTATTACTGTCCCTACTTTGAGGGACAGCCCACAGCATGTATTCAAAAGCGGCATTTTCCTGGTTAAAAAAAAATTTAACAAACAATTAATATTGAAAATTGAAAAATATATATTTTATTATGGCTTTAATTTTTAAAATATAGTGTTAGGATTGTATATTTTGTTGATTCAGATGATTATGGGTAAAGATTTTGTCTGACAGAAAAATATTGAACTTTTTGATTTATTTATTTTTTCCGTAAATCATGGTAACGGAAATAAGAACTGATTCCAGATATTATGATAAATTTATAAGCCCATCACTGCATGGAATTTAAACTCTGCGTTTCTAGCGCGGTGGGGGAGTCGGCAAGGTCAAGCAGGTTTCGTTTTCTTTTTTGAAAGTTGTTGCATCTTTTCAAGATACATTTTCCTCATCACCTATTCTCTTTTTTGTCCCATAAAAAAAATTACTAACGAAAATAATCTCTTATAAAATACACTACAGGAAATTACAAGCATGGTATAAAGCTGACTGCCACTTGCTTGTTATTTATGCAACATAATAATTTCATTTAGGTGTTACATAAAATAAACCCTGAATCGGGATTACAACATAAAGAAGATATAAATCAACAGAAAAAAAACAAGCAAACACAATAATATAAAATAAAACTTTTCTTTTCCTCCCCTTTATCGGTGCCTAGATAAAATTTCAAATATACTAGAAGACTAAATGGATGTCTGCAAGGTTTCATAAATCCTTTTTCCTTCTTGCAAATTAGATTAACAGAATTGCGGATATGCCAAATTGCTAACAACTGCTGAGAAAACTACTTTCCATGTAGAACTGGCAAAATTTCGGCCATTGGGGGCCATTATGAAGGTCTTCAGTAATCAAACTGCACAGAAAGCCTGAGCGGTTCCTGCCTCAACCAGGGCATTTAATTGAGAAACATTAACTCCATCTCACTTGGATGACCACCTCCATTGACACATGTACAATTCAAAAACACTGAGTTTCTGATTCTAAAAGAGTTCTTATACAGGAGAAAGTGGACTCCATCCTCACAGACTCTTCCTGATCAACTTGTTTTAAAAGTATAAGTAAAAAGTTGTATCTCCCACATATTCTCTATGGAATGAACCAGCCAAAGAGTAATGGCAAGGCAGGAATTAAACCAGAGAACCCTATCCTTATTACATAGAGCTACAGCATTTACCGTTGGTCAGCAAGACCTGATGAAGACTTCTGAAAATATCCAAATAAAGTTATAATTTCAAAAACTTGTTAATTAAGAAATATAGTGGTAGGAGTAGGTGTCATTGGCAACTCTCACATTGCAGATTCACGCTAATAAATACATTCAGTATTTGATGAACTTATAAGATGATATATCTATAAAATCTTGTGATCAGTAAAACAGGCCAGTTTCCTCCAAAAATAGGACCAAAATATTTGCTGGTCAAGCACAATTCTTATATGGGATTTCTTTATATTCCGTATTTCCAATTAATAATTTTGAACGTTACAATTAATTAAGGTTTTTATTTGAGGTGGGAAAAAGTCAACGGCACGAGAGGGTTCGAACCCATGACCTTTTGACTTTTTTCATCTCAACTAAAAATAATTTTTTTTTACCTCAACTAAAAATCTTAATTAATTGTAAAAAAATTGGTCAAGCCGACCACGATAGTAGTGAATTTTGAGCATTGCTAATTAATCATGAGAAAATTATATAAATAAACTAGAAAAATCAGAACAGTTGAAAACAAAACTTTCATTTAGTAACAATATTTTTTTTTTAATTTATAAAGTGCAATATATACTATAAAGTAGCTAATATCGATTAAAACTGTAAGCGTTTGTAAGCAAAACAAAAGAGATTAAAAAAATTCATGATAAACCAGACAAACAGAGATAAAAATCTGGTTTAAGCTCGGCTGAGCGGGAAATGCTCGGTCGTGGTGATTTTTATTTTATTTTATTCATTTCTTAAAAGCTAGTAAGGGTACCCACGAACAGGTACCATCTAGATATCAATGAGGGTTTTTTTTTTAACTCGGTGAATGAAGGGAATGAGTAGGACGTGGCTGGTGGGATGTCGTGTAGGATGCACTCTTGAGGTCAGCTTCCAACACGCTTCCTCTGTTTGGCATCAATTTCTAAAAATAAAACTGAGCCAATTGCCACCTGGTATTCTTCTTGTAAACGATTCTCGCGGTTCGGTGAAAATCCGGAAATTTATTTATAAAATGGTTTAAGGAAGACGGCCGTTCTGAATATGAACGGAATGTTTGATGGGCCCAGCAATCATATCAAATTGTAAAAAAAAAAATCGAAAAATCTGCTATAACTTAGGGCGCTCTGTGTTATTTACAGTATTCTTGAGCTTAATCACTCTCGACCGAAATAAAAAGCGAGCATAAGCGGACAGGAACGATCAGAACAGATCAAACTTGACAAACCGCCCAATACAAAATGATATGTCATTTGCTTAACTGTAAATGTATAAACGATTTTTTACTATTATAAAACACGCCCAGGTAAATTTTTTCAATGCGAAAAGACTATAGTATTGAGTTAACCGGATACAAAAAAAGGCTTCAACTGCTAAGGATTAGTGTCTAACAGGCCGTTTATCCCCTGGGGTGAATACTAACGATGTACATGTAGTCCAACTGTTTTGTAGGATAGAAAAAGCCGCTCGACTTAGAAGTGATGCTTGGTCGGTCACGGTAGCGGTTCTAGCGGTACTTGAAGACTGGTAAATGTTTTTCTTGTCCCCTGTTTGATTTGGTTGACGTCGATTAAACCACGAACGGACTATTGGAATCTCACGTAGGGTTTTCGAGTATAAGTTTAACGTTTTACAAATTTAAAAAAAAATTACAGAGTGTAACTCAGGATGCAGACTGTTGATATGTTAAAAACATGGGTGTACTAAAAGAAAAAAATTAAATCCCAATCATACAGGTTTACAACATCGTAAGAATATAATTAAATATTGAATGTAAAGTGCTCACTCCTTAATCAGAATTTCGGTACTCCGAACTGGAAAAAATGCAAATTGAAGTGTTTTAAAGGAAACATGTTTGAGGGAGGAGAGGAAGGGGAGAGAGTAAGCAAGTGAGAGAGCAAAGTAGAGTGTGTGAATGAATGAGAAAGAATGTGTACGAGAAAGAGAAAAGGTCCAAGTGAGCTAACTTTGTATTATTAAACAACACCATCAATCATCTCTCTCTCTCTCTCTCTCTCTCTCTCTCTCTTTCCACCTCTCTCTCGTTATTTCTCTCTAAATCCGAAAATGAGAAACCATCTAAACTAATTTTTTTCTTATTTAAGATAGCGTTAGTATGACGGATTCTCTCTCTCTCTCTCTCCTCTCTCTCTCTCTCTCTCTCTCTCTCTC
>CM077111.1:11141081-11156643 GCA_039619505.1 Cimex hemipterus | reverse complement strand
CCTCCGTCGCCTCCCCCCCCCCCCATAAACCGCACTATATTAGCCAGAAACATCAAACGTATATAAATTTTGAAGCTATTAGCCGATTAGCTAAAGTAGGACAATCAACAGTACAGAATTTATTAAGGGTCATCTAGGGGTCTAACTGCGAAAAATGTAGAAAATTTATTGACCTCATTTTTATCTTAACATCTTGGTGAGGTATGCCAGGTGTTGGATTTTGCAGTTTGGTCTGTTATATCCTCAATCATGTCGTTCGACAGATGAAAAAACATCGAAGGATTCGAACCCGGGACATTAACCTGACATTGATGAGCGCCGTGTCAACGCGTAAACCGTTAAGGCTACCCCATGCAAGACTTTATCACGACCGCTTTGTAAAGACGGAATGTCCAATCCAACATCCAATCCAATCCTTACGATCAATATTTCTCAGACAAATTTCAAATCTGTTACTACGTGGCTAACCACATTAACCACAACGAACTGATTTCCCAGTACAAAATGTTTTACACTAACCTCGAGATCCATCCTAACCCCATTGTACGATACTCAACTTTATATCCCAGAAGAATTAACCTTTTAATCGGTGATGGTTTCGAGACCTTCTAGCCCCTTAACATCTCAGCGAGTGCCAAGTTCACGTTTACACCGAGTTGGCATTAGTGTTAATGCTGCGGCCGTGTGATCAGATTTTCTAATATGCACTGATGATGGAGGTCGTGTCATGGGGTCTGGTCGGTTTCAGAAATCGGTCCAACGTTTCGATCATTATTGAGATCACCTTCAGAGCTCAAAGTGGCCTTAGTGGGGCACTCTCAACACGACAGACAAGAAAGAGTCTACGCATAAAACACTTAGAGCCCTGAAGATGATCACAATCAAGACCGAAACGTGGCACGGTAAAGAAAATGTTTTTCTAAAAAATACGTCACACCAGACCACATCTCACGACCGCCATATAATCATGGATCACTAAACACCACATAGATATGTACTAATATGTATAGGGAATATAAAACTGATGTGATGGTGGCTGAAAAGATCTAGAAGCTGGCAGTCGCTGTAGTACTGTTTTCAGTATGACAGTCTGTCCCTGAGGTTAGCTATTTACGCTGCCTTTCGTTAATCTATTATAAATTATTTCTTTTATTTTATATAAAAACATTAATAAAGAAGGAAATAAAACAAGGAAAAAGTTGTTTTATTCCCTGGTTTTCTCGAGGAATCGCAATATAATACATAATAGGTATGGTTGCATAATTTGCGTACTTATATTAGACCTAGGTAAACAAAAAATTTTGAATATAGAATACTTATTACCTTTGCGGATAATAGCAAGATTTACTGATATCTAAGATTTTTACTGCAAAGAAAAAACAGTTGACATTTTATGTGTAAACGGTCCGTTCTGAAGATTTATTGCCATTATGGATAGAAATTGGAAAGGACTGAAATATCATAAAACGCCTGAATTCCGGTTTTTTCCTCAGATCTCAGAACGTGCATCTGGTCAGAGTTAGCAGGGGGTTTCCTTTTTCGGAATCTGGGTGAAGGCTTATTTACGGTAGGCTCCGAGTCCGAGGGCCGGTGGAACCTCGACGGAAACGCCATGTGTTTTACATTGGTCTTTTATAAATAAAACCCTTTTTCGATTATCGCATTGCTCTGCAAAAGTTTATCGTCGGGCACTGTGAACTTGTTTGTTTGTTATTTTTTGTAGCTAAGTCGGCTGAAACATTCAACGGACGACCGTGCTAGCCAGTAGAAAGGAGTGGTACATTTTTATTATGTGGCATGTTTCCTTTTAAAAATTAAAATACGACTAGCCCAAAGATAAATAAAACACAAGTCTTTCTTTTTTCTTTTAGCTCGATGACATAAGAGATCACGTAACGGATAGGATATTTAAATGCTAAAGAAAATTTTTTAGCATTAGCTGGAATTACAACCAAGTTACATAAAAATTTCAAGATTCAAGAATTCCTGTTTTTTTTAACCTACTGATCATATAAAGGATGAAAGTCCTGTTCATCAAATTATTCAGTTAAAATAAAAATTAATCATCGCAGTAATAACCGCACTAATATGTATCGTAAGGATTTTTTTGTCGCCTCAGGGTGCCTGGGTTTTTAAAAAAAAATTATAAGTATGTCGTTTTGAATGCAGGACCGCTGGATTCGAACCCGGGACCTTTACCTTACAATAATGAGCGCCGTGTCAATGCCTAAACTGTTGTGGCCACCGACTCGATAAGGAATAATTACATAGAAAAATGTGGAAAGAAAGCTTATAATTAGATGCAGCAAGTGAACTTGCTACTTGAAGTTACAACGACGGTAGTTGGGGGTTTTCGGATGTGGTGTGTATGCGGGGTCAGGTGTGTCTTAACGCGGTATCGAACTCTGGGCAGTACAAATTCCAATGGAAAGATAGAGGTCATTAATTTGGTCTTAAGGACTTAAGAAACATCGGCGAAGCCAAAATTGGTATTTGGACGAACAATCGGTAGCAGTGTGATTGTTTAGTCTCTGAAAAGGTAAAAAGTGACCTCATCCGTATAGACCTTCTTGGTAATGAGCGACCGGTTGATCTAGCCAAGCAGGGTCCTCAGGATCCTGCAAAAGTTTAGTAGAAGTTGAACAATTTAATCGATGGACAAACAATTCGCACATTGGATGACCCTGTACTATGGATGAGCAAGGGATCAACAACAAACTCTTAGGTCGAAACAAAAATTAATTAAAGGCTCCTTCGAAAGATTACCAAAGGTTTAGACCATGTAACTGAAAGAAAACCGCAAAGCCTATTGGCTGACTCTCAGCTGCGCATCCGGCACCAGACAGCCGCTTGCTTCAGTACGGCAAGAAAGACATTAATGTAGGCTGCTATTTAGCTGATACCAACAGTCTGATCACCCACTCTCTGAAGAGTTAAAAACGTAATCATCCTCATCAATAAAGGAAATCGAGCAGTGTTACAGTGAGTTGTGGCTACTGCTAACTGCTTGGAATCGAACGAGATCCGACCAGACCAACCACACTTCGAAACAAAAATTAATTAAAGGGTCCTTGAAAATAAAAGAAGTTTGCACCGTTTAATCCAAGGAAAACAGTTCGACGACCCTCTGCTGCCTACACTGCACGGGAGAGCCTTCAGGGTAGCAAGACAGAGCAGGATAACAAGACCTGATAATGAAGGCTGGCATTTAGCTGATGAACTGACCAAGCAGGGTGCGCCAAGGATCCGACAGGATCTTTCAACTTCTTAGCTTGAGACAAAAATTAATTACGGTTCCTTGAAAAAATTACTAAAAGTTTGGACATTGTAGCCAAAGAAAAACCATCGTTCAAAGATGCTTGATTCAGCATGGCCTTGAGACACGACTCCGGAAAATTTATTGCAAACTACTATTTAGCTAATTGCTGTTGATCATGTAATCATATTCAAGCTGTGCTGCCAAAAGGAAATGGACGCTGTCTTCCACTAGTCATGTGCATAGGTAATTCATCAATGGTTCTTTTTTTATAGATAAGTGCGATCGTTTGTTGGGGATGGAAAAAAGGTTTTTCATTGCTGCTTGAATCCAATGCAGTTTATGTTTAGTTTTTTAAGCCTGGTCGACCATAGGATGACCTCGACATCTAACCTCAAGGTTAGATGTTGTCTACCCTGGTCACCAAAACATGTTCGCTTTTCGTGCTATTCGTTCTAATTCTTCACGTCCATATCATATTGCCAATTCTCCTACAAATGTGTACAATCTGCAAACAGTGCTGAGTACAGAGAGTTTATAATGATGGGAAATAAAATAGAATCCAGCATCTTCCCCTGTAGAACACCCGATCCAATGCTCTCCAAGGATGACTAAATCATTAATACCGCTATATAAAATGCTTTGTTGAAAGTTTGAACGATAATAACAACTAGAAGCCTTTTCAGAAAAAGATACTGTCGGTTTTATTTTTATTTATTTTTAATTGGTTCTAATCACTCTCCTTTTTTTTCGCCCAGTTTGCTGGTTTATGTTAACATCGTACGACCAAGCCATCTTGACCAAATGACTAATTAAAAATTAATTTTCTTACGTTATGATTTTTCAAAGTTCATTTTAGACTGTTGTATTGTAATTCGAGTAAAAAATCTTTCGTTTAATAATATTTTTGTGCCAGTCCCGGTGGCGTTTTTGTTCCAATAGTTGGAATTAATCGATTAGTTACTGCGCGCAATTTCTTGCATGAAAGGTAGTAAAAGCATCGTCAATAGCATTTTTATCAATAATAGAATACCAATTTAGTACTTTCAAAATCATTTTTTTCGATATTTTTGTGGATAAATTCTTGGATGCGTTTGTATTTTTGAGCCTTATTTGTATTTAGCTATTCCATATGGACTGTGGTGTGTTTATGACTATTTTTAAAAAATATATCAGAAAGTTTACATTCCAAATATGGCAGTAATTATTATTATTTCCTTTATGCGGAAAATCTTTTATTAAAATATATTTGGTTAAGTTTTATTTTAAGAAAAATTCACTGGAAGTGACATTTGTGTTATGCTTGATTAATGTAATTTATTAGCGTGAAAGGAAGGGCTATCGACCATCGAGTACTCCGGAGGAGTGAACGTGACCTGACGTCTAAGTTTATGTCAAGTGTTCTATTTATGTTAATTCAGTGGAATGAATGTCATTTATTAGCGAGAAGGAAAAAGGTAGCTTAACCCCGCCCGAGGAATGTCGAATTCTCTAGAGGAGCGAATGACTTCTATGCTTATATCGTTAATTTATTAGTGTGAAAGGAAGGGGTTGTTCAACCCGGCCCCAGGGGTAGCGAGTACTCTGAAAGAGTGAAAGTGACCTGATTTCTATGTATGTATCAGGTGTTCTGTTTATGTTAATTTAGTGGAATGGATGTAATTTATTAGCGTGAAAGGAAGGGGTGTTAAACAGCCCCGAGGAATATCGAATACTCTGGAGCAATGAAAGTGACCTGACTTCTATGGTAATATCGGATTGTGCATCTATGTTAATTTGATCGAATGGATGTAATTTATTAGCGTGAAAGGAAGGGACTGTTAAACTGTGAAAGGAATTGGTTGTTTAAAAGCCCCAAGGAATATGGAATACTCTTGAGAAAGTGATCTGACTTCTATGTATGTATCAGGTGTTCTATTCAAGTTAATTTATTGGAATGAATGTAAGTTTTTAGCGTGTAGTGGTTGTTTAACAACGTCGGGGAATATCGAGTACGCCGGGGGAGTGACCTGTCTTGTATGATTATATCGGATTCTTGCATTTATGCTAATTCGATGGAATGAATATAATTTATTAGCGTGAAAGAAGCGGTTGTTTAACAGCGGCGAGGAATATCAAGAACGCCGGGGGAGTGACCTGACCTCTGTGCTTGTGTTGGGGGTTCGAAACCTTTACCTTACAGTGATGAGCGCCGCGTCAACCCTTAAACCATTGCGGCCACCGATACCGGGTGTTATATTTATGTTTACTTATAGGAATGGATGTAATTTATTAGCGTGAAAGGAAGGGGTTGTTCAACCTGGCCCCGGGAATAGCGAGTACTACGAGTTAGTGGATGTGTCCTAACTTCTACGTTTATATCGGATTGTGGATCTATGTTAATTTGATAGAATGGATGTAATTTATTAGCGTGAAAGGAAGGGGTTGTTCAACCCGGCCCTAGGAATAGCGAATACTACGAGGCAGTGGATGTGTCCTAACTTCTATGTTTATATCGGATCGTGGATCTATGTTAATTTGATGGAATGGATGTAATTTATTAGCGTGAAAGGAAGAGGTTGTTGAACAGCCCCGAGGAATGTCGAGTACTCTGGAGGGGTGGAAGTGACCCGTCTTCTATGTATGTATCGGGTGTTCTGTTCAACTTAATTTATTGTAATGGATGTAATTTATTAGCGTGAATGGAAGGGGTTGTTTAACTAATCACGAAGAATATCGAATACTCTAGAGGAGTGAATGTACCCAGACTTCTATATTTGTGACTATGTATATATATATTGTATGTTTTATATATATTCTATAGTTGGCAACCTGAGGTACAAATGAGACGCTACCATTCAAGAATATGGACTGAAAATCAGAGGGTCATCGCCTGCTTTTTCATCCCCTGAACTTTCTACATCACTATTTTTCTAATTTTAATTATTGTCATTGGTTGTACGTGTGCATTGGTCTTTGGGTCAATTATCCCGTCCCGATGTCAATATAATCTGAAAATTCGCCGAATGTTTACCGACCAAAACGTCCAACGGACTGTATGAAAATATATTTCAGTGAATTGAGCGATTTTTGACTATTTTGCGCCTTTCTTTACCCCCCCTCCATATCGAGCAAAATAGTTTAAACGAAATTGAAATTTTTTTGTAGTGTATGCACCTCCAAAAATAGAAACAATTGTTCCCAAAGGATTTCACGAACGGCAAATATTTATTTGAAATGGAAAACTACTAACTTGTCGACATAAATGTTTTCGTCTTAATGAAAACATTTTTTTTAACCATTTTTATCTATAAATTTATTGTACGTTGTATTTTATATGCTGTTATTTAAGAGGAGGAATTTAATTTAAAAGTTTTACAGAAACGTTATAAAATAAGTAATTTTTTTTTTTTTTTTCAAGGGAAAACTTGGTCATGGCTTATTATTGTAGATAATAATTTATAACCGGATTTTTTTTCTTTTGATAGACGACGTACCTATGAGGGTAATCCTTGCTCCAGGGCCGTAGGTTGTTAATCCGACGGTGTTCTAAGGCAAACTGCTAACAACTCCGACTACATGACCTCCACCAACACGGCGTCCCTCACTCTCGCGAACCCAAGAGACATTTTCGCCGTATTTACGCCAAATACAACACAAGACCATATCAGCTTGTGAGACTGTGCATAATTCAAAAATGGTTTTGTGAGTCGATTACTTCATTTGAATTAATTTGACGAACGTTCTCTCCTCAACTTGGGCAAAATCGTTTAGTCGTAAATATAAATTTAATATAAAAAGTATTTTGTTTATCTCATCATTCGATTAGAGTAAGTTTATTACCATTGATTTACAATATTTACATAACGATGTCGGGTTGTGGGATGTGCAGTCGTACAGAAAACAACGTAGTGCTCAATTCTTTAATTTGCCAACGTTTCCATTGGTTTTCATTATTTTTCAAGGCAAGGCTGGAAAAAAGTTAAAGTCACTTTTGTCCACTTTTTTTCCGGTGTTAGCATTAAAATCCTAGCCATAATTCGTTGTGAAAAAAAAATCCAAATAAAAAGCGCATCTAATTAAAGCCCTAGACACACTAGAGTAGTCCCCCTCATAAAAAAAATTGAAGATCTACCACTTCGAAACGAATTACGGCTATGATTTTAACGCAATCACCGGAAAAAAAAAAGTGGACAAAAGTGACTTTAACTTTATTCCAGCGTTGCCTTGAAAAAGAATGAAATACCATTCGAAACGTTATCAAATTAAAGAATTGGGCACTACGCTGTTTTCTGTATGACGGCACATCGCAAAACCCAACATTCATAAATAAAAAATATTTACACAGTGATTACAAAAGGATTTCGTCCATGCTACTAAGATACACAGCAAAACAATGATTAAGAATTTAAACTATTTATAGTTCTCGTTATGCGGTGTACACTGAAACTGCATCTTTACAAAATAAAAACTAGTGAAAAGAAAAAGTCAGGAAGTACAGAAATGTAAATCAAAAATAACATTTTGTGCGGTTTTTCTTCTTTTTGGATACTTATTTTTGCAGTTTAGGTTAAATGATCATTAGAGAAAAATACGTCAAGTTATAAGAACGATCTGAAATCCTCTGTGTGTTGTAAAGGTCGAGATCAGGCTATTTAACAAATAATTAGTAGTAAAGATTTTTTTTTTGTGAAATATATAAAGAGTGAAGAGGGAGTTTCGTCGTAATTAACAAATTAATTAACGTTTTAAGTTGAGATAAGAAAAGTCGATGTCACGAACGGGATTCGAACCCACGACCTTCGGCATGATAAGCCGCTACTTTACCACTTGAGCTATCGTGGCCTCGATCCCCTCGGACCTTTTAAATTTTCCTTCCATTTTTTCAAAAATACGCTAAAAAGTTAGTGCCCGAGGGGATCGAGGTCACGATAGCTCAAGTGGTAGAGTAGCGGCATATCAAGCCTAAAGTCGTGGGTTCGAATCCCGTTTTATCTCAACTTACCTTAATTAATTGAATCATAATAAGTCTCATCACTATATCTTGTGGCGTCGTTTGTAAATAAGCAGTGTTCTGACAATAAGCAATGGATGACCAGTAGATGTGACCAGAGGAAATCAGAAGTCTCCAATGGTACCAAACGAGACGGAAACATCTACCGCATATGGCCGGTAAGGAACCAAATTCCAAAATCGATTTCCAAAATGTTTTTATTCTTTGTAGTCAAGATTTTGCCTGTGACAAAACTTACCCTGGCCACTATTGCACCAAGGGGTCATATGAGGGATTTAAGGAGGAAGTCTCGACGCCAGTTATAAAGCGTCGCGACGTGGCAGGTTTTCAGCATGGGAAAATGAATATACGGCTTGGGCATTGTTGATCGAAAATTTACTGTAGACCTTTTCGAATCGGATTGGTTCGCCGACAAAAGGATCGTTGAGTTCGTTGTGTATAGTGACCTTAGTGAAATTATGAGCTTTGACAATTTGAAGACTCTTGATTGGAAGGATTGGATACTCTGGATATTGGATGGCATAGCGGAACCCCCAAGTTCTACTTGGTATGTCCAAATTGTAGTAATGTCTTACGGAGAATTTGTTGACTTTTGACGATTACAACAAGTCGTAATAGTCTTCTTATATATTGTTGTCCAAATCAGTTCGTTGTCTAGGTATGATTCCAAGTGTCAGATTTGAATAGAAGACAGTATCCCCTCGTTGATATATTCAGTGTCATTGGTTGTTGGAGAATGCTTTAGGATTCGAGTTGGAAGACTGAATTAGGTGTCGTGGTGATGTTAAGGTGATTACAATGGTTGTAATTAGGTAAAGCAAGTAAGCAGTATGAATGATAGTATGAGACCAACAATTCTCCCTTGCGTAACGCCGGCTTGTTATTGGCCGTACCACACTCTTACACGTTTCACCTTCACTTTTTAAAGGACACGTGGTGCCAGACCCCATCCAAACCCTTGGCTGTATCTAGGAACCCAACGAATACACTCTGTTATCTTGCTTGAAGGAAATGGAATCAAGAACTTTGAAACTTCGTTGAATCTTGGAATGTGGTAGGAAGTCGAATTGGTGAGAACGAACGATTTTATGTGAAAGAAGTCTTTGTAATCAAGGATTTGGTGTAGCACAGGGAAGGTCAGTAGTGTCTGGTGTGAGTGGTCTGTATGTGGTTGGGAGGTTTGTGGCCATTAGGAATCAGAATGAGCTACTCTACTGACTAAATTAAGTTTACATATCGATAGATAAAATTATATTTAGTAGCAGAAGCACAACGAGAGTATATGACCATTACACCTAGTTAATGAATATTATAGATTATTTTGAATACATTATGTTCAATGGTCTAATTGTGTGTAGTGGTCCAACTTTTCATATCAACCAAGACCTTACATGATTGTTTTGAATGTTTACCTTCAGCACGGTAAGTGTGGGAGGTCGGATCTTCTTTGGAGGTCATATGAAGCAAGAACAAAACTTTTTGGGCTCTGCCGAGCTTTCGGTGGTTTATTCCCCCCATCATCATAAACAGGTCGTTTTTTTGCTTCATATAGAAGATCTTATCAGCCAAACATAATATTAGATGAAATCAGCTCTTTACGACCTGCGTACTGCGGCCAGTATTGGCCTGTAGTGCAACTCCATTCTATTTGTATCTACAGCTTCCTCGTTATGCTCATGGCTTTTTACCAGATCCCGAAACTTTTTCGACAGCTTCTGTGTGTATCCTTCAGGCTGTGGCTTACCCAGGATTAGACTACATACGCCATCGCACAATCAGAGGACATTGCTGTTGCTTCTTCTTCTTGACAATACCTGCACAGGCTTGTTTCTGTCACTCCGAGTCTAAACACATCTCGGAATCTGCAGTCCAACTATTAGTCTAGTCCTGCCTTTAGTTTCTACTATGGTCCTGTGATAAACGTTTTGACCTCTGACCCGGGCTACATTCCCATTTACCGGAGGACTCATTTTTAATCCATTTTTTAATGGATCTTCGTATTTGGCAGTTCGATAAGCCACAAAGGGGTTCAGGGCCAGTAGGTGTCCTCATCGAAATCCAATTTATCAGTCTTGTTGCCCCTCTGTCTTGTGTGCCCTGGAATCTAGAAATGAGTTATCTTATTTTCCCAATGTCTGGCCGGGCTCTAATGCGCTACTAAACGACTAGTGCCGATGCTATAAATAACGATAAAAATAATTTTAAAAAATCCTAGTCTAAAAGCAATAGGCTTAGTTGTTTACACAATAATATTTCACCACAGTTTTCTCGAAATATTTTTAGCTTGGTGTGTCATAGTTCTATAAAAATTAATAACGTTTACACCCTTCCGTCGTCGATTACACCTAACCTTAACAATGCGTATGATTTTTGAAATGTAGGCGAAGTCGAAACGAAATGACAGCATACCGCAATGATTCGCCCCGAGTAGAGACACTCCCGCAAATTGGTTTGCGTCATCATCCCAAGTGTTCTCCTCTCGCGAGTCAAACATTCCGAGACCTTGGCAATGCATTCAACCGAGCCGACATTCGGATCGCGACCTACATCTAGAATGCAAAACGGTCCTTTGGAATCGCTCCATAAAATCAACTTTAAAATTACTCCTGACTAGACGTCGACTCGTTATAAACACGTTACGACAGATTAGAGATTATCCGTTCATTTGTAGTTCGACATAAAGCGGAAGTCAGGTAAAAATGTCTAAACATTTTCGACAATTTCAATTATTTGGATCGGAAAGTTATAGCAAAACGAAAAAACTCAATTCTACAAATAAAGGGAACTCTTTTATAACGGGTTTTCACAGTAAGGTCATTGCCATCCGTCATTACAAAAGATTTACTTCTGCTCGTTTTTGAATTTGTTGGATGGCTGTGATGAAAATCCATTTTTTATACAACCTTTCGAATTTTCCGTCTTTTTTCTTGCCAATTTTTTGGTGTCCGAGTGGATCGAAAACGCGATATATCAAGTGGTAGAGCAGCGGCATATTTAGCCGAAGGTCGTAGGTTCGAATCCCGCACTACCGTTTTCATTTCAACCAAAACATTATATAAAAATAAAAATGAAATATTTGAAAAAGATGGGCGCATATTCGTTCATCCATCGACAGTTTTACTCGTCACTTTTAAAGAGCTTTACTTTATCTAAGTACAATATTTTAAAAAAGTATGCAGTTGATGAAACGGAAGATAAGATTTAAAATTATCCAAATCCACAGCGCTTATAAAGGAGACATCCTGTGTGAGGATCCGTGTCCAAACGAATGAGTTGGATTATTCTGTCATTGACACTATAAAAAATTTTTGACGTTGCGTCCATTATAACTAGACAACAGTGGTTGTGGTTGATCGGTCCTAACAAATCAATATGAAGTTTTGTCCGGGTTGTTGATGGCCTTGACCATGGCTGAAGAATCGATTTTGGAGTGTTTTCCCTAAATCCGCAGCAAACTTGACCATCTTTTGATGTATTTTCAATGAGGGCCACCAGAAAAGCGAGCTAGACCCTTCATCTTTATGAATCCAAAATGGTTTGCATGCACCTCTCGTAAAACTGTTTCTCGAAATTTCTGAGGGATGATTACCCCACATCAGATATCCTTTTTCCACGTTAGGGGCCGCGGTAGCCGAGTGGTTAAGGCGTCAGACTCTCGGCTAGTAGACCCCCGCGGTCGTGGGTTCGATCCCCACCATCGCCTTTGGAATTTTTCTGACGCTTAAGGGGACCGGTGGCCGCAATTAAAAGAAATTGGCACGGCACTCATCAATGGAAGGGGCGGGACCGGATCTCAGCGACCCTGAACCTGGTCCTAACCCCCTTCAAAAATGAGTTTCTTCGATGGAAGAACACTGGTACAACGGGGGCTCAAGTTCACTTTGTGTTGTGAGCCCTCCCCCAAAAATGGAGCCAGGGTATAGTACAATAAACTGTACAGCTGCAGTGCTCATGAGGGAACTCCTCCAGTCCCTGGTATCCATCCATCCACCATCCACCATCCTCCACGTTCTTTATCCCGATACATGGTTCGTGACCACTTTCTCTTGGTAATCTATAGCCTTGAACCACACTGTCAACCACTTTTGATAACTCTGGATCGTTCCTTGTTTCTTGTTTTATTTTCTTCCAATCTAATCTGAATGGTACTGTTTCTGCCACAAAATGAAAATAGTTCACTTCATCCAATGGATCTATCGCTGGTTGTTTACCCCCGTCTATACGAGATAGGTAGTCCGCACAGTGTCCTTTGCTTTAACATATTTTATATTATAATTATAATTTGAAATGAGATAAGCCCATTGAAGTCGATTGCCGCATAGGCAGGGAGTTTTTTCTTGCTTCAAAAATGTACATTAGTGGACAGTGATTCGTCACCAACCTAGATTTTTTTGCAGAACAGATAATCCTTACATTTTATGCGTCCAATAGTAATGGCATAAGCCTCTCGTTCGATCGATGGATACTTCTGTTGGCAATTCAGCACTTGCGATGCACAGGCGATTGCCCGTTCCCCTTCAGGTAGTACATGGGACAAAACAGCTCCCACCGCTTTTGATGATGATTTTTATTTTCGGGTTTTTTCAGGAATATGACAGGGACGTGTGCTGAGTCCAATTCTATTTTCTATTTACGTGGGTGACGTCCCGTCGGTTCTAAACTATGCAGTTAAAACGATGACCACAAAAATAAAAATTTTTAATGAGAAGATATACTGTAACTACCACGAGCTTTCAAAAGGATGTGAGGATATAAAGTGAAGAGTGGTACTTAAGAGTCGACCCCGTTCATCAGTTCGTGGTTCTTTAAAAGTACATAAACTTATATTCTCTAGCCACAAGAGAGAATGAGATAACTGAGAGTAGCCTGGATGTGTGGGACGACCTAAGGGACAATTATAACCAGGGCCAAAGGACTTTTTCCAGCTGTCTCCTTAATGGACTATAGAGTCTATTAACTGCTTGGTCGTGCAGTCAATCACCTCGTACCATCAGCAGTTTGAATGCTAGAGCGGCCTTCCATAACCGATAGAACCTTATGCACTGCGTCCGAAGTAGGACTATTATGTTCGATTGTGTATTGTCGACCTAATAAGCTTTAGTTTTTTAATCGGCATACCCTAGCCATGATAGTGGCTTCTCAGTTCTATTTACAGATTTCAGCTTTTCTTTCCAGAAAGTAGGAACATGCCTTCACAGTGAGGTACTATTGGAAATTGATTTTTATGTGGTTATCGACCTAATTTTTATTTTTTTCCTCTCGATTTTTCAAGTCAGTATTTTGGAACAGTTCGGGTTCTCCTTTGGGAAAATTACCAATTGAACCGTACCGCAGACCATCACACCCTAATATTTCAAGTGACTCTTAACATTCTAGTAGCAGCCTATGCCGAGTTAACCGATTTGCATATACGCTTTGCTGCTGCAGTACGACGATTTTGCCTGTTCAGCCCGGCTGTTGCTCCATTGGGTAACATGACCCTTTTCGATTGTTTTTTTTTTTTTTTTTTTTTGGCAGTTTGAATTTTTATAGAAGGCTTTTGGCTCAACTGGTATATCTGAGCTTCCCTGGCTATGTGCATGTTCGATTTTTTTTTTCGTTTCTTGATTCGTACTTCCTGAAGAGGGCTTAATCACGTACATGATCTCAGGTTAGTTCAGGATTCAGCTTGGTTTTCAGAAACGTGGCCGTAGTTTTGCCTTCTCTTCCTAATTTTATATCTCTTTTACGGCAAGCTCCTGAAATACCGTGGCAAATCTTTCGAGGGAAATTGGCTTTTCAATACCACCTCTCGTGCCCTGTTTGGTTTTTAAACCTGTACAAAATATAGTAAAATGCCGCTTTGGTACTTCCGTGTGAACCTGGGAATCATGAAATCTGAGGGCATGCCCGGTAGTTAAAGTTTTGTTTGGCGTCAAGAGGTTATTTATAGGACCGTCCTTCCATTAGCCCAGGATGCAGCGAAACATCTAAAGAAACGCGTAGTTGTAAAAACCAATAAATCGAAAAGGAGTAAACAGATTTTTAGTGTAGCAGAAGAAAATTATGGAAAACAAATACGCTTTGGCCGAATTTGTTTACTTTGCCTTACGCGTAAAGAGGTACTTAACAGTCATATCGTTTTCGTTCTTCCGTTTATGTCTAAAGAAATCATAATTCAACTCGAAACAGTTCTTCACACCTGTGTTATTTTTTTCATATGACTGGTTTTCTAGTTCGAATACGTTCGATGTTGACACAAAATTACCCGTGAACCAATCCCGGACACGACTAGGGAATCAAATGAATGTTAAAAATCCGGAGAAAATGTCTGGGCAAACACTAAATATCAACACAGAGCTCATCGTGCTGTCGTCCATAGGAGTGGTATTTAATGCCTTGAGTTATTTTCTTTTTCCACGCTTAACTTGGATGACTTAGGTACTTTTCTATAAGACATTTCTGACTGTCCGGCTAGATCTAAGCAATATTCGTATACTGCGAGTATTCTTTGATTACAACTACAGGTGATTGTAGTTAATTATTTAACATCTGGCTGGTTGGTCTTTATTAAACTTATAGACGACAAAATATAAATTTGGTCAATAAAGGAACAACTAATATTTTCGTTTAACATAACTGAAAATATTTATAATGACGTTAGTTCTTTGCAAGATGACCTAACCTCTACCGATGACCATTGCCCGCCTCTTTTAGAAGAAAAACAATTATTAAGTTAATAGATTATACTTTTTAAAATTAAATTGTTAGCAAACATATCCAAATCAGATGGATGAATCAAAAGACGCAGTTAGATCCTTTCTAAATCTCCTCAGAGAAATCTTTTGCTCATCTAGCCTCATAGCGGCCACCTTTTTCCTATCCGACTGACGTATTTTTAGTATTTTTTACTCTTAAAATCCATTCAGTTAATCTTTCCAATCCTTCCCAACCTTAAAAAAACAACCAACGTCGTTCTATTTCATAAGGATCATTCTGAACCAAAACAAACCAACCTTATAACCTCTTATAAATCCGGTCTTTTGATGGTGATGATAATCGGTAAGAGTACAAAAAAACTACTGCCGCTTCTGTGCAACTTCCCTCATAAGTTCGTCTTTCGGGTTTGTCACTCGACTATACTCATATCGGTGTAGACACCCTTTCCACTATCTTCGAGCTGAAGCAGTATTGCCAGTCTTCCTGAACATATCACTTGTATTTTACTTAGAAAAAGACTCGGGGTTTCTGTGAAAGCCAGTTGACATACACCATATAATCAAATCATATCTTAAACTCCAAAATTTGTTCATTCACCCAACGGTCGCTGGTGT
>CM077111.1:11114318-11141071 GCA_039619505.1 Cimex hemipterus | reverse complement strand
CAAAATTTGTTCATTCACCCAACGGTCGCTGGTGTCCCGCAGGGTAGAGTACTCGCACCCCTCCTCTACACAAGTTACACTGTTGATCTACTCACCCTGACACTTTCACTTTTACCTTTGCCGATGACAAATCACCAACTGTATACAAATAAATAAAAAATTAATTCAAAAACTGGGACTTTGCAACTTTCTTGTTATTGCTCTTAACAATGCCTCTATTCTGTTAGTGTTGACGACGCGTAAAAACAGCGAATTTTCTGAAATTGTCTTCCTGAAATTTTTAGTACATAAGCTAATATTATTTATGCATTCTAGGTTTCAACTGTGCTGGAGGGAGCTTACACCAGTGTCACCGACCACTTGGACGAAATTTGGAAAATTTCGATACCCGAAGATTGGTTCGGACCTTCGTTGGAAAGTGTCGCAAAAACGAGTAAAGTTTTGTCGTTATTTCATTTTAAAAACTGGCTTAAATAACCAAGAATGCAATTAAAAAAATTAATCGTGGTTATGTAACCTAACACTAACGCTATCTAACCTAACCTAACCTAACCCAAATTCAAGTATTCAGCTCAAAAACATATTTATGCTAAAACTAATTATTAAAGTAGCTCTTTAAATAGAAAAATTTCTCAGTTTTAAAATAGTACCAAACTTTTATAACAGTAAATTTATGTAATAATACATTTCATTTTGCAGTTATGGCGATCATTGTAATTGCTCGAAGCGTAACCCTCCACATATACGTCGGTTCATATATACTTATGATGTACCCAATAGTTATGGTAAGTCTTAACTGAACCAATATTACAATATAAGTTTTATTTTATATAATAATCTGCCTAAGATTGATTTTAACAAATTTTACCTACAAGTCAGTCGCCTCTCAGCCTAACTGACAATATCCAGATAAGGTTAAATAATTATTGTTGTCACCTAACCGACTTCAGATCACCATATATCACAGCCAGTAAAGGTTTAATTTGTGAGATTTCCTCTTGGAGACTGCCTTGGATTCCTTGTTAATTTACTATTTCTTGTCCGTCGTTGTGGGTCTGCTCAAAATCGAATGGGTTCCGCTCTCATGTGCCCTTCAATCATGTAGACACAAAATTTTGTATCCGGACAGCCCAAAATTGTTAGAGGAACCCACAATAATAGTCTCAAATTAGCCCTAGTTACACAACCTAACTGGTAAATATCAAACATTAACAATTTGGTCGATTGCCTTTACTGATCATCGATGTGTCCACCCGTCAGGCGCGTTTCTGCATTTCCATCTTCAGTGTTGCACCGTGATTTTTGTGAAAGAAAGTCTCTTTTAAGGTCGTGGAAGGGTGTGGTTAGTGTGCCGGCTCTATCTTTGGTTTAATGTATGTTAATTTATGTGTTTATGAGTTTCTCTGTGTTAAATGTGTTTTGCACTAGTCGGTCGTTCTATTCATCCTTTTCACCTGCTTTCATTCTCTATCTTTTTATTCCCAGTTTCATTCAAACCGTCCTCCACCTCCTCCAACCATCTACCTACTTTCCTCCTTACGGTCTATTTCTATAAATTTGCTCACGGTCTCTGTACATCCATTCTTTTAGTATGAACCAACCAGCTTTTCCCGTTAATTTCCGTCACTAGGTCTGACGGGTACCCCTATTGGTTGTTATTTTCCCGACCTACTTTTTCTGTTTGGAACCAAATATTCTTCTCAGTACTTTTCCAAATTCTAGACACGTCGCAGACGCTCTGATTAAGTAACCGCACGCAAAACGAAAACAGTTTTTTAAAATTCAGTTTTATAAAAATCCAGATGTAATCTATGATCCACGACGACTTGAAATGAACGCACACCATAAATCGTTTCAACGCTGCAGCTATTCTCTGTTTTATGGCAAACGGCATTACAATAAGTAGTACAAGTTTAAAGCGGCCCATACCAATATTACTACCATCAATATTATTGCGCAATATTTACGTTTGTGCAATATAGTTGCTCGTCTGTAGTCGAAATTGAAAGGTTGTGCAATATATTGTGCTAAATTCAAATCCTTGAATATATATTGTGCAAACGGTTTACAGTTAAAGTTAAACGGTTGTATCGTCTGTAGGTAATATTGGCAATATCCCATCAGTCAGTATCAACACGTGGTAGAGAAACAGCGGTTAAGAATTTCATGTCTTCAAACTTATTCCCAGTAGCGAGATATCATAGGGTTATGGATAACCGTTGACTTGCAGGAATAGCATCCCGCATGATAGTGTCATTTTTCTCAATTTGAGGAGTAACTAAAGCGAGCAGTTCATCCGTAAAAAGTTGCGAAAGTCATCTGGTTCAGACACTCTCAGTTCATTAAGTAATTTTTTGTGGGTGTACTTTTCCCTATCAATTAGCCACTGTCCATTTTCTGCCTTTTTGCGAGCTCTTCTTTTTCGCACTGGCACCCACAGCGATAATCACACAATACAAATTACTATAACTCAACATGACTTCACTACATGAAATTCTGGTTGGAACTAATTGCACAATATATTTCCTTGAAGGTTGTACGTCTGTGTTCGCGATTGTGCAATATATTGGTATATATAATTTATTGCACAAATCAAAATATTGCGCAATAATATTGAGCAGTGTAGGGACTCTGTCAAAATTTTGTGCAATAATATTGAGCCTGTATGGACCCCTTAATGTCTTGCAAGTACGTCGGTGAAGTTAGAGATCGTCCCCGCATAGCCCAATGCCACCCCAGAGCGTCAATGGCCCACCGTGTAATGCCACCTGAGGAACCGTACATGGGGCGTACCTTCCGAGCGTCTCTATTAAATTATGCCATGTTAAGATTGAAACCAATTTCATCTGTACAAAGAACTCGTCCCCAGTTTTCCAAACGTCCAATCCACGTGATCCCGTGTGAATTGAATCCTGGCCATTTTTAAGCTGCAATAAGAAGTCCATAAACCCGATTATTTTCATTGAGCCTTCTTCTTACAATCGTGGAGGAAATCGAATTTCGGACTTCTTATCAGATTTATGCCGGATGATGATGAATGTCTGTAGACCTAGGTCGACCCTGTCCTGGCCTTTTCTGCAACACCGACGAACCCTTACTATTTTTATTGAGTGATTTATTCCCAGTCTCATAGCTCTGTACATTTCCAATAATGTCATGACTCTGACACTGTCCTCACTCAATTGGCGCCATTGAAAGAGATTTAAGGATAGGATCGAATGAAATCAACAAAAGAAAAAGATTAGCCGACTAACGGAGTACCATTTCTTCACACGGACATGAGTCTTGGTTCATGTTTCAGTAATAAATTAATCTCAGTGTGACTGGACGTTGTCTTTCCACGTTTGGATTATTATCCACGCATTTTTCGCTTGTTAAGTTTGTCAATAGACTTTAACCTTATCTCGTTTTAAGGGAGAATTGTCTTTTAAATTGACCTATTCCAGGGTGCATGGGGTTAAGGTTCTTGTCCCACTGACCTTCACCATTGAATGACGCCTCTGGGCGTTTCCTTTATACTTTATCCCTTGTGCTTGTAATATCATTAACTCTGACTAACGAACATCATTGTTGTGCTTTTTGATATTTGAATGTATCATTGAGTTTATTGAATGTATTGATTGTAAAATACCAATTGTGTTTGATTTAAAATAATTGTTTGGATGTCATGTTTTAGTGTGACAAAATCATATACTATAAGTAAATAAACTATATTTTACATACAAATTTAACAAGGATTGATTATACAAGTTATCAAATTATCTGATTTATAATGCCAATGCGAAAGATTGTTTGTAACCAGCAAAAATTCTTGTCGCAGCAGTTTTGACACCTGTTCTATATTTGAGAGGAAGAGTTAAATTTGATATAGTTCCGATGCCGCAACTCCCTTGTGTATTGTCGCCCCATGCCATGATAATACCTTTTTCAATTATGACAAGAGTATGAGCGAATCCTATGGCGACCTTGCTCACGACGAATTCTTCTCTGAACTGAAACGGAAAATATTCCAAACCCGTTCCACTTACGAATTGCTTCTGGTTGTTGTCGCCCCACTGAAATATTTGGCCTTTACCGAAAAACACCGCCGAATGTCGCCAGCCGCATCGGACTTTTGTCTTCCTGTCGATCGGAACTGGAAACGTCAGTTCCACGGGCAGTGGGTTCATTATTTTTTCCGGCTCGGTTCCGAGCTGCCCCCAGTTGTTTGATCCCCATGTGAATATTCTGTTGTTTTCTGTTATAAGAAGACCGTGGAATTGACCGCAAGCGATTGATCTCACAGGCAAGTCGAATTGCATCGGTTTTACTTTCCAAAATTTTTCACCGCATTCACGACCGAGTTGGCCCATTCTTCCATCGCCAAATGTCAGCACCTGTATAAAAAAAAAATTAATTAATAGTTTTCTTTAATGATATGGTTTTCTAAGAAGTATTAATACGGGTAAAAAACCCTACAGATTTTAAAGATTATCCAACTTCTAACAGGTACATGACAAAAAATTGCACTGTACACTAAAACTATATAAACATTGATTTTTTACTTTAAAAAAAATAGAAGGAATAATTTAAATATATCATTAAAGACTGCAAAATTAAAATATTAATTTTGAAAATATCTAACAAGATCTGGTTCTGGTTTTTTTCACGAATTATTATGATGGAAATTGAAATATATTTGCATATCTAAATCTTAAATATTAAAACTACTTTTTTTTAATATTAAGGTTGAATGCTGAAAGTGCACCATCAAATTAAACTAAATGTTTTCTTTTAAAAAAAGCACCTGTGCTTCATTAGTAAGAATGATGACAAAGTTATTTCCAACAGCTATTTTCTTGACATTATCATAGATTTCAACTGGTATTCTGCATGTGAGAAACTTATTTGGGTCAAGTGAGAGCTTGCCCAGAGCATTGGAACCCCAACCTATAAGCGTTCCATTGTCTGTAATCGCATAAATCGCTTCGTAGCCTACTGCCATATCACGGATGCAATAATCGACTAAATTATCTAGCAGGACAAATTTCCTCACTATCAAAGGATTCGCTCCCAACTGGGCGACGTTGTTCAATCCCGTACCATAGACAATTCCGTTTTTGAGCACCATGAATGTGTTATGCGTCCCGGTGTAGATTCCCTTAATTTCATCTGCTTTGAGATTTAAACTTTTGAGATCCACCTGCTCGGGCAATGAAAAGTACGGCTCCTCAGAATCGAGTCCGAGCTGTCCAAAATTATTATTTCCCCATGCCCATAATGTCTTAGGAGCTGTCAAACGATGCATTTTTTTGCACCTTGAAATATGTACAATGTAGTTTAAGACCGCTAAATGGTTTATATGGTATTTATAACGTAACAAATTATCTATTGATTTTCATCATATGCTATCTTTTTTTTTTTTTTTTTTTTTTTTTAATTTACAATTTACATTTCCTCCAACAGTTATATTTCACACTTTTTAGACATTCAAATGTTTCACGTAAACAAGGAAAAATCAAGAGAAGAAAAATAGTTCTTTATGAAAAAAATTTTCAACTTTTTCAAATCCATTTTTAGTCACATCTATTTTCAAGGGAAGAAAATTGTAATTTTTTTGCAAATCAACTGTAATAAAATAACAACTAAAAATGACATGAAAAAGGTGCCATTCTAGGAATATTTTCTACACGAATATTTAAAAATTGAGTATTAAATTATTCTTTATTGGTATACTGTACTTCACATAACCTCATTTAACAGATGCTCTAAAACAGATATTGTTATTTTCTATTTAACATGTTATATTTCTCAGTTTAAAATATTTCCCCAAAAAATTTGTTGAATTTCCTTCTTGCCTAATCGATTTAACAATAATGTCTACTATAAACGACAGTTTGAGTAAAATGGATGAGATACTTATAAACTTTCAAAGCTGCACTGGAATTGAAGATGCGACTAGAGCCATTCAATTTTTGGAACAGAACGACTGGAACCTAGAAGCGGCTTTGAAAAATTATTTTCCAGACTCTTCTCAGAACGATGAAAGAAACGGTCGTGGAAATACTAGAGAATGCGCATTTTGCGATGGAATGACCGTCGATTCCATTCCGTCTGGCAGCGGTTCCAATCATATTGACGTTCAAGTTCATTATCATGAAAATGAAGTTGCCAACTTTTGTGTTTTGGATTCCATCAAATTGAGCCAGTTAAAATCTCTGATCTCTTCAGTAACTAGATACACTCCCCAGGAACAGATACTCAGTGGCTGGTCTTCGGAACCTGAAAGTGATGATAAAACGTTAGCCGAGTTGGGCTCAACAAATAGAATACACTTATTTCTGATTACCAGACCTATAAGCACACATTTATACAATGATGATGGCTTGGAAAAGCTTTTAACGTTCGCCAATCTATCTAAAAGTCAAGACAATGAACTGGGAATTAGAAAACTAAAAATATCGGATGAAACAAGTAACAGAGATTATATTTTAATTGTTTATGTTGAAACAACAGTTTTAACTTTAAAACATTATATAAGTTTCATAACCGGCATACCTACTGGAAATCAAGTTTGGACCGGATGGCCGACCGAATCCATCGATGACACTTCTTGGATCGGAATCGTGTTACCAAACATTTTTTACAACTGTTTAAAAGTTCGACCTCGTGAATGTTTCGATTCGTTAGACACCGACAGCTCCCGAGAGAGTTACGAAGACGCTTCCGACAGTTTTAATACAGACGATGAGATCTTTTCAAGCGATATCGCCCAAGAAAAAATAACGCCCATTATTCCCAAAAATGTCGAAGATGAAACAGTAGGGTCTGTACATTTCATCGATGGTTTCATGCAGAGATACGGTCAAACTGCGCCGAACTTTTTTCCAGGGTCGTTGGAAATGGCAATGGCAGAATCATGCATGAAACCAGCCAAAGACAGGAGAACGTTGGCTGTTTATTTGCACCACGATGGCAGTCCTCTGTCGAAAACTTTTTGTAAAGATATTTTATGCTCTGAGATTGTTTTACATTCTTTCGAACATTACACTTTGTTTTGGGGTTGGGATTTAACGGATGAATCGAACAAAAATATGTTTTTGGCTTCGTCCATGAAAAGTCTCGGCCCAAGTATAACTGAAACAGTTCGTAACATGACTGTTACTGTTTTACCGGTTTTACTGATAGTTTCCAAATGTCATTCTGTTGTAAAGCTCAGCGAAGTGATTTACGGTGCAACGGATTTGAACAAATTTGTCGATGTGATGATGCAAATCGTTAGCAAAACGAGACAGATGCAGGAGAGTGAGCTTAAAAACGAAGAACAAAGAGCAATAAGAGAAAGAGAGATGGCCGAACAAGATCTTGCATTTCAAGAATCACTTTTCAAAGACAAAGCGAAGGCAGAAGCAATTAAGCAGAAACTGTTGATGGAAAGTCAAGAAGAAGAAAGGAAAAGGCAAAAGATCGAAGAAGACACTGAAAAAAAGAACAAAGAACAAAGCAACGCTCTTGCCAAAATTTCACCTGAACCCGCAGAAGATTGTAAAGAAATTGTAACAATGAAATTTAGAACCCCTTCAGGCGACACATTTCACAGACGGTTCTTGTTGGCAGAAAAAGTTGAAGTCGTCTTTAATTATCTTCTTTCAAAAGGGTATCGACTCGGAGAGTATAAAATCATGATGAGCTGGCCAAAACGTGAAATTACAATGTCGGAGGAATCAAAACCCCTAAAAGATCTCAATTTGCATTTTCAAGAAGTGATAAACATAGAAGAACGATAAAAACAAAAAAAATAATGGGGCTATGGGTCTTTTCTATAAAACAAATAAACATTTTGTAATGATATAACACAAGGATTGTGTGAACTTCAATTTTGATATGATAAACAAATTTAGACAAAATGTTAGCTGATTATATTTATTTTAATGTAACTTGCCATATGATACATTGTACCGTTTGTTTAAAAAAAAATATATATCTAAAGAGTTATGAAAATAAAAATAAAATTTATAATTATAAAAGTAAAGTTGCAATAAAAAATATACAGTTTATATTCATACAACCATACATTCTAATATTTATACTAGCCTTAACTTGATACAACTTTCTATATGGCAAATCCATTATTATTTTCCATATTATAATAACAAATGTGTTTTATTATTTAATAATTCTCAAAAGGATTATAAATACTAATCAGCATGAGCATAAAGTTTGTCTACCGATATTATGTATTGTTCGTAATAAATTGACAAACAGAAATTGTACCCTTTTAAAAACGTACTACAAGAAAAAAAAGCTCACAAATAAAAAAACATTCTGTTCTGATTAATTTATCAAAAACTTTGAGAACTTTGAAGGCTTGTTTGTTTTTAAATTAACACCATTTAATAAAAATAAAAAAAAGTCCAACCATTCATTTTCTTATTATTTTTTTGCAGAAGAAATCGGCAGCATTGATGGTATTTTGGATATTTCTCGCCGCCTTGAGAAGTATATTTCTCAATTTAACGTCAACATTTTTGGGTTTCCTCATTTGTGCTTTTTGCAGTAGTACAAGAGCAACATGTTTTGAATTTGCTGTCGTCAAAGGTGTAGAACTAGGTAATTTTAAACTAAATTTATTATAAAATAAGTAAGTTAATGTTAATTTATTAATTATAAAAACACATTAACCTGCGAGTGGTTGCTAGTTTAACATTAATATCATCGGTCATTCATAAAATTCACTCTCGTAGTTATTTTCTTTATTAATATTAAATTTTTTCCCCTTTTTTAGGTTGTGCTATTATTATTATTTAGTATTTAAATTGGATTTTTTTTTATGTGGTTAATTATTCTTTTTCCAAATATAATCAGAACTTCGATAAACTCTTGCTTTTTTATTGTATTGTGTTTTTTATTTGTATTGCTGAATTCCTACAGAAAAACCTTCAACGATTCACTCTTGAAACTCCGTTCTTCCCTTTGCAATGAAAAATACTCCCGATTTCCTTTCTTTCCCTATATTGTCGTGATTTATCTTTTATTTTTTATTAAGTGACCCGACCGTACTTGTTCGAAGCAATTTCTACCCCGATGGAATATATTTAAAAGAAAATTAAGAAATTTTTTTTTTGAATAAAGGTAATAGGAAGAAACACAAAGACCAATCCTTAAGAAAATAATTAAAACAGTACGAAATAAATATTTTGATTGAAAATATCTCAACAGCCACTCCCAGGTTAACTGTAAGAAATAATGATTAATAAACATTGACAAACGCCTATTATGATTTATCCAAAATAACATCAACATTTATTTTTAATTACCTCCGGCAGGTTGTTCTGTTTATCTGTGGCTGACAGTCGGCGGATATTATATTAAATTACGGGATTACAATTCGCCCAGATACCATGAAGAACAGGTATGAAGTATGTCATGTAAGATTGTACAGTCTATTAAGATTTAACTTTTCAGTCTTCCGGGGACCCGTCGTACAGAAGTATTGAATATCCGAATCCGCCTCCGAGGGATTTTATAGACTGGTTATCATCCCAAGGGATTAACAAGTACGAATGTTATATCGTGTCTAAAAGAATTTACTAAAAAGATGATCTTTCAGATACGGGCGTGACCGGGCAGAACTGATAAGAAAAATTTTGGCCATGTCAAAACTGGAACTTAAGGATTTTCATGACAGATTGAGAAATATGATGTCAAGAACTTCGATGCAGACAGTCGGACTGGATCCACATGAAGAACCTTGCCCAAGGATGTAATTATTAATTGGCATGTTTTGTATATAATAGATTTTAATTTACTGGTAGACCCAACACTGACGATGATAAAATAAATCCTTTAAAGATCTTTATCAGTCGTGCACTTCTTGTAAGTTCACATGTTGGTACGTGGGCAGGAGTATTTGGAGCTGGGACCAAATACTCAAAACCTATGGGAAAGTCAGTATCTTCCAAGCTGAGATTTATGCAATCGAACGATGTACCCAACTGAACATAACTAAAGGGTACAAAAACAATAACATAGCTGTCATGATAGCCAAGGAACCATCAAAGCACTAAGCTCTACTTCAAGGAACCAAAGTAACCATATTAGGTATGCAGAATAAAGTCAGCCTCTGCTGGGTCCCAGGTCACATGGGAGGAAAAGGCAACAAGAAAGCAGACACCCTTGCAAGGAAAAAGGCTGCCACACTGCTGATATGACCTGAACCCTTCTGTGGCATAGGAATCCACACTATTAACGAATATCTTAGACAGAAGACAAAAAGAAAATGAAGGAACTATGGAATTCACTCATTGGACATAGACAATCCAAGAATTTTCTAACCAAATTTTGGTAGGAAAGAAATCACAGAATGTGCCAAACGGAGCAGGAACAGACTGCTAATCTTAACAGGATTCCTAGCAGAACACTGCAGATTAAATGGACACTTGAAAGAAAATTGGAACAATCCAAGATTGCACATGTAGATTCTGCAAGGAGGCAGTTTACCAACAAACTGCAGAGGTGCATTAGCCCAAGGGAGGAATTGTTTTGGGATGTATAACTTGATCATAGAAGAGCTTATACTATTGAAACTGGGCCTATTAATCAAGTTTCTTGATGAAATAGGACTCACTGATGTGCTTTAGGCAGAGTACAAGGGATACAATAGCTGTATATTACACCCCGGATATTACATCTACATCTACAAGCTCACATGTAGAAGAACATCCCAATCCATAAGGATCAAGACAAGATCCCAACTTACCCCTTCCAAAGTGAGGACGAGCATTAAGCACCCGACTGTGCACTGGTATCGCTAGAATTGGTTGTTCTATCACCCCTGAGTGGAATGCTAACCACCCCTAGGGGAGCTTAGATGTTCAGTAAAGTGGTAAACAGAGCAACCTAAACATTAGCATCAAATCATAATATCTTCCAGGAGTATCAGGACTAAACCACTATGAATCCAAACCAATAGTAAATATGAGCTTGAAAGTGCTTAAGACCATAATCAGTCATGTTCTGTTCCCAAACATTTCAGACAGAAACTGGTTCATCGCACACAGATGTTAAGTTCATGAGTGATTTCTTTCACCCACGTAGAAGCTTGTACTTTAAAGAGTGTGCCATGCCCTCTGGCTGCACCAGTATTTTCCAAATTGACATCTTTCTTGTAGCCAAGGGTTTCAGGATTAAAGAAGGACAAAGAAGGAAAAAATTGTGACAGTTTGTCCACCATTTAGTCATCGTGTTTCCCTAAGGAAACCAGATCCCTTCTGGTGGTTAAAAGTGTATCCAATATGAACCTCACCTTTTCAGGTGCCCCCATACCCTGGGTTACACCTGTTTATCCTGTTTCATCTCTGGCTTCATGTCTCTATGAAATCGGTGGTCCCAGCTTTTCATAAGTTCACCCCTTGGTTGTGTCCACTCCCTAGCCTTTACAGTCCGTATTTTGCTACTTATCAGGATAACCGGGAGTGTTGCCCTTTTTCTGCTCGTTAAACAGTGTAAGGGCACTCCATTCATCATCCCTCACCACCATCTGTGGTACATCATTAGTGGGATGTAGTAAGCATTATAATAACACTCAAGCTTGCAGAGACCCAATGCTCTTGGTGTCAGTGGTTGAACTGCCAAGTTGGTTAAATGGCACAGACCAACCCAGAAAGATCTGAAGATCAAAAGTTCCATTACTCCACAGACCACATAGAGAACTCTCACGATTTAAGTTATTAATAAAAAGTCTTTTTCTCCATTAAAATAATTGAACTGCAAGTTTTTATTCAAATTGATGTCTATAATTTTTGTTTCAAACTGGCACTTGATTAATTTCTCAGATTTATTTATCAGATTTGAACTGTTCACACAAACTATTCATTTCATTTTCAGTGAAAATTGTGTACAGGAACAAGTACCTGCGCATCATAGCAGAATGCATGACGGCGAGGAATGTTTTCCCATTAAAAATAAACATAATGTGCCATCTTCGGTTAATGTGCAAATCAAAAGTTTCGACATAGATCGAACGCCGTACATCCAGAGAAAAGGCACAGAAAATATCAGTCAAGATGCATTATCGAATCAAAAGAATGTCCACAGAACTCGCTCTGGTATGCATGACGACGATACTCCTAAACAAAGTCGCTCGAAACCATCGAAATACGTTTGTAAGGAGAAACGTTCGGGCTTAATCGCACAGTATGTATACAAATATATCAATTGAAAATTTTAAAAATTAAATTGATTATTAAATCTTCCAGAAGTCCTCCAGAACCCATTAAAATGGCCGATGACAAAACGACTACAGAAACCATCAATCAAAGGCAACTAGATGGCAGCTTCATTTCAGTGCAAGTAACAGTGATGCCTTGCGGAGGACCCAATGAAATTTGGTACGACAAAATTACATTTAAAAATAATTTCATCTTATTTTATATTTTAACTACAGCATTCCTCAAGAGCAACAAGGAAGTACATCAAATCCGTAAGTAATTTATATATATTTTTATTGATCGTTTAAATCTAAATAAAAATAAATTTTCACGTATAAGCAATCAATTTATGTTGAATGTTTTCCATTACTTTTGTTTGAGTGATTTCATTTTCAATTTTGATATCTCTATCTATTTAAAGCTCCCCCACATCTTCAATGATGCGAGGAAGTTATCCTTTAGCTCTTTGTCTGAGATGAGTTCGGAGCCTTTCCCTATCTCCAGGAGTTGGGTGGTCTTGGATCAATCGTTTACAGAATCCCGTGATGTTTTTTATTTTTATCTGGGTTTTTCCATGTGGTTCCCATGAGTATGAGGGATCTAAAGGTTTGCACCAGTGGAGCCCTCTCTTTGGACTAAGATTTATCAAGGTACCCATGAAACTCTGATATTGATATAATCATCCATCGATATCAGTTACATTATACGTTGTACGCTGGATTGATGCTAGGGTAGGAGAATTGTGTAAGGTTTAGGATGGAACATGTCCAGCTCCTGACCCTCACACCCTTCTGACCATCTGTCTGTTTAAGGTTTAAAAAATTGTAAAGTTGGGTTATCAAATGCTATTAGAGGCACATAATACCCCGCAAGTACAATAGTACAGTAAGATTGCATGTATTGACCTACAACAGCATTTCCAGTAATTATTCTTTTTATCTGTCACCCACTCAAGACACCAACTACACATCTCAACCTACAACCTTTCGAACTTTGTCTCTGTTTTATTAAATTATTTCGGGTATCAAGGAACCATTCCAAAGCATCAGGATGACTGCTAAAAATCATTTTTCCCTCGATCTTTTTCAACAGAAATTGTTCATTTCCTATTTTAGAAATTTACCTGAGAAATCATCCATCGGACTGACTACTGCACAGTGCTAAATTTTCAGCCAAAGAAGTATTTAGAACAGAAGCCTTTATTAAAACTATCGGTTCTGATAGTGACTCCTTGATTTTCAACAAGTCCCAATTTGAAAGTCTGATCAGGGATTTACTTTTGGTCAAGCAGTACAAAGTCGAGGTGTACACAAACAGACGGAATAAAAATGTGAACAGCTGGACCCTCGAATAGAAAGATTCACGAGGACAGGAGGGAATAGTTTTCTCTGGAGTTGATCAACTTGAGGGAAATTAGACAATTTCTCTTAAATATGATCCTAAGAATAAAGTAATAAGAATTGCTTTAATTGACATTATTGAAAGTCAATTTTTGGTTGCTGAGATTCCTGATGGTCAACATTTTACTAATACGGAGGGCGTCATCATTCAATTTGGCCTGAAAGAATGTATAACGAAATGAATCTACACCTGAAGCATCTGCTTTGAAGAAGATTGCTAAACGTTACAATGAGGAAACGTCAACTCTGACAGCCTGGTACAGGACTTAAACAGACTTATTAAGTTCAATAAAGGTCAAGAGCAGAGCACTAACGTAATTCGTCAAATGGAATTTTCAAATGCTATGTCTGCCCTGGCTGCAGGTTTAAAATATTTAGAGCTATGTCTGGATGAGGATAACATTGGAAAGTTTGATATTAATACATTGAATCACGGAAGGTTCGTTCATCTCGATTTAGCTGGAGTGTACGCTTTGAGCATTTTAGGAAATGAATCAACTCCATCTGCTGAGAAACATCAATATTATATCCGATCAGCATGACATCGTCGAATTTCTTATTAATGATACAGTTTACGAAGGCCATCTCAAAAAGTTTCCAAATTTGCAGGCCCTTTCTAAAAAAAACTGGCCTGGAAAAAGGCCACAATGCAAGATTGCTACAGAATTTACCAAGCTGTCAAAAGGTTCATAAGTTGCTCAAATAATACAATAAAAGATTTTTTTTAATTAAAATTAATAGGGCAGGAAAACAAAAACAATGACATTAACAGTCTCTTTCTGCTAATTTTCATTGGAGGTTCGAATCTCGTTCTCGATACTAAATTTTTATCTCAATCAAAACCTTAGATAAAAAGAAAAAATTACATAATTATTACGGCCAATTATGACTAATAAACTATGGATTAGTATTTCCAATAATATCATCACTATCGAATCCACTTAAGTTTGGTCTCGAATTGCAAATTTCAAAAATTCAAATGCTAGTTCCTCGTCAACAAGATTAATCAATCCTCCTTCGTGCAAGATATGTAAAATATTATACATACACGTAAAATTTTTAAAAAAATCACAGATTACAATGATAAATTCAGATGCATGGTATAGACTATCAAAGTAAAAGTTGGTTTTCTCTTGACCTAGTTTTTACCATAGGCTCTGGTACGAGTATTGTAATGAAATAAAAATTAATTTAACCACCCCTAATAAAATAATTTTTAAACGGAAATAATACGAATATAATTGAGATGAAAATTTGCCAAATATAATCAAATTTGCGGTCTAGACGAGAGTTGTTTCATAGATGTTCACTGCTGGCTGGAGTAAGTTATACAAACGGGCTGGAGATCTTTTTCTGCCAGAGCTCAATTCAAAATTTGTAAGATAAAAGGGAGGATCAGCTAACGAAACGGTTTATTTATTTTTATTTTTTTAAATCGTGTCTTCCAAGATACATTTTTCACGAACAAACAACCCTTCAGCAAATTCTTTTCTCACTTTAGGACCAGGCCAGGCACAGACTTGTAAAGCCACTTGTGTCCGAATGGCCGAAAAAAGAGAAAAATAAACTTTATAAAAGCGCCGATACTCCGATGCAAATCCCATTAAACAGAAAATCAAGTCTATTTTCATAAAATCTCAACAAAGAAATTTCTAAAACAGTCTTTCTTTAGAGTATATAAATATTCTTGAGAAAGGATATTACTCTTCATTTGTTTTTATACTATCGTCTGTTTTTGTTTTTTGTACTTTATTTCGTTCAGTGTGTATCGTAATCTCTCTTGTTTACTATGCAAGGTTCTTTATTTTTTAAGTGTTCCTTTTGTATATTTTTTTTTCCCATTAAGAATCATATTTTGTTTTATTGAAATGTTTTACTCTTACTGTGTTACTATAATTAAGATATTTTATCAGTTTTTTTTTTAAAGTTTTTCCAAGATTATTGTATAAATGGAAGAGAACATCAAGTTTATTAATTAAATAAATCTGTTTTTGCAAAAAAAATAATATTGATATTTTAGATACTCAGCTCCTGGTGATGTTAATCGTCCACAAATATGCCAATGTGCAATGAAACCACTGTAAGTTTTAACAGTAATGAAAATCATGGTGTGAATTATAATTTTTTTTTTTAATGTAAATCTTACAGAGGTAAAGAGCAATCAGCGGTTCCCGCCATGCAGAAGAAACTACCTTCTGTCACTATGAGCAGACTTAGCGAACACCCGTTGCCGTCCAAGTTGAATAAACTGTTAGATGAAAGCTCTCAACCGGCCACTCGTGAACCTAGCAAATCAAGAGAAAATTACAATATTCCCAAACCATTACCTAGGCTGGGTAAACTTGAACAATTTAAAGCCGAAGAATCGACAACTCACGACGGCGAGAAAATGCCGGAAAAACGTTTACCTTCTGATGTGTATCAACCCGCAAAATCAAATGTATCAGCACATTCGCATATCCCGGATAAACTCAGTACTTCGAATCTAAAAGGAGACAGTATGGAGCCTAAGCGTTCTGCATTCGATTTCACAAACGAGTTGGCTCCTAAAGAGGTAAAACAAAGGTAATTGTCTAGCCTGACCCTTGGTATTATATCTTTAAAATTGTGATCTTTATCTGAATGTTTTGTGGCTTCATGAACTTGATCAACCGTTTTTTCTCTTTTTTTTTAACATTTTCTAAACTGAATCTATCATATCTATCAACATTTTGAAAATGGTTGTTCATGAAGCTACCTATATCATATTAAATATTTTAAAAAATCAAAAACTTTAAATTGAAATAGTATTTCTTGAACAATAAAAAATTCATTACATTGAGTTATTTATTGTTATCCCATTTTTTTTAATTAGATTTTTTTTAGATGTCATACTTAGTAACTATTTGAAATATATGTTCATATACACCAATTATTTTTAAGGGATGAAGCTGATCAAGCGGAAGAAGAAATACGTCAAGAGGAAAAATTGTTTGCGTTTAATTATTTACAGTAATTTAAGTTTTCAACCGATAATTGATATTTTATCTTAGAAAACGGTCTCAAAGTGAACCGGGCATGTCACGTAGTATTCGGAGCAGCCGTAAACTTCAATATGAAGACGTCGTTGATATGAGGTATCTTTTTTTTTATATATATTACATTTTATATTTTTCAGATTTTGAAATGTTTAAATCTGTGGTATTTTTACCAGAGGATCGCGTTCTCAGAAGCCCAACATCGTTTCGCTAGAGGAGTGGGAACAAGTATGGTAATTTTTTTTTTTCTTTTTTTTTAAAAATACTTTTACTTAGAAAATAAAACACTCAAACCGTCGGACTAACAAATCTATATAAATTCCAGTGAAGATTTCAAAAAGCGGATCTCCGAGCAAAAAGAGGAAGGAGAGAACATACGGAAGGAAAGTTTACCGCAGCCCGCAGATAGAAACAAAAGAGCGTAATTTTCATTTTAGCTATGATCATTTTAAAACATTAAGACATATTTATGCCATGTTAAAAAGCATTTTTTTCAAATATGTTATCATTGATTATCTCAACTTACCCTTTAGTTAATTTTTTTTTTTTTTTTTTTGTATATTTAAAAAAAGACATAGAAGAAGGCCGAATCGAGCAGATCCAGACATCAGAGAAACTAATAGATCAAAAGAAATGTACAATAAGTAGAAAATCGTGATATTGTTATTGTTACAAAGATATTTTCATAGTGAATAATGCATTTTAGAAACAATGTTCAACCGAATAAAAGTAGTCATCACTCAGCGGTGTCAATACAGAAAAAACATTCATCTGATTTGGATACAATTTTTAAGTCAGAGTAAGTTATAAGTTTAATAAGGGATAAAATGTATTTTAATAATACACATATTTTTTTGTGTTTATTTGTATATCAACATCGTAAATAATGATTATTAATTTTAAAAAAATTTGTTTCATTAGAAGAAACATCAGTTTATCGAGTCCTCCAAGACTGCCGGTTATCCCCACTAAAATCACACAGAAAAAAGGCACTATGACAGAAGAAGAATGGTTAAGAGTATAGTAAGTAAATAATAATTTATCTCAAGTAAAACACTAGCAGAGATATTTTTTATATTTTTAGTTGTTTTTTTGTTTTAAATAAATTTATCAATAAGATTAAGTTTTGAATTATTTTTAGTCAGGAATTTCTCCACGGGAGCTATGAAAGGCCAGCGGATCAATTAGCGAATGCATCAGACCTGTATTTTGAAGATTTATACCCGGTCGAAAGTTATGAAAAACAGCTATTAGAAGATATGAAGTGATTAGATTTCTAATGAAAATTTGAATCCACAACTTATAGACATGGAATGAATAATTTCTCATTTCAGTAAAAGAAATGATAAGAATGATAAAGACAAGAGTTCCGGTGGAAAAAGCAAATCCTACACTGCAGCCCATGCATTAACCAAATTTGAGTAAGTTGTGTTTATGTCATTATGAAATTATTTTGTGTTAAAAGCTACTGGGCTTAAAATTTAAAGTATAACATCAAATGCCTTGGATGTTGTCGGAGAGCTTGTCTGGAATTGTATTTATTCTCATGACATCAATATTGTGATGAGTGATTTTAATTCAAAGTTAGTATGTTTGCTTGAAACTGTAGCTGCCGTTAAAAATTTATAATTAAAAACAGAATTGTCCATTTTGGTTCTCTCCTGCTATTTTAAATCAGCCTAAACTTAGGATTCTTGGTTACAGTAAATGGAGATTTTTGTGTGATGCTGATTTTGCATTGTATCAATTCTTGAGTGTATCCTGTTTGTAATCTACTTTTCTGGTTCTTTTAAATTCTTTAAATTTACCCTTATTTCAATCTAACATGTTCCGGGGGGGGGGGGCAGTTTTTCTCTCAAAAAGATTATAGCGGGTCATATTTTTAAAACATTCAATTCTGTCTCTACTTGGGGCCGTTGCTACGTATGAAATTCCACTTACAATAATAAAAAGTATCTCTCCGTTGATTCTTCATTGCTTATTTCATTTGCCTAAACCTTTTCCAGTTTTCCCGATAGTTGGAAAAATGCTTTAGAAGGTTTTTTGCCAACTAGTATCCTGCTTGGTCTGAATAAGGTTTTTGAGATTTTTATAATTGACAAATTTTGGAGGACTTTGATTCATGGAATCTTCTGTGTGATTTCCGATTGAGAATGGAGTGTACTTTTATTATTATTTGTTCATTTTATTTTTTTACATGCTACACAAATGTAAATCTGTAATTAAGGTCCACGTATTTAACTTTTAAAATAAGATTAAGTGCATTACATATTGTTAACATCCTAAAGGAGTTCTGCAGGGCTCTGTACTTGGCCCTTTCTTATTTTCATTATTCAATCATGTTCTGCCTCAAACACTCCAGTACTCCAAGTACCACCTTTTTGCAGACAACTTAAAAATGTTTCAGCTGGTGAGTTTTATTAATGTTAAGAATGATGTTAGTCATATGGACGATGTCATTTAAGATATTTTACACGTTATGAAATTTGCCTCGGATTATATGCTAGCACTTTTTCTCATTTTCCCATATTTCCTCTGTTAAAGATTCCCTTTCAGTCAGTCACTTGATGCAGTAGCAAGACGCTTAATGACACTTTTAACTTAGTTATGAATTGCCCACATTGATCATTTATCTTGAAAATTTGTTGAATTTATTATTCGGTATTATTATAAAAAAATGATTACAAATTGTCTTACTTATTTTCAAAATTCGCACCGATTCCTCCGCTCATTATTTGCAGTTGTTACTCTCACAAAGCTATTTAAAAGGGCTTTGCCAACTGAGTCTCATTTCTCATCGATCATGACCCTTTAATCTTTCCTTTAAAATGGCTGGGATGACAGTCTGGAATTCATTTCTGTCATATATGTAAAAATGTGCGGGTTCATGACTGCTCCAAAGAACCACTTTGCACTCAACATATTTTACTATATATATTTTATTATTAATAATTTAGAAAGCAATTTGCATAATCCGTGAAAATTGTATAAGAAGGTGACAACTGGTTTTAGAGAAACCGGGGTACACGATTTTACATTTGTGCATGTGCAGGCGATAATATCGATCCTGTTGGGATGAAATTCGTAGGGGAACCAATAACGGAAACCAACCCACAATCTCTGAAAATTTCATTAAAATTGGCCTCGTGGTTTCGGAGTTTTCCCGGTTGCAAGGAATTGACCGCAGGCAGACATGGAACCAAATTTGTTCAGAAAGGTCTGAAATGGAAAATGCGAGTGGAAATTTGAATTTTGGAGAAAAAAAACTTTTTCAACTTCCAGCATGAATTATTATTATTCACCTTCAACTGTTCGGAAACAGAAATATGTACAGATTTTTTATGTTAATTGCAATATTTTTTTTTTTTTTTTTATATTCTATCCGCCTTCTTGTGTTTCTTAAAAATATGTTGTTATTCTTAGTAAACGGTTGAAAACCACAACTTCACAATCATCTTACTGTGATCTTCAATTTCTAACTGATTTGCTGTTGTCTGAAAAAGATGATGATGATGGAAAAGCATTTGCCCAGTGGGCTCCTATCTATCTTGATTTATTAAGGTAACGATGATTTTTAATAGATTTTAAAATTTTTTTCTATGTACACAATTACAAATATTATTTTGTAATCAATCTACTTTCATTACTTCTTCTTTATTAGAATCCCATAACTTTTTTTAAAAACTTTTAATACTTTTTTTTAGCAACAAGCCTGATACATATTCAGATGACACTTCCAGTTTATCTACAACAAAAAGTTCAACAAAATTATGTCTACCTGAATCCTCTTCCCAGATGGCGAAAGATAAATGGCTTTCGAGATAGTAAACACTCTTCTTTGGGATACACCGTTACAATTTGTACAAAGTAAATTATTTTTCAGTTCTCAGTTGTTACAAGAAAACGATATAACTTCCGACGTACAAAAAGAAATGGAAGAAGAAACGGGTTTGAGGATGAGTACAGAATCTTTAGCAACCACTTTAGACATGGTCACGAGTGTAGATTCATCATCAGCAACGTCCTATCAAGAATTGGATAATGCCAGGTTTTTTGTTTTTTTTAAGAATTGAAGAATTTAATAAGGTTAAGATTAAAAGAGTCGGCTACTTAGGATCTTAATTTGCCCTTAACATTCTAATAAGTTTCAAGAATCTCTGCTGGTTTACTTGAGAAATATTGACTTTTTTTTAAATAAAATACAGAATTCTCCAGGGTCTGGTACAAAGTTCTACATTGCTCAACAATGGCTGCTTTTTTCTTGCTCGTTTCACAGCCTTTTTCTACCCTCATGGCAGTTCTTATGATAAACCCTGTGGTTCATTCCTCCTCTAGACATAGTCAACATTGGTCATTTGTGAATAGTCTCATTTTTTAAAGAGGAACGTGAAATTCCCATATGATCTTAGACCCACTGTATTAGGCTAGTTGTAGAATCCAGTTTTTTAGGTTATTCAGGCAGTTCCAGACTCATCAGTTTGTTCGTATATATATCATCAAGTATCGTCAGACTTCATTACAGATTTCTGGTTTAAATCAACTCAAATCTGCACATGGTTGCAATCATTTTCCCGTTCAAACTAAGTCCCAGACCCCTCAATTTCCTTTGTTTTAAGTTTATTTTTAGAATTCCTGTTTTTAGATGTTTCATTCATTCCAGAAATCCTCACACATAAATCGCTTTGCAGAAAATTGTCATTCTTCTAAATAGATTACTCAAGTTTTCTGGAGTGGTGTTTGTTGCAACCGGGTGACGTGAAAATGTAAAATTCTTATTTTGCTAACTTTAATAAAAATTACAATCTTTCAATTAATTAATATTAATGTAAGGTATTATTGGGGTTGAGATAAGAAAGTCAGTGTCAGGATTCGAACCCACTAACTTCAGCTAAATAAGCCGCTGCTCATTCACTTTCAGATCACTTATCTTCCCATCTTGACCCAACAATTTGAATTTTCTCTCCTTTTGGCCATTTTTTTTTTTTTTTTTTTTTTTTGGGGGGGGGGGATTAAAATATTTAACCATACCAATGCAAAAAAGTCCTAAAAATGATCTAGTACTAAAATCCAAAATTAAATCATATAATCATCATCATTATCTCATCAAGAAAAAAATGAACGAAAAGTTATTTCTGGAATTGATAAAACAAAGAATCTAGACTTTATAACGAAAATGTTAAAAAAAAAAAAAGATTTATCAAAGTCTGACATAAATAAAAGGAATCTGTGACACCCTGTATACCAGTAAATCCAAGAACCGGAACAGGGGATTCAGATAACCACTGTGGTTCCAAAGTACAATTCTTGTATCAGGTGGCCAACGAATTGCACCCTTTAATTAAGTGGGAAACATCAAGCAAACTTTCTCTGCATGTCAGACACATGTCTGTGCGTGAATCTCATATGGCCTATACTTATTCAGGTAAGGATGATCCTTCTTATACAAGTTCGGTCCTCTGATGGGTCACCAATCGTCTCCTCATACGTGAAAGTTTCTCTACTGATCGTGCTCACCAATGCCGCCATTTTCTTTTAATCACGTTTTTTTTATTGTATTTTTACTGTCATGAGGCTGGAAAGCGGTTAAGTTCAGAGGTTGGGATGTCCTGGCCTTAGTGCTTTTTCTGCCTTTTTCATTACTCCAAACCCAAGTGGCTGAGTGGTTGGGTGTCCAACGCATGCTAGCTGACGAATCCTGGCATATCGCATGGATTTTTAATTGTGAGTAATGTAGAGAAAGTATTGTAACGTGGCTTGACCCTTCATATAACACTTCAAATTAAGCTATGACTTCTTATTAAGCGTTCTGTATGCAAGGCCTGAGAACAGAAAATGAGGCTCTGGAGGCTCTGGTTTTTTTTTTTTTTTTTTTTTTTTTTTTTTAAGCATTAGGTTAGTTGAAGATCCCATTTTTTTCAATTCATTCAGACACTTTAAAACAAGTATTCATCAGTATTATTAACATTGCATCATTGATATTTTTTTATTTGTTTCATCTGGAAATTTTTACATGGCTAGCAATTTGGTTTAAAAAATGGTTGTTGTTTAGCTTAGGTGGAATTGTTTGAGGTTATGTTATTTTAAAAGGTATACTCAGTATAGAATGCAAAGAATAAATTGTATTTAACTTATCTTATGGTCAATTTCAAGTTTTTAATTTAGAAATTTAATTTATCTTTACTGCGTGTACAGATCGATGTCTGTGTTAGAATCTTCTAGTTCTTCACACGTGTAAGTTGTAAATTGTATTACGTTAATTACGTTTATTAAATTGTATTAAAATGTATTATTTCTAGACTCGATAAAAAGGAGCTTGATAAAAAAATATACTCTGATTCGATGAATGAACTGCTGACTATAGCATCTTTGGAATCTCTTTTAGATAATGAAACCGACAGTTTAAGCGTTGACGACTGTGAATCCCGCTAACGCAATTTTAATAAACAAGTTGTTCTGTTGTATATTTTTGACAATCTCTATTTCATAATTAACAGTTTAAATTTAATCGATCTTTATTTCCATCCCTTTATTGTAACTGTTACAAGTGGTCGATTCCAGGAAATAAATACATTCAATGCTCCATATCAACTCGAAGTTGTTGACAATGGATTACTTCATCTATAATACTGAATTTAAAAAAAAAAAAAGAAGTAAAATCGTTTTGTTTCTAATTGAAGCTAGTCCCCAGCAACAAACTGAAAACGTTTCTGACAGATCAAAACGACCTTAAATAGTCAAACTGCAAGGTTCCCATAACTCAATTATACCGAATTATCATGGGCCACCTTTTTATCCTTCGGTCTTTCAAACCATCATTGTAATAAAATATCTCATATTTATGTTTTGCATCAATTATTACAAGTGTGTAAATATTTTTAATTGTATCTATATACATTTTTCTACCTCCATGTATGTAATACGTTATTTATTAGAATGAATGTATTTATTTGCATGAATGGTGTGGCTTAGCTCCAATTGCCCTGAGGATTATTGTGTACCCTGGAATAGAAAAAATTAGTGTGAATGTCCTCACCCTGAGAAAAATCATACCCTGCGGTAGAGTGAACTCTTACCAGGCCGTTATATTTTGTTTATTATGTTCTTTCTATATGTATTTGTCATTTGTTATGTTATCTACAATTGACAAGGCCTTTATTGCAAGTTACTCAGTGATAACATAAAGAAAAGACTGGGTTGATTGCTGTTATATCATACAACATTATAAATTGGCTGGAAAGACTTTAACAAAAAAAACAGGAAAAGAGAATAATTGAGGGCTGGCGATGTTTGCCGGCTCTAAAAATAAAAAGTTCGGGTAAATTTAATCAGAAGGTGAAGTAATGCCAGCTTTGCCAAACTTAAACAAGCTCCTTAGCCAAAATTCAATTATTATGTTTAAAAACTGTCTTAAGTTTTACATAGAATCTTAAACCAAACAAAAAAAAAAAAAAAAAAAAGTATTTAAATACAATATTTGTCAAAAGCAAAAGGAAATTAAACGCCGTTAAAATATTAATTAAAAATTCAATCTCTTATGTAAATCTTGTTTTCTTTCATAATTGTTATTGCTGTACATTTAGTCGACAGAATTGACCTACATTATATAATAATATATATTACGAAGGGTGGGCGACCAAGACCCGAGGGGTTAAATGCTCGGATGCTCGGGTAGACTCGTACCCCATCCGTAAAAGATCCGGGACTTGGTCGGCTCACGTGCCTTGCATAAACCTCTTAGAATTGTTCACAAACACCGAGATATTGGACCATTTATTCTCAGGGAGTGACCTCTCGGGGGTCTGAAATCATTGAAGATCACATACTAAAGGCTGCAAGTGCCTTTAATCACTTCTTTAGGGATAAAAATAACAATAGTTTGTACAGTAGTTACTTTAGTTACTACAGTAGTTAGTACAATAGTTTCTTTTACCAAAAAAAAAAAAAAAAAAAAAAAAATGTAAATCTTTTAGACAGAAAATATTGTAAGCTCTGAAATCAGGTAGACAAAGATTTTTCCTTCACTATTGAAGAATTTTCGAGTATAATTTCAATATTTAAAAAAGAAAGTCATTCACTCTTGTACCAAAGTATAACAATTTGTTACCAGAATAATGACTCGACCATATAGCAATGTAATGAAGAAAAAATATTCAGCCTGACAAATTTAAATAAAACAAAATAGAGAAATACGTCATCAAATGATTACACCAACTGGCGTCCTTCATGCTAAACAGCTTATAAAATTATAATTATTAAACAAATGAAGATGACTTAAAAAATATACTAATTAATATGTATGAAATGTGTTTTCATATGTGTTTTGCTGGGACTACTACAATGAAGCTACAATTTCAAATTAAAATTGTCACATTGATAAATCCTCACATGTTACTATGAAATCTTACGTCAATATTCTGATCTTAGCTGCAGAAGGAAGTATTTTGAGATTATTTCTATTTTCTGATTAATTGATAATTGTACAGATTCTTCAGAAATCGTCGGTTAACCCCAATTCTATCTATCTCCTTACCATCTCAGAAATCAGAACATATTTTTTTATTGAATATAAAAGAACAAATTTTTTACTACACTCCCCCATGTAACAACTTACGCAATACAATTTATTTAATATATACGTTTCCTCATTAAAACATCAGTTACTTAAAGCATAACAATTTTATTTAGTTACAAATGTACTATATACATAGTTAAATCGCTTTATTGTATTGTTTTTACACATTATGTTATGTTTAATTAAATCTTTATTTTGTTCATTTATTTAGGATTTTATTGTCTTTTCCATTGATTTACAGTACAGTGTTTTATTCGTTTTAATGTTGAGTTAGTTACAAGCTTTGTATTGTACTTTTTCTCCTTGCTTTTGTATATATGTATATATTTTTTTTTAAATTGTTTTTTGATCTGTAAAAAATGAAAAATGTGGTCGCATGTGGTTTAGGGTGGATAATGGAAAAGAAAATATTTTTTACCAAAATAGCTTTGACATTTATCCACTTTTTTTACTTTAATTAATAAGGTATTATGTATATGTATACGGACCATTTAGTTGAGGAGAGAATTTTAACAAATTATTCAAACACTTAATCAACTTTATACAAAAACACTACATGCTAGATAATAGATTTAAATTTAAGTATTTTTAAGTGTTTTAGTTAGTGAGGATTTTTTTTTTCGAACAAGTTTAGAAATGGGAAAGAATGGTTGGGGAAATTATTTTTTCAGAATTTGCCAACACTGGTAAGTGGAAGTAGGGATGATAGAATATATGTGCCTGAAAATACACGTTTCCCGTATCCGTGCCATGTGGTCAGTGAGCCTGTCAGTGAAATACGGATTACTTTAAATAAATTATACATTAAATAAATGCGGTTTTATCGTCAGTTTAATTTAATTGTGTCTTGAATGTTTTTTCGTTTATGTTGATATATAATGCCACCGAAGAAGGCGAAAGGTAAAAAGGGAGATGGGGAGGAAGAAAGTCTCCCCGACACCTTACAAGGCAAAGAAGGGAAAAGTGTCCAAATAAAAAAAAAAGGTGGAAAAGGTAAGAACAGGCACGATTCCGACAGCGAGGCCGAAAATTCCAAGAGCAAACAAAATAAAAACAAGGGGAAAAAAGTCGACAGTGAGGACGAAACCGAACAAAATGCTCTTGTTGATAAAACAGAAGTCAAACCAAAACAGAAAGCCCCAACGAAGAAAAAACAGAAGAACAAGGGAAAGAATCAAGACTGGAGCGATGATGAACCGGAAGTAAACGTCCTCGATAACGTCGAACAGTCAGAGGAAGAGATGAAACCCGCTAAAAAGCAAAAGAAGAAAGGAAAAAGCAAGACGAATGTGAGTGAAGACGAAGGCCTCAAGTCCGAACAAGAAGAAGAAGAATTAAAATCAGTTAAAAAACAAAAAAATACAAAGAAGCTAAAAGGAAAGAAGCAAGACTTAAGTGATGAAGAACCCGTTGTTGACATGATGGCCGATGCAGATTCCGAAGAGGAAGTAAAACCTGTTAAAAAACAGAAAAATACGAAGAAGCCTAAAGGAAAGAAGCAAGACTTGAGTGATGATGAACCTCCTGTCGACATGATGGCCGATGCAGATTCCGAAGAGGAAGTAAAACCTGTTAA
>CM077111.1:11091322-11114308 GCA_039619505.1 Cimex hemipterus | reverse complement strand
TACAAAGAAGCCTAAAGGAAAGAAACAAGACTTGAGTGATGAAGAACCTGTTGTTGATATGATGGCCGATGCAGGCTCCGAGGAAGAAGTAAAACCGGTGAAAAAACAAAAGAAAAAAACTAAAAAGAAGCAAGAGTCAGAAGAATCAGAAGTCGGTGATGAACCTCCTGCTGAACCTGCCCAGGGAATACAAGCAAATGTGCCAGACAACACATCAAAGCCCAATTTGATGAATGAGACTTATATAATACCTTCACACAAGTATGAAACCAGGAGCAAATTCCCTGAAATGGAAAGCTTAACCGAAGAACTGAAAGGCCTTAAAATTGAACCTGAACAGAAAAAAATGGAAAAGAACGTCAGCCCGGTTAAAAAGGTCGATCCAGATTTCTCATCTGAACAAGAATCAGTCGAGCCCACGGCTGCAGTTGATGGTAATTTGATTCATTAATTTCATATAGTTTACCCTTATAAAACCAAATTATATTAAGCTGTAAATTTGCTATTACAATAATAGATTTTGCTGTTAATTTTGCATTTCAGAAACTGCCAAGAAACTTACCCACAAGGAGAAAAAGAAATTGAAAAAAGAGGTATAAAAGAAATTTGCTAAATTTATATATTTGTTTTCCAATGATTGTTATTTAATTTCAGATGGATTATCTAAAACAAGTTGAAACCTTGACAAAAAAGGGAGGGCAGGGCCACAGTGCCTTGGATGAGAACTTTACAGTTTCCCAACCAGAGAAATCTGTTAGCCAGCTACAAGCTCTGGAAAATGCAGTTGATATTAAAGTAATTACATATAATCAATAAGCGTTTTGTGTTGGGAATTCTGAATGTTTTTTTATTGCCTTTGTAGATTGAAAACTTCAGTATTGCAGCTAAAGGCAAAGATTTATTTGTCAATGCTAACTTGTTAATTGCAAATGGAAGGAGATATGGCCTTGTCGGACCAAATGGGTAATTTATTTTTGAAGTAAATTTTAATTCTCAATGTTGGGATCACTGGTAGTCAAGTCTCTTTTAATTCAGGGTGCTATTGAAGCCAACTGGGCGGGAACATGACTAATTAAGGTGGCAACTTGGCTGTCTGAGAATATTTACCTTATCTGTGTACCTGTTCTATCTATATATATCTTGTGTAAAGAATTATTTCAGACAGGAAAATTGATATTTGGGGGGGGGGTAGAGGTTTTACTAGGTCGAAATTTTGACCTTTGGGACTTGCCCCGCCCGTTGTTCCATTTTAGGCCCTCATTGCACATCATAATAAGGCCTCTTTATTAATTTCAGGGTTTTTATACCTCCAAACATTTATTGTTGATTTTTGTTGTCTTCTTTTTGTACGTGTATTTTCAGGCTTCATTTATTTAATTTTGTGTGACCCAGTTCCAGATCAAAGTATATTAACCGAAAGATAATAGAAAAAACAATGGTTGTTGTTAAAAATATAGTTTTCCAACATGCCACAAATGCATTCTCAACCTGTCAGATGCGTTTTCCAGCCCATTTCAGGCCAGGTCTTTGACCGTCAGAATGTCCAAGGATTTGGTTATGGACTAGCAATCATAAACTTGTGCCGACATTTCCCTTTGCTTTCGTTCTAGTCAAATCAGAAAGTTCTTTATAACATACCACATAATGTACAGTAAAAACCCTCAAACATGCAATTCGTTTGCTCTAAAAATATTAAAATATGCAGGATGAATGTCAGATTCATCAACTGTCTAATAATTGAATAATTTTTTTTAATAGACTTTTTTTTCCATTAGGTGCATTTTTTTTAAAAAAGAAGAAAAACGTACAAAAATTGTTAAACTGTACTGACAATGTTTGTTTGTCACATGATGTTCTTATTTCCTTACTTTACGTGACCAAAAATCATCCAGAAGTTTTTGGATGTGGGGGGGCCTTAAAAATGCTGATTATTTTGAGAGTATTCTGTGTTGGTTTGTATACGTTAATAAAATATTATAATGTAAAATAACAATAAAAAGTTTTTAAAAAAATTGCAATTGACTTCAAATATGAAAATTTATGTAGATTGATTAAAGTTGGACCATTGTACGATGGATATAGGATTTGTATCGAAACCATTCAGGTCTTCCAAATCTTTAAAGGGTGTCAAAGTTTTGTATTATTGGGTTGTCCGGAAAATAATGCAGGATTTTGGTATTAAACAAAAAAAAAGAAACTAGTTACTTTAAAGCAATGTTCTTTAATCAAAATAATTTCCCATACTCTCAATACATTTCTCCCAACGTGTTGGTAACTTATTAATTCCGTCTGAGTAGAATTCAGAATTTTTAGAATTGATAAAGTCAATAAATGCATTTTCCAGTTCCGTTTGATTTTTGAATATTATGTGTTGTAAGTAGTGGTCCAGGTGTCTAAAAAAATGGTAGTCAGTAGGCGAGAGGTCCGGAGAGTAGGGTGGGTGAGGCAAAGTTTCATAGCCAAGCTCCAATAATTTTTGTGACGTTACACGTGACACATGTGGTCGAGCGTTGTCATGCAACAAAATGGGCCCTTTCCGATTTCACTTTTCCAATCGCCTTGAGGTGGTCAGCGACGGTCGTTTTACTGACTTTGAGTTGCTCTGCAAGTTCTCGAACAGTTGTTTTGGGGTTTACTTCCACCACTGATCGCAGAACATCATCATTAAGAGAGGAAGGCCTTCCACGACCTTCTTCATCTTCAAGGCTGAAATCTCCCTCCCGAAATTTTTTAAACCACCTTTGCACAGTGCACTCATTAACACAACCCTCGCCCCAGACTTGGTTAATGTTTCTAGCCGTTTGGGCTCCGCTTCGGCCGAGTTTAAACTCGTAAAAGAAAATCGTACGAAATTCTCGCTTTGACATTATAAGGATGACTGAATTATTTCCAAGTAGCGGAATGCTACAGAGGTAAACAAACAATATCATTTGGAAGAGGATTAATAAGTGTTGACATTCATACAAATGAGTAATCCTGTAAACGTAAACAGAATATTTTATATAAATTTTTTTTTTTAATGAAAACTTAAAATCCTGCATTATTTTCCGGACAACCCAACAGTTATATATTACTCACTTTTTTTTTTTTTTTAATTTAAATCCGAATATTTTCTATTTACAGCCATGGTAAAACGACACTACTACGTCATTTAGCAAATAGGATTTTTCCAATACCTCCTAGCATAGATGTTCTCTATTGTGAACAAGAAGTCGTCGCTGACGATACAACGGCCGTTGATTCTGTTTTGAAAGCAGACACAAAAAGAACGGCCCTGTTGGAAGAATGTAAAGCATTGGAAGTTCAACAGGAAAAAGGCAGCATGTTAGGTCAAGATAGACTAAAAGAAGTGGGTATTTTATGTTCGACACGTTTTACAATAAGTAATGTTCGGCTCTCGTTCTAGGTTTATGAAGAGTTAAAAGCAATCGGAGCAGATTCAGCCGAACCTCGAGCTAGAAGGATTCTTGCTGGTTTGGGTTTTTCTAAAGAAATGCAGAACCGAGCCACCAAAAATTTTTCAGGTGGATGGAGGATGAGAGTTTCTTTAGCCAGAGCTCTTTTTGTTGAGCCTACGTTATTGTTACTTGATGAACCTACAAATCATCTCGATTTAAACGCTGTAATTTGGCTAGATAAGTACGTTCACAGAGTGTTTAAAAATATATTACAAATCTGAAGGCATTCATTTAACTTTTGATCGCTTTAGTTATTTGCAGGGTTGGAAGAAAACTTTGTTGGTAGTTTCTCATGACCAAAGTTTCTTAGACAACGTCTGTAATGAAATTATACATTTAGATCAACTTAAACTTCATTATTACAAAGGAAACTATTCAATGTTTAAAAAAATGCATGTTCAGAAAAAAAAGGAGTTAATCAAGGAGTATGAAAAACAAGAGAAGAGGATAAAAGAAATGAAATCTAGCGGACAATCGAAAAAACAAGCTGTAATAAATTTAAAATTTCAATTTAATCAATTTTCATAGATTAGTTTTTCATAATACATTTATATTTTGTTTAGGAAAAGAAACAAAAAGAAGCACTGACAAGAAAACAGGAGAAAAATAGAAGTAAACAACAGAAAAATGAAGAGGACAATGGGCCGATAAGGCTATTACAAAAGCCTAGAGACTATATAGTAAAATTCTCTTTCCCAGATCCTCCTCCACTTCAACCTCCCATTCTCGGACTCCACCGTACATATAACAATTAGTAATAGTTAATTTAAATACTTATTAATTTTTCATTTTCTAGGTGTCACATTCTCTTATGAAGGTCAAAAACCTTTATTCATCGATGTAGATTTTGGTATCGATTTGAGTTCAAGAATAGCTATTGTCGGCCCCAATGGTGTGGGAAAATCAACGTTTTTAAAACTATTAGTTGGCGAGCTTACACCGAACAATGGAGACATGAGAAGAAACCACAGATTGGTAATCTTGAAGACATGATTCAATAATTTGGCTTAATTTGATTAAAATGAGATTTTTTTTTATAACATGTTGAATTTTAGAGAATAGGCCGATACGATCAGCACTCAGGTGAACATTTAACAGCAGAAGAAACACCCGCGGAATATTTAATGCGATTGTTCGATCTTCCTTACGAAAAGGCAAGGAAACAATTAGGTACGTTTGGCCTTTCAAGTCATGCCCATACGATAAAAATGAAAGATCTTTCTGGCGGGCAAAAAGCCCGAGTGGCACTAGCCGAATTATGCCTTGCTGCTCCCGACGTCGTCATTTTGGTAATTATTACAATCAGTCGAACCAAATATTGAGGGTATTGTCCTCTTATTATTCATTTAATCATTTCAGGATGAACCCACGAATAATTTAGATATTGAATCAATCGACGCCCTAGCAGAAGCAATCAACGAGTATAAAGGCGGTGTAATTATAGTCACTCACGACGAGAGACTTATAAGGGAAACGGATTGTACACTTTGGGTCATAGAAGATCAAACCATAAATGAGGTTCTTGGCGATTTCGACGATTACAGGAAAGAATTACTCAATTCGCTTGGAGAAGTAATAAACAGCCCAAGTATTGCAGCCAATGCTGCTGTTTTACAGTAACAGCACATACGAAAATTGAGATAGAAGAATTATTTATTGAGGATATGTTAATTTTTTAAATATATTTGTATAGTTTGTATATGTCTTCTTTAAATCAAATACTTATTTCACCTTCGTTCGGGCTCTACAACAGATATACAATCATAATTTTTTCATTATTCATTTATGTGAGTGAAAATTGAGAATTAAATCACAAAATATAACACATTGACAACTTATTTGTATAGCTTACAGATTCTTGTCAATTGTCTGTTTTCACTTGCATTACAGTAACCAAAAATTATGTTATTTTTTATATTTGTTGTAGAGCTCTGAGGTAGGTGAAATAAAAAACAGAAACCTTGGCATAGTTTTCAGTACTGTAACATTCATACGGCCAGATCTCCAATCCCACCAAATATAATTTCATTAATGAGTGAAAATATTCTGACATTGACCCGCACATTGGATGCTGAAATGACTTGTTGGTAATCAACATTTAAAAAAAAAATGTACTGGCCTGATCTGAATTATCTTTTCCTCTGAAATTTGTAATGCAGTTACAGTTGTAAAAAAAAATGCTCCATGTATGTTGCAACAAATAAGTACAGGTTTTGTAGAGAAGGATCCTCTACGTTCAGGTTAGTAGTAGAAATTTGACAATTGAAACTGATTTGAAAAAAAAGAGAAAAAGTAAACATCTAATTAAGCCAGGTCTAAAGAGCAGCTGCCTTTTCCAAACCCAGCTTGAACAAATGGCTGGAATTTACCTTGTGCAAGATCTTGAGGCCTGACACTGGCAAATAGAATAAGTGCAACTGTTCAATAGATGTCCACATTCTTTAGATGTTTCTTTGGTATGTTGATTTTGTCCAATCTGATGGCCATCATTGAGTTTTTCAAATTTGCTTGCATATGGCATGCATCATCTTGCTAGGGAAGAACATTTAAGAACCTAGTAAAGAGTAAAGGTCAAAGGATAGAACCTTGGGGTACATCTGAGAAAATCGAATTTTATCCTTTAGAAGCTGAGTTCTATCAGAAAGATAGAAGAACTAAAAAGATGTATCAGATTCCAAGTAAGCAAATAATTGTTTACAGATCCTGATTGAATGGAAAAATAATCTAGAGCAATAATAGTAAAAATACTACTATGAAATTTGTGGAAGCCAGATTGAAAAGGGGATATATGTGCAGGGAGTTGTTCTAATAAATTTAGATGAAATAATACATACAATTTATTTTCGTTCTTTAATAGGACGATTTTCCCTCCCTAAATTGGAATTATTGTGTAAAACATAGCATTTCAGATTTAAAAAATAATAATTTTGAAATATTATACTTCAACAGTAAATCGACTATTGGACAGCATGTACTAAAACCTACCCGAGGTTTTATTGGTGAAGATAAACTTAGGCACGCTTGAGTTGTATATCATGGATAACTGAAAACATTTATTTTCACTTATATTTTTCTAATTAGATCAAACTAAAATACGGTAAATAACCCTACAACCATTTAATAACATAATTATTCAAATTTAATTCACCAAAGTTACAGAAAATGTTCATGTTTTAAATCAACTTTGATGTGCACATACTACACCTTATCAATAGAAAGCTAAAGCTGTACGTTTCAGTTTGATATTATTTATTATTATTATTATTTATTAATTATTATTCATAAGCTCATTTTATAGCTTCGTGTAAGTCCATATATATATCGTATTATTCGGCTCATTGGCTAAGCATTAAAAATATAGATATTGCTACCTGTCTCATAATTTATTTCAAACGAACTAGCATAGCTCGCAAATATAATTAGCTCTTGGTCTTTATTAAGACGTAAATTTACATTAATTTATGTTAAAACAAGCTTTGTTTGTCTTCATAAGTGCTTTCTGTTTTTATCGAGGGGTAAAGTATAAATTCAACGTGATTTAGTCTGGTCGTTTCCGATCATTTTGCTTTGCCTGACCACCAGGACCGACTGCTGATGATGGAATGTATCTGATAGCCAAAAGCCCTGAGGATAGGGCAAACCAAGATGATCGGAAACAGCCAAAGTATAGATTCCTCGGCGACTAAAGATACACACCCCCAAGAGGAAATTTATCTTTTAATGCTTCTGATGAGAGTTACATTCAAAGTAACAGTCAAACCACTAATTATATATATTAGTAATTAGTCAAGGATTATTTGGAGATGGTGAGATGCATTTTGGTGTGAAGTAGGTTTTAGAAAAACATTTTCTTTATCATGCCAACATTTCGATCTTTATTAAAATCATCTTCAGGGCTCAATAAAGGTTGAAATGTTGGCATGATAAAGAAAATGTTTTTTCTAAAACCTACCTCTCACCACACCGCATCTCACGATCTCCAAAAGATAATGGTAAAATTTTGTTGATTGTCGTTATTTTGGCTAGTTTCAAGGCTTGAATCTTGGAACATTTTTTTTTTTTTTTTTTCAATTTCACCATATTAATATTTTGTTATGTCATCTTTTATTTGCTATAGTGATTTTTTTCCTGTCAAGATGTTCTTTTCCGCATTACGCCTCGGAGGGGCAAATGTACTCCCTTCTCTGCGTAAATCGATTTTAAATAAAGCCCCCCCGGGCTGCCTTTCTGTCTTATCGAGGAATGTGACTCACAAGACAACTCGAGCTATGCCCGAGCTTCCAGAGAGCAATAAGGAACCTGAAAAACGTAAAAAGTGGCTAACGTACAACGACCTTATTTTCCCTCCACAAAAACCTGACGAAGAGCCTAGGCCTTCTGTAAGTAATAATCTTATTTTTTCCATAATTATTATATTTATTTTTTCAAATTTTCAGTATGTCTGCCATGTCAAGTATAACATTAAGTACAGCCCAAAGAAAATGTGGTACATTGCTTGTTTTGTAAGAGGCATGTCGGTGGATGAAGCTGTGAGGCAGCTCAGTTTTGTCACTAAGAAGGGTGCTGTATATGTCAAGGAGGCAATACTCGAAGCTCAAGAACTGGCTGTCGAGAAACACAATGTTGAATTCAAAAGCAACCTCTGGGTTGGTCAGTATGGGCAAAAATGCTTAAAATATTTTTTTTTTTTTTTTTAATTTTACCTGTTCTTTCAGCTGAGTCGTTTGCTGGAAAAGGCTTTGTAATTAAAGGATACAGGAAGCACGCAAGAGGTAAACTAGGAATGGTGAAATACAAGTATTGTCATTATTTTGTACGCCTTGAAGAAGGAAAGCCACCTGTAAATTATTACAACAAACCTTCTATGGACAAGGAGTCCCTCCTTTCAAAATGGCTCGATGAAATGAGAGCCCGGCGGCCAATCAGCTCTTTGTGAAATGCATTTATTCTAACTGTAAATAGTAAATTTTATTATTAATAATAAACTTCAAATTTCTTCTTGTTTATATTTTTAAGTTCTAAATTTCTAGCCAACCATGTATTCTTGTTCGAGTTGGATTTATCTTTGTAACAGTTCGCTTTCTACTGAGGTCATTATATTTAAAAAGTACCTTTATCCTAATAGAATGCTTCAATTTGAGAGGGAGTGAATATCCGTTGAAATATTTTTGTGGATTCTTGTTGGTTGTGTTGTTTATTAATAACACATTCATTACGGCCTTTGTTATGGACTGTTGCACTAAACCCTCCCCCTAAATGTCATACCAAAAAATTAATTGGAGTATATGAAGAAATGGCTTGGCCTCCATGTTCATCAGACATAAATCTTTTTTTCCTGTACAAGATCATCAATTTACAAGAATGAGCCATTTTCAAGTATTGAAGAGTTGCAAATGATGACGACTGGCTGTTGTGATAAGGTTTTGCACAGGGAACTACATAATGTCCACAAATCCTTTCGATTGGACAAAGTAAATTAGCTGAATTATTTGAACATTTATTATGAGTATATTTTTGTAATTTAATTTATTTATTGAAACTAGTCTTATTAGAACTACCGTTAATTTTACAATGATATAATAAATTTTTACATTCATATAAGCCCATTGGTACAATAAGATTACTATTTACAATTTTTTTTTAAATTACATTAATATGGTTATAACAACAAATTATGTCCAGCTCTCCCCTCCATGCCTGAGGCAGGAAAACTAGGATAGTTCAGTCTAGCCTAGGCATTGGAAGAAAAACAATCAGAAGAAAATCCAGCTGAAAGCCATTCAAATCAGATTTGTATCCACTTTGATTTTTATTGACATAAATTATTTCTGTTGTGTGGCACATTTTCATTTATGGTTTTTGTTTGGTATTTTTCCATTTTTGTTATCAAGGTTGATTATTTTAATTTTTTCCCTTCAGGCCCATATTATTCTTTTATTGTTAGTTTGTAAGCGAAGGTTCATGTTTTGTTGTTTTATGTTTTTTTATATAATGCATTTTGATTCATAAGGAAATACATTTTTGTTTTAAAAGAAACAAAATAGAGGTACAATTGTGTTCATAATTTATTTTAAATCAAAATTCCTTTGATTTGAGGCAGATCCCCAGCCTCGAGGGGGTTAATCAAACCTTAAAAGACAGAATATAATCACTCCTTAAAGGACCCACAATATAGTTTTGTTCTTTTTAAACATCTGACCATGTTTCAATTATGTAGAACTTTGATCACTTCCATCTTCTCGTCCTGGCCGAGGCAAGACTAGTGTTTGGCGGCAAATCTTTCTATTTCTGCCATAACCTCCTGGATCTTAAGACCGCAATGTAAGCCCTTATTCCTTAAGGACCTCAAGGTGCATTGATTATGTAAGATTTTCTTTTGGAGTATTTGTATAATTTTGATATTTCTGTGTTTGGTATAACCTTTGGTATAGTTGGTTCCCATGTAATGTAACATGTATTGTTTGTATAATAATGTTTTAATTAGTACAATAAGGTTGGAGCTGTATCTTATTTCTGTCCTTTTTCTTGTGTTCTTTCCATCTCAGATTGGCTTCTAAAAGCCATTCCCAGATATTTGGCTATATCACTGTATGGTAAAATAATTCCATCGATTATGAAAGACAGAAAACGGTCCACTTTTTTTGTTTGTAAACCTGACCCTGATTTTGTCCCTGTCCATTCGTTTACCTTGTTACAAGCCTTTTGAAAGATTTTTAATGCTCGATGGTCGATCCTACTGTGCCACTGCAAAAGTTGCAAATTTTATTTAATTTATTTTTGGTTTCACTGGTTATAACAAGAAAAGCAGTGGGCCAATAGGCTACCTGCATTTATGTTTTTAATTCTGAATATTGATCTTGTCTGTCTCTAAAATGTCTGTCCGAACTGACAATCTGTACATACTTCTTTGGTAGCATCCCTTTTAGTTGATTGATGAGCCATTCATGCAAGACCTCAAAAGACATTGAGGAAGAAAGTAGAATAAGTTTTTCTTCAAGAGTTTTTTTTTTTTTTTTTTTTTGTTCGACTGCTGAGCCAACACCTAAACCTGAATTTGGTCTATTGATGAATGTCTTTTCATAATTTCAATTGGTAGTCTTTTTTTCTATAACGGGTTTTATTTTCTTTAATAATAACTTTTCAAAAAGCTTAGAGGCTGTCACAATATTGGTCAATATGATTTGACCTCGTTTTTTCAGGGTTTTTTTTAATAATGACTTCTGAAAAATTACAGATGTATAATCTATTCTGATTACAGCATTACATTTAAATAAATAATTGATTTTATTTAAATAGTTAAATTCGAATAACCCGCCAAAGTTTAAGCGTTGTATTATGGAGAGTATTATGGAGATATTAGACAAATTTGGTGAGCGGTAGCCGTGAGAAAGATCTGTCAGCTGATCCGTATCTCTTGACTCTTACTCTTAACTCTTAAGTCAACGGTTTTTGAATTGCCTCTTACGCCCTTGGAGAAATTTGCTTATATTAGGATGATCCCTAAAAAAATCGTAATTCAACATCAAAAGCTTCAAAATCTACCAAATTCTTTTTTTATGCCAAGCAGTATTTCTTGGTTAGGTAGTGTTTGTAATTAATGTTTGTCAAGCCGATTAATTACATTTGTTTAATTGTTTATACGCGTATAAAAGCCTGTTTAAAAACCGTTCAGCCGTCAAAAGCAATTAAGTGTCTAACCTTAGATTTATTTACGTTGTTTATACCGAATTGAACTGTAAGCTGTACGCTTTTTTTTTATAATGCCCCCAGTGACCGAATGTCCTGTTTTAAAAGATGAAAACCAACAAGTCAACCATGGTGAAAGTGCATTGGCCAACTCTTCTCTCGGAGAAATTTCCGATTTCCTGGACTCAAAAAACCAAGGTTTTGCAAATTTGAGCAATAGAGCTTTGTGCCGTATACCTGAACAACTAAGGTACATCGAGAACCTGAGAGTGCTTGACCTCTCTAACAACCGTATCTTGGATACATCAGGGATCTTAGAGACTGAACTGCACATGCTGGAGAAGCTAGTAATGAATCACAATTCACTGAGCCGCATAAGAAAGCCGGCTTGCATCGCAAACCTGAAGGAGCTACATATGTCGTTTAATCAACTTAAAACATTTCCTTCTTGGCTTATAGATGACACATTTTATTCTTTAGAAAAAGTAATTTTGTCGAACAATCCACTGTTCATAAATACACCGGATATACCTGCACCCTCGTGTTCTCTCATCGGCAGGAGGATTTCTTTTCTTGACTTGAGCAATACCGGCATGAATTCGAGTCATATCAATATTTTCGCCTATCTTCCTTCTCTGAAGAGACTCGACATTAGCAATTACAATAAATCTTCAAAAACCAATTCTTTTCCTGAAATCCCGAAGGGTGCTTTGCCATCGTATCTTGAAGAGTTGGTTATGAAAGATGTTGGACTTTACACTGTGCCCTGTGTCTCCGACCTGAAACATCTCCGCGTTTTAAACTTGTCGCATAACAAGCTTTCTTACGTTTCAGATACGTTTCCAAGTATTTCCAAACTAGAAAAACTAGTCTTATCTAGGTGTTCTTTGTACTTCCTACCAAAAAATTTTGGTTCTCTAAAGTCTCTCGTGTACCTTGATCTTAGCCATAATGATGTAAGTGTAAACTTCTGTTATCTTATCCATTTATTTTATTGTTTTTTAAAATAAGATTAAGTACAACATTAAATATTATTAAGATGGCGCAAATTTATTTTGTAGTAAATTAAAAAAAAAAAAAAAAAAAACACCAAAGTTTTCTCAAGACCATACCCTTCAGGATGAGATGCTGAATGACCCTCTTGCAGCCTCCAGCTCTGGGCAGTAGATCGAGAGATAACCACATCCTGAACAGGACTACCGCGTATGCAAGTCAGTGTTATTGCAAGTCCGAATCTATGCATGTATTTCATGTTGTTCATGAGTGTTGTAGTTAGCTGTGTGGTAATCTTCGCAAAGGTCAATCCGGCCCTGCCCTTGAAAGCTTCTTCAGTCTTGTGTTTTTCTTTTTCATTGAATTCCATTTATAACGTTCTTCTCAAAAATGTGTTTTCTAATTAGGGATGTGTGATATCTGTTGTGTAGTCCACCAGTAGCTGGATGTCTTGCACAGCATCCTTGTAGATGATGTAGATGTAATTTTTCCAGGGTATGGTATTTTCTTTAAGAGCTATTGTATCCCCCATTCTCTGCCTAAAGCACATTGGTGAGTCCTATTTCATCAAGAAACTTGATTAATAGGCCCGGTTTTAGTGGTTGAAGCTCTTCTATGGCCACATTATATGTTTATACATCCCAAAACATTTCCTCCTGCGGGCTAATGTAGCTCCACAGTTTGTTAGTAAATGTGTTCGGGCCTCTTCTGCCTTCTTGCAGAATCTACATGTGCCATCTTGGATTGTTCCAATTATTCTTTAGGTGCCCATCTGAAGTGTCCTGTTAGGATTCGCAGTCTGTTCCTACTTTCTTTGAAACATTCTGTGATTTCTTTCTTGCCAAAATTGGTTAGAATATTCTTGGAGCACAGCCTCCTTAGCAAGTAGATCTTTTGATTGCCTTAGATCCTAAGGGCCCAAAAGAAAGCCAATATTTTTACCTTCATCGCTGAGTCGCTTTGCTTCAACTCTAATCTCTTCTCATAATTTTCTATGATCTTATGGATTTTTTCCCATCATGATAGTGACCATGCTCTGTCCATATAAATAACTTCTTTTCTGCCTGATGTTTTAATCCACCAAGACCTTAAAATGATTCAAGCAAAGCTTTTCCAACCTATACTTCTCCTAGTGCATTTGTTTAAAATTAATCATTATATCAATATAAACCCAAGGGGTGTTTTTGAAAGAATAGAGTCACTGGATATGAACTCAGATAACGGTGAGCACCTTGTCAATGCCTAAACCATTGCGGCCTCCAACGCCTCCAAACTTTTGTTCATGTCAATGAAAATGAACAACTGATGTCTCATCCTTCTTATTTCTTACAACCTTCTCCAAAACATGAATCAATACACTTAGGTTTTATTTCAACTGCTTCATTAGGCTGCAGCCATGAGTTGCATTGGATGATGATATTCATCCTCCATGCCCTTCAGAATCTGGTGGATTAGTGCATAATTTTTGATGAGCTGTTTGTCATTAAGATGGGAATGATGTTTGCCATCAGGCATTCTGCTTCATATGAGATTATTTTGAAGCCCTTAATCATTTTTATGGAAAAAGCCTTAATCTTATATAATTTGTTAGCTTGTTATTTATTTATCATTATTTTAGATTTTCCTTATTTTAGATATATTCTGTCTAAGGCTTTTAAAAAATTAAAACAAATTTAATATAAAATAATGATTTGCTTCCAACTAAATAAGATTTATTATTATTATTATTGGAAGATGAGATTCAAAGATTTTGTTGTTTACAAAATTGTTATATCAAACTTTATACGTTGTTTATTTTTAAAGTTTCCATTTTCTTTGTTAATAAAAACAAAGCAATAATAAAACAACAATAATAATAAATATTCGCTGAAATCTGTAAGTGATTTTACACTTTTGAAGTGCAGTTTGTATTAAAACTGTTTCCATTAATTGTTTCATTATGTAGAATAATCTAAATTCCACGATTTAATTATAAAAATCAAAAGAACAATTATTTTTCCAGATTTCTTCTTTGCCAGAGAGTATAGCTGAATGTGTTAATCTCGAACATTTGGACCTTTACAACAATTCATTCTACTCACATCCGAAGCAGTTAAACAAATTGATATCATTAAAAAGGCTTGATTTGTCACAAAACGAATTTGACATTCCTGACATCATGGTAAATAAAATTTATCATTTAATTAATTTGGCATATGCTGAATTTTTTTTATAAAATTAAAGTTAAATAATATATGGTGTTAAAAATTAGAAAATTTGGTCTAAAAAAATATATTTACATATATAAACATTTGTTTAGTCATGTTTTTGGTGATTATATCATCAGTACAAACTATATTAATTTTAAAAGATTTAGCAATCCTTAAACCTGTTAAATATTTTTTATTCAATGTAAGACTAGCCATTCATTTAATGAAAGTTTTTTATTGACTTTTAGTTTAATTTGATGTACTTTTATTTTAGTGTGAGAATAAAAGCTATCAAGAAATGGAAAAAGCATTAAGAATTGAAATTGATCAAGAGAGAGAGTCTGGCAGGAAGACATCCATTTCTTCTATTATGGATGAAGGTTCAAAAACAAAATAGTCTTATTTAAACGAAGGTTTTCATGGATTTTCATTTTAATTTACAGACTACGATGACAATAGCTCTACCTCAACTTACAGTTCCGAGTAAGTATACATTCAGTACTAAATACTACTGAGTACTATTAATTTTACAAATCAATCAGATCTTCCAGAAACTTCACCATGCCAGTTCAAAACGGTGAAATGGAAGAAGAAGACTGGGACGACGAAGTGGCCAATTGTTTTGACCCCAATAGTATTATTTTTTTTAATTTAATTTTTTATTCCTAGTATTTTTTTTTAAAGAAAAGATTACTATTTTTCAGATATGCTGACGATAAAAACAACAAGACCTGAACCGAGTGACGACTTAGAGCCATGCTTGAGGGCCTGCCCCCAGCATATACTTTCGAGCAGTTATTTTTTTCTTCCCGCTCAAAATAGATTGAAAGAAGTGTTTTATAAACCTTTGCCCCAAAGGCAAGAGTATCCATCCGTTTTAAATAATTTCCCTGTTGTTGATGGTCAGTTTGATGATGATTGATATTTTTATAGCGTTTAGAATTATCTTTCTAAATTTTTAAAATATCTTTTTATTTATAATTTTGCAATTGATTGAATTATTACAATAAATTGATTTGTTTAAATTAATATTGCACTTATTTAAATAGCAATACATACCTTAATTATGTATATTGTCTAGTCTAATTTTTTTCAATATGCAAGATATACAATAACCCTATTTTTTTATTTTTTATTTTTTTTTTGCAAAATTCAGTTTTAATTTATATAAATTTCATTATTTTCAACAACTGGAAGTTTATATATTCCAGTGCTTTGTATTATAACAATATGCTGCTGTAATCACTTGTCTTTTAATACATTTTGTAGAATAAATTATTTTTCTGTACTTAACTCTTTTTCTTAAAACATTTGTATTGTTAACAATCTGATTACTGGTTGCTGATTTATGTAAGCACAAATCTGCACACTGTATGTACATGCACTGAGCAGCAATGTGCCTATCATTTCTTTATCAGGTTTAATAATCGACTCAGCTTGAAGAATCACCCACCCTGGGAGTTGGCAGTCCAGGGTCAGACCTTGGCCTTAGCAGTCCAGCCGAAGAGATTTGGCTCCAAGGGCTACCAACAGTAAGTCATTTCAGACCCCAATGTCTCTTTCATACTCTTAATTTAATTTTTAATTTACTACTCACACTAGACATTCATGCCAATAAACATTCACTCTCAACATTAAACAAGCCTGTTTCTTCCAACAAAGGACCTGCCATGCTCAACCACAATTCTAATATTGGTAGCATTCTTTTTATGAAGCCAAGTAATTCTCTTTTGTCTTCATGCCAAGTGAGCTTTTGTTTTACATTTAGCACCAAAAAGTTTTAGACCTCTGAGTTATCACTCTAAGTTATCAACTGTTTTTGATATATTGAGACAATTTCAATCGGTTGCAGGCATTGAATGGTTGAATTGGCTAATTGAATCAACACAAAACCCTCAAAATATAATTTTTTTTATTCCATTTTTAATTGAAGACAGATATGATTCAATCACATATCCCGATACAACCTCTCGAACAATCTTTTTTTTTTTTTTTTTAAATTATTGAAACATTGGTACTTTCTTTAAACACCACTACATTGCTTCTAAAATCTACAGTTAATACATTAATTAAAATTTCATTATTTTCAACAACTGGAAGTTTATATGTTCAGTGCTTTGCATTATAACAATACGCTGCTGTAACCAGTGTCGTTTAATTGACACAAAAGCAGATAAGTTCTTCAAGCTAACACATACAGTGTATTATATATTAATAATATTATTTATCATAAATTATTAAACATTCCACTTTTTTTTTGAAAATTCATTTGTAACATTCTCATGTTTTTTGTTGCTAAATGTTCAAAATACAATATTGCTTGCATATTTACTTTAATAATTCAATGTGTGAATTGACAACACAGTGGTAAATTTTTTAACGAGAAAATTATAAAGAAAGTATAATTAGTTTTTATATTTTATTGTTATTATTTTTTGTAACGTGTCCATCCTACGAATAGAAATAATAAAATAGGATGTCCAACATTATTAGTCTATAAAATCAGTCAGTTTAGGAAGAGAATTATTCTTACAAATTCGGAATGTTAATTTTTTTTTTCTCTTGTTTCACCCCACATTTGAAGGTGTTAGAATACAATATGCAATTTATTTCTCTACTGAAATTTGCAATAACACTGAAATCAATACAAATAAAATCAAATTAAAATATCACAGCCAGAATTTACAAATTAATTGGTAACATTAGTTTCGTTAATTTTTTTTTCTTCAGTAAATTGGTACGATTGGGATGTTAAAACAAATTTTAATACAAAATACAATATAACAAAAACAATTAATATGTCACATAGCGTTAAGGAACACTGGCTGTTTTCCTTAAAATTGTACTTCAATAGTTCAAACCAAACTTTAAAAAAAAAGTAATAAAACCTTTTATAATAAAAATACAATGGACGGTAAAGAGTGAATAAATGTTATAAAATTCCATATAACCACATAAAAAGATAAAAAATTTACAATAATATTGTCGAAAGCTTCGTTGTAGTATTTAAATAAAATATAAATAAAAAGGTTGCTTTTATCAATAGCTTCGCGCAATTGTGCTCAATTTTCCATAATCATTGGTTAAAAAGGCACATTTTTTTTTATAATTTAACTATTCTAAAACCATGTGACATTTGTAAGCTTTTTTTCTGTTAATAATTGTTTTAATTCTAAATGTTTTCGTCGTTCACAGATTGGCAAAGATATCAAACTCTATTAAAAATGCAGATTGTCAGTTTTGAATAAATAGGTTTTTCTTTACTGTTAGAAGATTTTTTTTTCTATTGTTTTTCTCGTTTTAAACAAACCTACAAATTGTCATATGCAGTCAAAATATATTTTAAAAACAGAATTGTACGAAACCTAAAGCTTAATATAACTGAAAAAAAAGACTTATAAATAACTCAAAATTACTTAAACTGTTAATAGTGCAGCCTAAATGGACTAACTTTTTTTTTCATCTTTAATAATCATCCATCTCGTAATTTCTTAATGGTCATAAAATATAGTTGTGCTCCCTACAACAAGGCTTTACAGGCACAAACCGCACAACAATTATATTCTTAAGTAATTGGCATGTGTTGCACTGCAAATGTATTTACAAATATATAATTTTCATTATATTCATTATGGATACAATTTTATGTCTGTGTATACTTTGTTTTAACATCTAATATGTTAATTTTTGGTAGATAATTAGCAATAAATATGTTTTTTTTAAATATCTTTTTTCATTTCGTACATTTTAGCTTTAAAAGATTTACTATGTTTGATTTACAGTTTTCTATATAAATAAAAGTGTAAAGGAACTATAGAAATTATTCGAAAACCTATTTGTTAATCTAAGACTTTTTGAACAGCTTCCTCGCGTTCCTGCGCTAAAAATGAAACTTGTATCTATTAAATTTAATATTATGCAAGTAGCTTAGTTATAAAAATAACATTTCAATCTCAATCAATTCATAAAGAATAGACAAGGAAGATCAATCACACACAATTGATTACTTTGCTTCTAAATATTGTATAACGAATAAACTATCACAATCTACTTAATACTTGCATTGGACAAAAGAAAATTCCACTGCGGATAAAAAATAGTAAAACGATTATAACTTTTGTTTTCATTAATTTGGTCCACTGTTTATTTTATTATATTACAATGGGTGGAGGGTTAAGGAAAGGAGGTAAACACTTTTTATTTGCTTTTATGAAAATTCCTTTGCTTAAGAAAAAATTGATTTATGAACAAATGTTTCCATAGAATTTCATTTTCTTAATAATTGCTTTGAGATTGGCAATAATACTAATAGAATGCAAATTTAATATCAAAATTATTTGCTTTTTTTTCTCTCTTTTTTAATACTGCATCGCTACTAATTACATGCAAAATAATTATATTTTAAGTTAATATTTTTCAACTATATAGTATTATACATTTAATTTTTATTTTCAGGAGTCAATATAATTATTTTCATTTAATAATTACTCTCAAAATACTATAAATGTTCAATAACAGGAGGGGGGGGGAATGAAATATGAAAACAAAATTGTGCGTTTTAATAATGAACTCAAAGGAATTTTCAAAATCAAATAATGAAAAATTTTAACGTGCTTTAAAAATGTTTAAAAACGATCTAAACTACATTGAATGTTAATTTTGAATGAGATCAAACTTGGATATTGAAAAATATTTTTTTTTTTTTTAAATATAATTTTATTTTACAGTTATGTACTGTGATTTGTTTTATGCCATCGTTAAAATAGTGTTTCTTTTAAATGGGAAGGGAGGGATTCAATACGCTATACTTACATACTAATATCATTTGATTGTATAAATAATACTGAATAAATTGTACTGATGATATGGAAAAAAATTTAAATATGCAATTAAATAACGAATCAATAGATTATTAATGATTAAATTATTTTAAAATTATTATTTATTAGATCAGCTCAATTAATACTAATTTAAAAATAATTTGTTTTGCTTTTTACATAAATGTATATACACACTTTTTTGGCTTTACATTGTTGATAATATTCACTGGATTGTTTAAAAAAAATATTTAAAAAATTATAGTGTTTGCCGCATCATCATAAGACTATTTTCAAGTAGGCTGCAGAATTTTAGTGCAAGGGTGGACCACATTTCTTTCAATAAATTTAAACCGATTTAATAATTAGAGATAAATAATGTTGCAAAGAATTAAATTGTCAAAACAGAGAAATATGCAACTGATTTTCCACCCGATTTTGAAACAGTCAAAATATTTATTTATTTTTTTTAATGAATAAAAACATGAAACTAAAACAAAGTAGAACATATTTATTATGTTTTTCTTGGCATAAAAAATTGTAATTGATCCCATACAAAGTCAACATTTAATTTTTTGTAATATCAGATTACGATTAATTAATTTAATTAAATTTAAGAAGAAAAACAAAGTTTGTGATTTGCAGGAAAACCAATGATTGTCATTATATGTAACAATGACTTATGCTAAGTTAATAATAACGTTCGTCTTGATTTAACTACCTGGTTGTTAAAACAGATTAAACGTAGGTTGTGTTTGGTCCTCTGAAGAGATGGTATCTGTCAGAGAAAGTGTGATGGGTTGTAGCATTTACCGTACAGTTTTTAGCCTCTCCGATCTCCATGTAGTGACTGTAGACTATAAGCCACAGGTAGAATCCAAAAACTGTTAAAACATAAAAAAAAAGAATCGAATAGTTTAGGAATGTAAAGTTAATCAATATTTTACCTATAACCACAGTAGCGGTCAAAAATATAACGAGTGCTCCGTAACCCCTGACTAAGTACATGGAGACGAGCATTGCTGTACAGCATAAAATCAGCCCAACCATGGCCACACACATCCAAGGAAGTAATAGCTTCCTAACTCGCTGAAATACAAACGTTCCTGTAACGTTTTAACAAGCGATAACAAGAAAAATGGCTTACCAATATTGCTCCGCATAAAAGAAGAATGCATAATACAAGATGTACTGTGGCTAAAGCAACTCCTAAATACAGCCATACTATCACCACTAAAACACAATTTATTATCTTTTAGATCTGTTAAAATAAAATAGTACTTTTAGTATAAGTACGTACAGACAGCAAGGTTGTGTGCTTTGTGCAGAACAATTTCATTTTGCGAATGTATTTCAACAGGGCCATTTTCGTCCGAGAGAACGATGCCTTCCCTCTCTGCCGAATCTTCGATGTCTGCTTCGAGCATCGTGGCCATTTCGTGCGCATGAGCGCTACCGAGCAGGAGGAGAAAAAGGCAGAAGCCAGAAAGGAGCTGTGAACAGTAAAAAAAAACACTTTGAAATCTGCATATTGATGGCAAGTGTTCAATGAATTCTACTCGTTACAAATAAATGTTGGGAAATTTACAATTGATAAACCTATTAAATGTTTATGTCAAATTATTAGTTATACTTACAAGGACAAATATTCCAATCAGCATTGTCCCCTGCCTGAGGCTGAAGAGGTAAAAACACCTACGGACGGGTACAGTCATTTTGACACCTAAAAAAAAAAAAACTATCTCTAATCAATTGTTTTTATTATTTTAGATTTTTTTTTTTTTTTTTTTTAATTTACATATCGAATCCACTATAAAAAGACATTTGGCAATAACAAAAAATAAAAATAATATATGCAAAAAATACTAATAATATATGCAAAAAGAAAAAGACATATATACATGGTAATGTTATAAATGTTAAATATAACTGATAAATATAAAAATACAATAAAAAAGAAAACACTGAACAAACAACAAAAATAATTACTAATCAAATTAAGCCAAAGGAGACAAAAAGCTGAAAGACAATTGAAACTAAAATATTTTTCTTTCCAAAAGGTAGATTGGGAATGAGGCCAGGAAGACAGAAACAACATTTATTTTCTTGTCAAGCTTTTGGCAGAATATATCACCTTCATCAGGACTTTGAAAAAAAAATACATGTGTGGAAAATGGACGGACGGTGAATCAATTACCAAAGAAAATATGAAACTACAATATTTAGGTACATATTTAATTAAAATAATGCTCTTTGTAGATATGTAATAAGACAAGAGTGCAAGATTTAGGTGAACCAGTAAACGGAATAAATTGTAATAAACTTTTTAACAGTATGAAATATAAAAAGAATTTAAAAAATATAAACTGGTAAGAAAATTCAACTAAACTAGGGTAGTAGGATATGGTTTTTCACAGCAAAGAACTGTTAAAGTCTATTGCAGATGTTAGTCTTGATCGTCAGAGGAGAAGAGGGCATGTAGTTAGAGCTTTCACATTCAATATAAAACAGTTCGTGTGTTTTGAGAGAGTGTGAAGGAACATTTAGCTGCGGATGAGAGATGAGATAGGATAGAAGAACTATCAATGAGATTGTTTAACAATTTAAACACAAAAATAATATCAAAGTAATCCGATCTTAGCGCTAGTTTGAAAAGTTTAAATTCAGACCGGATTCCAGGGTAGGCAGAGTTTGGAGGAAGATTGAGTTTGTAAGAAAGTTTTTTGTGTAAAACTTGTGATGACTGTTGAATATAATTGTGATGTTCGCATCGGTGGTGTTGGAAATACAGGTCAACGGTCGTTGAAAATAAAAAAACTTTGAATCTTTGCCGATGTTTCAATTTAATTCAAATCTTTATCAAGGCATCCTCTGCAGGAAGACACAAGAATAACACTTAGTGATCAGTAGTAGTAAGTTAAGCTCTTTTGCCTTCTTGTATATACATATATATAATTATGTAATAATATACTATATATGTACAGGATGCCTTGATAAAGATTTGAATTAAATTGAAACATCGGCAAAGATTCAATGTCGATGTGATCAAACCACAAAGTTTTTTTTTTTTAAATTGAAGAATTTTTTGATAATTTAGATAGTATGGGTTCCAAATAGGTGTATCGTATTCTAGTATGGGTTGTACAAAAGATTTATAAAGATGGACAAAACATGGAGGATTTTTAAATTCATATGTGTTCCGGATGATGAAGCCTTCATAGATCTATTTTTTATTGAACTTGAGCTTTTGGTCAAAAAGTACACCAAGATCCTTTACGACCTCTACTTGCCTTAAAAGAGAATCGTGTTGAGTGTAATGATTAAAAAATAATAATAATAATTGATAGCAATCAGAAGGAGAAGTAATTTTGGAATATATTTTCAGATCGTCAGCAAATAATAAAAATTGAAATGAGAAGAGAGCAAGATGGGTATCATTAATAAATAAGAGAATCAAAACCGGTCCAGACTCCTGAGGAAGCCGCAAAATGACACGATTTAAAAGATTTTACTTTGACTATTTGTTTTCTGTTGGAGAGAAAGTTGGATAACCAATTCAGGTTGTTTCCTTAACAGGATTGTGTGATTTATTTTATCAAAAGCTTTAGAAAAATCAGTGTAAACTGAGTCTACTTGGTGACCAGAGTTTATTGAATTTAAGATAATTTTAAAATGTGAACAGGTTAGCAGTTACAATAATAAGGATAATTTAAATAATACAAAAAAGTTCTGTATTTTGCATTAAGATATTTCAAGTTTGCAAGAAAATTGTTAAATTTAATTAAATTTTTAGTGTATTTTCTCTCTCTCTCTCTCTCTCTCTCTCTCTCTCTCTCTCTCTCT
>CM077111.1:11075203-11086322 GCA_039619505.1 Cimex hemipterus | reverse complement strand
TATATATATATAGTGGGTTCACAACTGCAAAGTTCATATCAACCCTCAGGATGTCAGTGTGTTTTTTTGTTCGTTTTCTTTTGGGGGGGAACTGATAAGTATAGACCTTTAACTCTCCTTAACCTTTGCAGCCACCGACACCCCTGATATTTTATTATTCATATTTAAAGGAATAAATTTTATAAAACAGACAATCACTTTCATACTTAATGTTTTATTTAATATTAAAACAGACAATCACTTTCATACTTAATGTTTTATTTAATATTAAAATGTTTAAAAAATTGATAGCTTTTTATTTATTTTTAAAATACTTTGTTGAAGTCTAAAAATTACACTAGACAGAATTATGTACGTAAAATTATTAGTTCACATATACATTTTTTTCAGTGATAGTGTATATGTTATAGGTATATAATTAAAAGGAACTTTCTTTTGTACAATTATTAACAATGTATGGCAAGATCCTTCTATGGTAGATCTTTAAATGCAGTCGAGCTAGCATATGTACAGGCATGTTTTGGTTTTCTTCTTCAGCAATGAACTCTCTGAAAATTAAAAAATTAACTTTTAGGCAAACGAGATATATAGGTTGTGGTCACAATACTTTTAATTATTGTAGGCTTAGAAGAGATCATTTTCTACGTAGCATACGGGTCTTGAAATGACTCCGTCAAAAAGTTCACACTCGCATTCTAGTTCATCAGTCTTCCTCGGTGCTGTGATAATCTTCGCCATTTGCGAGACAGTATCTCCCTCTTTACGAGCAACAAAGGCATATCCTTCATTCTAAAACAAAACAAAAAAAAACATCCTTTATGAAGTTATAAAAATTTGGGCCAAATATTGTCGTTGCTTTTGCATATTTTTAAAATAAGTGAACAGCTATTAGAATCTTGTATAACTTACAGCATTTGCTACATTGATGCAGTTATCATCGGTGAGTACTGTTGCAGTCTTAACTGTTTCTCCGTTCTTTTTCAAAACTTTTCCCCAAGTAAAGCCTGCAATTCCATTTTAAAGCCATAAAACTTTTTTGTAAAATTGTAAAAAAGAAAAAAAATTATTAAGAACGACGAATTGTTTTACCTATTATTTCTTCTGTAGGGACTTTGAATTTATTTAAATCCTCAACTGGAGTGATGACATGGTATTCGAAACCAAATGCATCGGCAAACACCATTCCATACAAAGACCCAATAAAATAAGTAATTGACTGAGGGACGCAAGGCGTGCTATGGATTCCAATAATTATTTTCCTAGCTGTTGGTCTGAAATTCTGTTGATCCATGACATCTTTATATACATAACCTCTGCTTGTTAAATCTTAAAAAAAAAAAAAAATAATAATAATAATATTCAAGAAATAAGGTAGGGTGGATAGTAGAATCTTGAGTTTTACCAAAATATTTTTTTAATTTGTCGACAAAATTATTGTTCTTCTCGGTTAACTTTTCACTGTATTGAATTTTTACATTTGTTCCGTAAAAATTGCCATTGGAAGTGTGGTAATGTGGATATTTTTCACCTGGGGCAAAACTTACCACAGAGAACCTTACGTCGCTGAAAATTAACAAAGAAATGAAGGTTTAAAAAAGACATCTTATTTAAACAATTTTATCTTTTTTAAGTAGGGACCAATTAATAAAAATTCACTTACGTGCAACCTTGTGCATCGAAATATTTTTTAATTTCTGGAACCAGTTTGTGCAAGTTGCTCTCAGCTACTTCTTTATTGTCGACTGAGGACTCGACAACAAACAAAACGTCAGCTTGTTTTTTATTGATCTCTACTTCTTCTTCTTCATCATATTTCAATTTTTTTTTATTAACGGTACAATATGCTAAAAATACAAGTTTAAAACTTATTGTATATAATTGCATTAAAAATTATGTAGATTTAATAATAATTACAGCAAATTTCTGGAAGAGTTTCAAGGGAACCTCGATTTCTTGCAACCCTAACAAAATCCCTAGCAATTTCACAAGCAGCATCCAGTTTGGTATCGTCATCTGTTGCCAAATTCACCACCCTGTCACACGCTTCCTTAAAAGGTTTGAGAGGGGCCCAGATAGATGCAAAATAAAACTCCTCAAAGACTGTGGTACACTGGGAGGTCGGCGGATGCTTGTAGGCAGCCGTAGTCACATCCGGGCAAGATCCAAGTTTCATAGCATTGATAAAACTTAAGTCATCGGATGCAGCCTGCACAATTATAAATTTCAGATTACATTTATTATCATGTTACGGAAATAAAATTGAATAAATAAAATTACGCACCATGCTGCTGTCATGTTTGGAATCGTCATAAGGTTCGTAATTCATGTTTCCAAGAAGGCCAACAGTTCTATCGAAGTAGAATCCATTGACATTGACCTCACAGTAATTGAAATCTCGTGAACATACAATAAGTACGCCTGCCTTACTGAACATTCCGTATGAATACGGACGAATCCAGGCAGAAAGTTGGCCAGCTCTAGCTGGATATTCAGATAACTTTTTATTAACTGTTGCCTAAAAACATAAAAATTAATGAAAATTTTCTTTTGTGTAATGTTTTTATATGTCTATACTAACAAGTCCTTGTTTGATGGTGATCGAATCGAAAGCGTCCTGAAGTGTTAGGCCCTCTAATTTGCCCGACGAAATATGCGCGATAACTGAAAAATTATTGTCTCTTCCATCTTCTACAAGCTTGTAGTTACAAGATCCCTTAAATTTAATGTGCCGTCCGTCAAAGGTAACAACATCCGAACCTTGAAGGATGACACCAACACCTGAAATTTTTAACCATTAATATCAAGTAATTAAAACACCAAATGGTACTGTGATTTATTTAAATGCTCACTATCAAATGGTGGAATATTTTGTAGTAGCGAAACTGATGGGCGGTACATTGAGAGAAAATCATGAAGTGTAGGAAGATCTTCTGAAGTTAACCATTCCATCAGGCTTACTCTTAAGCCTCCTTTTGACGCTTTTAATAGGTTACCAAATGGAAGCCTGCTATAAAGGCTTTTATCTTTCAATTTCTCTCCGACGGTTATGTGCTCGTATACTTTTGCAACAACAGATGAGAAAGCCTTGGTGAACTGCTGAAGCAATTTTGCAGCAGCATCTTGCACGTTGAATTTCTCTTGTTTCAAGATCTTTGTGATGTAGTCCGAAGCCAGATCAACAAATTTTTCGCACTCGGTTGTCGGCATTAATGTTTTGATCTCATTTTGTATCTCGGCGAAAAGTTCCCAAAACTCCTCGGGCATATCAAAATTGTAATCTTTTAGCTGAGGGAAATGTATGACATAGTTTATTCATTTTAAAATAATTGTCAATAAATATTTGATAACACTTACTTCTTGCATCTTCTCATTGATAACTTCAACAAACGGAATATCTTTCAGCTGTTGGACAGTAAGCTCTATGAAATTCTCAAGTTCTTCATGAACATTAAATATCAATTTACTAAATTGTTTACCGAATTCTAAAAAAAAAAATTATTTATGAATATAAAATATTTATTTTCAATACAATAGAAAAATATTTATGTGATATTACCATGAACCAAGTCTGTTAAAACTTTGACATATTCTTTGATGTCGTTTTCATTCTTTTTCAACTCCTCAAAAATTTTGTCTACAATCTTCTTTGAAAATTTAACAGATTCTTCCATAAAGTCTAGTGCGACAGTGGTTAGTCGCTCGGCTGTCTCTGATAACTTTTTCCATAGTTCTTCGCAGAGTTTACCAATTTTCTCACTTAGCTCTCTTGCAACGGATCCAACGGAATCGTAGAATTCGCCCAGTTGTTTTACCATTTCATTGATTTTTCCAAAAGCCTCTTTGTAATGCTCCTTTCTAAAAAGCATAATGCACAAATTTTATTGACTAGATTTTTTTAAAATTTTTCATAAACAAAACATCTTAAGGAAGTGAACGATTTATTATATATATAGAAGGAATCGAATGATTTTATGCAATTTTGCAAAGTTATTTGAACGACTTACAAATTCAAGTACAACTTTTAAGTTTAAACATCATCTACTGCACAAGATTGCAAGAACAAACCTTCTATAACTAATATACATATCTAATAAACAATAAGTATAATAATAATAAAAAAATAATAAATTGTATCGATTCTTTATTTAACAACAGGAAAATGTATAAATTATAAACTTGAGAAAAGAACTTGCATATCCGCAGACAATTCACGTATATATTCTTCTTCCAAAAATTCATCAACAAGTTCCTTCAACTCTTTCTTAACATGGCTGTTAAATGTTGAAAAAGAAGGCACATTATCTCCTATACACTTTAAAGTATGTTTTGCCTCATTTGTACTGGTTTCAACCAGTTCTTTTACAAGCTTGGCTCCTTCGTGTCTGGCCTCATACAGTGAATCAGCAAGAGCAAACTGAAAATTGCGTTATTTTTGTTAAAAAACACATTTTGCTTAAATAAAGAAGAATATATACTTACAAATAATGTTTTAACATCGTCCGTATTGTAGTTATAGGTCGACGTAAGGAAATTAGGCTCGTCCAAAGCCACCTCAAAGTGTGCGCAGGATTTTTTGTCAAAGGAAACTTTAAATAATCCTTTCTCGCCCATTTTAGCCGATACATCAGCTTCAATCGTTTTTCCATCTAATACATTACATATTTAGAATATTTAAAAAAAAAAAATTATAAAACTTGTCACATACCGAAATGAAGGTTGTATTTTAGACTATTGGCATCTGAATTAATTTCAAGATTGTTTTTGTATTTTTTGTTGAGTAAAGTAGTGGTTCCAGCAACAGTAGTTGTTTTTTCTTTGTTACTTATTTTACCATCGACTTCAAAAATGGTGGTTCCACCATTTTTGAAATGGCTGTAAATTTTCTTACGATTTATCTCAACTTTTACTCCGGCTTCCCTCTTTGAGCCCTTTCTATCCGTACTACTGGCAGTCTCAGTCCAGAGGAATTGAGGGTCTTTATAGTTAATAACTAATTTCTTCTCATAAGCGGCGTTCATTTTACACGACTAAAGAAATCATCAATTAAAAATTTTGAAAACATAAATTGCACTTAAAATGTTTACGTACATCAAATTTCACATATGCACTCTTATGATGGGTGAATCGGCCATCTTTTAGACCATGATCAGACTTGAAGGTCAGCACCATTTGACTATTTGGATTTTTGAATACATCTACAACCATTTTGCCTTTTAATTTCTCAAAGGTAGGTGAAACGGTTACCTCTCCTTTGATAACATAATCCTAAAATTGAATTAAAAAAAAAAAAATGAGTCATTTTCACATTATCAGAGGGATTACATTAATAAATTACCGACCTTTTCAAGAGATTTATGCGATAACTTGGTCTCGCCTGAGTACGTGTTTGAATCCTTTCCTTTTACAACTGATGCCGAAGAGAGAAAAGAGATTTTGTCATCCGTGAGCTTATTAAGATACAAAAATACTTCAACCTTCTTTGTATCTTTCGAAGAATCTAGTTTGCTTTTGAAACCAACGGTTCTCTTAGGAGTGTGCAACAGCAAAACTGAAAATAAAAACAACTTTACAACCAGTACAATAAGTACAATTGTCTTGCTGTTGCCACTGAAAAATTACTAAAATAAGAATCATAAATTATAAATTTCAATTAAAAGATAAATTTATAAATTTAGTGTTTCAACAGTTGTATATTTCAACATATCTGCATTGCAAGCAAAAAAAAACTATTTTAGAAAATATATTTGATTTGTTTCACTACACCAGCTACCAACTAATCCATGATTTACGATTGTGAATGCCTGAAAACTGTTTGATCATGGATTCTTTATCTCTTCTCTTCCAATCGAAGACTTCTACTGAAATTTGTAAGTCAAAAACTAAAATTATGGACAATCATTTTTTTTTCATATATTATTTTCTTATTAAAATAACGTATCATAAAAACCGTTATGTATATTGCATTTTTCTCCATAAAATAATCATTATTTCAAGACATAAAATACATAAAATAATTAGGCATGTAGAATTCCTTATCATTAAAAAATGTTCACTAATTTCGTGGTCCGCATGGCCAAGTAGTATATTACAATTATGTAATAGAAAAATGGCAAAAAAAGAGGGAAAATTCAAAAGGTGGCGCTGAGATGGGAAGTTGGTGTTCGAGTGGATCAAAGCAACGATAGCTCAAGAGTTTCGAGCTGTACTGTTGAGCTAAAGGTTGTGGGTTCAAGTCCCGTTGATAACACTAGCTTTTTCATCTCAGACAAGAAGTTAGATAGAAAGTATAATGTGCCATGGACTTTTTTTATCTCAACTAAAAACTGTAATTAAAAAATGTGTTTATTTTCTGGAGTTTTTTTAATCGCTAGAAAAATAATTTTTTTAAAATGTATTTTACTGAAATTTGTCAGTCAAAAACTAAAATAAATCCACCAATTGTCTCTCCTACATCCTTTATGGACCATTTCAATTTTTTTATATATTATTTTCTTATCAAAATAACGGCTTCTGGAACTGCTGCATTTAAAAGAAATTTCTATATTGCGTTTTTTCTCCAGGTAATAATCACTATTTCAAGTCATAAAATACATAATTAGGCATGGAGAATTCCTAAACATTAAAAACTGTGTTTTTATTTTTAGGATTTTTTTTTTGAAGACTAGAAAGATTCAGTTTTATGTTTTATGTGTGAAAATTTAAAAATGTTTGTTAGTTCAAATAAATCTGAAAATTAAATGTCCATTTCTTATTTTATTGTTGTATTTTCCCTTATGACTTGGATATTTGTTAATAAATAAATGCATTTATATGATATATTTTACATTTTATTTTTCATATTAAATCTGCTCCTTGTTTAAGTTAGAATTTTGCAATTTCATAAGAACGAATATAGGAAATATGGGCATCTCAGACTGCCAGCCCTCAGTCAAATCCTCGAATTGTTTTGGCTGTCCATTCACAAACCTGGCTTGAAAGGATGAAGATGACCTTCTTCTCCAATGACCCTGTTGTTACAAGAGATCTTTTCTGCCGATCCTACCCATCGACACTGTCAATTTATTTATTTTTTTATTGCATCAGATTGTCTAAGTTGGGACTTCCTCGCCTTAGCCACAATCCAGTTCATGGTCCAATAAGAGCACGATGATGCACACAGGTCAATGGAAAACCTATTGTGGACAGTATTAACCACGCTGAAAGATTTGAAGGAAAAAGGTAAGCGGAGCCGCCCATTATCGCAAATCACATACAATTTCGCATTGTAAACACTTCAGTGCATCGTGATCTACTGTGAAGACCCTAGCAGTACACCCTGTCACATAGGTCTTAGACCCATCTATGAAGATGACAACTAACATATCCCATTCTACGCATTTATAAATATTTTGATGGTGTTGAACTTGATTAAGATTGAATATTGGAAAATGTTTACCTGCTCCTTTGTTTTTTAGTTCTGCTTCGTATTTAATGCTGCCTGTCTTTGACCATCTCAGTTCGATCATGTGCTCTACAGGGAAGGAGGTGTCCAGCAGCAGTTTTGAATGATAACTCAAAACAGTCGGGGATTCCAGATAAAGAGATGGATCGAAGACAACACGCAATTCTCTGACAACTTTTTGATTTGATTTGCTTTCCAATTTGTATTCAATTAAAGATGACGTGCATACCGACTCTACATGGCAGTGTTCCAAATCGGCATAAAATCTTTTATCGTTGTTAACATATTTTGAAGACCATTTGTTTTTATCGACGCTTAGAACGAATTGAGACTAAAATAAATACATTGATTAGGTTTAGAATTCGAATATATTATTAAAATCAAATACTTCGTAATTTTCTAGTCTGTCGTTGACATTTAGCTTAAAAGAAAGTGGGTAATTATTTCCGCCCTCTGTCACACTGCCATTTCCTTCAACCTCTAAATTGTCACCCTCATGCTTAACGTTATAGTTTACACTATAAAATATTTTTAAAAAAATGTTTTATCGACATCAATTTATGAAATGTTAAAATAGTTTACTTACACTCCGGAATAAGTAGTTTCGTCTTTTTTCATTACAAATAAGATCTGTTTCCCATTGTCTTTTTCGTTTTTGTTATGAATATCCACGTGAAAGTTTTTGAAAAACAACTCGTGAGCATCGACATTGCCCTTAAGATAGAACGAATCAATAGACTGGAAGTTAGCATCGTAGTTTGCACCAATACTTCCACCTTTGTTGTACGCCCATTTCATTTTCGTTTCTCCTGACCAATGCCTTTCACCCTTGAAAAAAAAAAAATAAATAAATAAAGAATAAAAGTAGATTTTTATGAATTCTAAGAGTTTCTATTTATTAAAATGGACGCATTTCAGACTAATTCCAATAGCTCTTCTTGAGCTTCATTGTACATGCTTGAAAAAAAAATTCGAGCATTTCAATAAAGTTACAATGTTTTAAAGCAAAAATTATGTTGCAGTACCTTGCTGTTGTGTTTGACATAAAATCTCCATTTGCCGGTCGTATGGTCAACATTTATGTCAATTAACGGGTGACCTGGTAATAATTCAACAACCGATGACGCTGATAATGTCGTATCTTTGATTGTAACGGAAAAGCTACTATGAGCTCCATTTTTCTCACTCAATAACTGTTAACGTATATTTAATTAAAATAACAATTTAACGTACGAGTAAAAAAAGAAAGAAATTATTTACCTTATTCTTGAGAAGTAAATCTACTTTGCCAAATTCGGGTAAGTGGCCGTTGACATGAATTAGCCCAGATTCATCGCTCTTTTCCATTTCAACGCCGAAATCCGCAGATTTACCCTCTTCCCAAGAAAATGAACCTGACGCGTCAAACTTCTCCACGTCATCACTGCATAGGAGTGTATGTTAATACATAAATATAAAATAGTTTAACCCTTAATGCCACTGGTGCAAATAACTTGACACACGGGATATTTCATAGTTGGTTTTGGCACCGGTTTCCATGCTAGAGACATTTCAAGGTCGTCTAGGTGTGTTGTTCCTCGACTTCCGCTTAGGATTTTGCGTAAAATTTTAAAAATCCTTTTCTTAAAAGGAGTGCGAGATCCACTTTGTGACACTTGGCAGCTTAAAATAAACATCTACTGGGGCTGAATTATATATATTTTGGAGGATCGTAATAAACCTTTGTCTTGTAAGGAAAATTGCGTATAGTTCTTGCATATTTTGTGAATGTTTATCACTACGCTTTTCCTTCTTTTTACGTAAATAATTTTTTAATTCACAACGACCGTTAACATTACTTAAATAAATTTAAACTTTACTTTAAACTAAATTTAAAACTTTTTATCATTGAAAAATGCGTACACGTAAGCTGGATTGAGTTGCTAAGTAAACCATATTTAAATATAAGCACATGTGGCATTAGGGTCTTTCAACTTTGGCAACTTACCACGTCCAATGTGCTTTGGCATTGAGCTTCCTATGTACTTCTGTTGTATGAAATTCTCCAAAAAATGTAGCCTCAGTATCAGAATGACTCAAGTCCCAGATGTGTTTTAAAAATTTATTTTCATTCCAGGCAAAATTATTGTTGAATTTGACCTGAAAATAAATGTAAAATTTGCTGCACTGCTTGAAAAAAAAAATCATGTTTCTAGCCATGCATGCAAATAAGAGCATTTTTTCATTTCCCAATGCCAACAAATCTTCCCCTGTTTATTTCTTCAACAATTTTTTTTCGAAATGATATTCAGTTTGACAAATAAAAGTTAATTTTTTTTTTGACTTGTGTTGTTGAAGGTGGTTATAATGAAAAATTAGTTTTTAAGCAGTTCAACAACTTCCCTGCAACAGCAGGTCCTAAAAAACAAAGTAAATTTTTTATCTATAAAGAAAAAAATACAACAAAGAAGGAAGAATAAAAAATAAAAAACCACAACAAACAATAATGAATTTTCATTGGTTAAGAAAAAAAAAATGCTCCTTTTTCAAAAATGTGAAATATCACTGGACTAAATGTATCCACTTTGTTTTTAAAAATACTAAAAGGTAAAAAATAAAAAGCCACGTGTATGAACTATTCTCTTAGCATGCACAATAACGCTTAAAATTTATAAATGCTACGTTACCACGTTGGTTGTTTCACCCAAATCAAATGTGTTGTCCGTAGTCCACTTGAAACTTTTAACTTCATTATGTTGGGGAAGTTTGCCCGACAATTCTCCACTGACACTGACTTCAGTCACTTTACAATTTCCTTCCAAATGGGTGTCATCTGCATGGTCGAGGGACCAGCTGAACAACACCGGCTGAGATTCATCTTCTGGCATTTCGGCATTAAACGTCACACTCAGATCTTTCCCTTTCATCAAGCTTCCTTTGAGTGAACCCTAAAAATATATCCGCACATAAATTTATAGTTTGAATTTGAAGATTCGTTTACAAGAAAATTACTTCAGACTTGACGATCCAGTTGCTGTTTCTTTCGCGGATATCAACTTTACAAGAAGTGTCCAAATTCTGTTTTTTATTATTGATTAAATTAAAGTCTACATGTCCTATGTATACATTTTCTCCTTCATTGAACGGTTCGAGACCAACGGTTAAAGACATCTTCTCGAATGGATTAAATAAAAGTGCCTTGCCATCAGGGTGAGTGCAAGTTACTGCAGTTGTAAATTTAGTATTTATAACGTCTTCCTTTTCGTCATAATATCCTTCAACGTCAAAAGTGTACTGATCGCCTTCGGGAAGAATGACCTAAAACATTGTATGATATGATGATCATTGTTGAAAAGTGAATGTTGTCAATGAAAAATTGATCGCTCACAAATTATGTTGCATTTTATAAACATATATCAAATAATTATAAAAAGTATTAATACAATAAAAAATTGGCATTTAAAAAACTCCTAGGGATGGGAATGAATGGTAGTTTAAATTTATATGTAAAATAGTATTATATTTTATTAATTTCAAAGGGGCGTTCGGTGGCTGGAACGTTTTAGCCGATGACCCTGTGCTCATCATTGTAAGGTAAAGGTCCCAGGTTCGAATCTAGTGTCCCAGCATTTGAACCCAACATAACAAATGTTTGTTTCGCTTTTAAAAAACACCAAACCCTCGTAAAAAAAAAAAAAA
>CM077111.1:11064348-11074803 GCA_039619505.1 Cimex hemipterus | reverse complement strand
TTTTTTTGTTTTTTTCCATCTTCCTCTTAATTTCACACACCCAACATAGTTACAAAAGATAACATTCTAGAAGAGAGTTCTATGTAAGGGTCCTGCAAACACCAGGGCACCGCTAGGTTACTTCCAGTGATGACCGATACTACTAGGAAATGGAGTTTGCTTGTTTGCTTGTAATTAAAAAATGAGTGATCAAATAGAAATATTTATGTAATTAAGTAGACATTAAAAACTAATGATTAATTGTATTATAAAATATTGGAATTCCCATGTTTTTTTTTTTTTTTTTGTTTTTTTCCATCTTCCTCTTAATTTCACACACCCAACATAGTTACAAAAGATAACATTCTAGAAGAGAGTTCTATGTAAGGGTCCTGCAAACGCCAGGGCACCGCTAGGTTACTTCCAGTGATGACCGATACTACTAGGAAATGGAGTTTTTGTCCATGAGCAACTAGAGGCTTCTGGTTTAATATACTATCCTAGTTTCTTAGTTTACTGCAACTGACTCGATCCTCCTCCTAAGTCATGCTAGGTCATTGCCAGAAGAGATTTCTCTGTAAAGGTCGTAAATTGCAGATGCCAAGGTGCCATTGTGTTGCCTCCAGTGATGATTGTCACTACTAGGAAGTGGAGAAATGCCCATGAGCACTAGAGGCTTCTGGTTTAATATACTATTCTAGTTTCTTAGTTTACTGAAATTGACTCGATCCTTCTCCTAAGAAAGGCTAGGTCATTGACTGTCATTGCTAAATTCCTTTCCCTGGATTTTCTTTGTACCCCAGATTGTGTCTCCATCGAGTGGTCCCAATTTTAAGTAAGCGGATGGCTGTCTCATCCTCCTCATTGCATAACCTAAAAATGGGGTCACCACTGAGTACCCATAAACCACTCGAACAGTAGCAGTGAATCGATCAGTCTTGGTAGGAGTTGTTTTAGCTTAATTGCATCTAGCACTTATCTACTTTTTTGAAATCCATTTTGTGATGGAGGTTTGTATATTTGTTTTTGTTATACCATGAGGTCCTATACATGGTTTTGCAGATCCTCCTCTAGCCAGTGTTTGTGTCTTTTCAGTTCTCAAAATTCCAGTGTTCTGGCACCAAAGACATCATCAGGTTGTTTAACCAGGTTTCATAGGTTTTTTTTCCCCATGCTAATGCTTTAATAGCTTCTTGGCTATCAGCTCTTAAGAGGATTTTTGTCATTATAACCTTTTCCGGATTTTTTAAGGCACAATCATTGGTAGCGTTCTTCCAGTCGTGGCAATCAGTTTTCTCGTCAGGCTTTAGTGATCCCGCCCACCTCACAAGGAGAAAACATTAATAAATTGATCCTTAAAACTTCAGCTATGGAAGTCAAAATGGAGGCAGTGTGTTATCATGATATGTGTGTGCTAATTATTAAAAAATTTAACTGTTCTATTAAAACATAAATAAATTCAGATTTTATTCATTTACTTACTGTAACTTTCCTAGTTACTGGAATATTATCTATAACATCTCCTTTATAATCCATATTTAATTTTGTCGTACGACTGCCGTAAGTTAGTGATGATCTGAAAAAAAAAAGTGTCAGTTTAATCTGTAAGAAAAATTATTTTAATAATGTACCTAAGCATAATTTCGGTCGTTGGTTCTGAGGAATACTCATTATTGTATTCGAGTTTAATTTTTTTTGAAGGATCTTTAGTGTCCCAACAGAAATCAATGCTGCCAGTGTTAAAATAACTGGTGAATTCTGCATTTCCTTCAGCCTACGTATATAACATTCAGTTGTATTTTATTTGGAAAGAAAATAATGTCATAGAAAATTATATGGTACTGTCTTTACCCTTTTGTCAATCCTTGGAAAATGGACTTTCAAGTTGGTTTTGGATTTCTGTTCTTGATCTAGAATATCCGAATCAAGGTGGCCATCAACCAAATCCAAAAGTTTGAATTGTAAATTCAATTTTTCCCCAGTATTGTAGATAAAATTCAGGTTGACATACTCCTTGCTGTCTGCAGAGGCTTTTAGAGAACTGGCCAAATGTTTTTCTTTAGATTTGAAAACCGCTTCAATTCTAGAATACAATTATCTTTAAATTCGATCTGTTTTATTGGCTATAGAATGTGCACTTACTCGAGTAATTTGGGTTCAGCGGGTAATTTGACTTCAGCATTTACATTCAAGTATGCTACTCCTTTTTCATTCTTATGTGTGACCAAAAAGTTCAATTCATACTTTCCACCAGGTTTGACTTCAAATGTGTTTGTGTATTTAACTTGTTCAGGACTTAAAACATTTCTAACTGCATCAATTTTGACTGAATTGCCCATTGCTTCAGCCTGTAATTTTTTAATTTAATTTTTTTTTAACCTGCAGAGGTGACAATAGTTTTTTTAACATTTCTCTAGCTGTACTTACTAGTAGAATAACATTATATCCATGATGGTCAGTCATATAACTGCTCATTTTTAATTGTCCAGAGTATTTGTCAAATTTCCCCTTTATACTTGCAGATAACGACTCGAGAGAACTTTTTTCAAGAGTCATTCCAAAAGCCTGATGAGCTTCAAGGTTAAGTAATGGGTATGAAACTAGAAAATTAAAGGAAATTAAACAATTAGTCTTAAAGCATCAACTAATTATTAGATGAACTTTTAGTAAATATACAACAAACAAAAAAAAACTTACTTTTGTTTTCCATTTTAAATTTCTTATCTTTTTCAACATCCATAGAACTAATAATGCTAAGTTTGGTCATTTCATTGTCGGGATCTGATCCATGGGTTAGGAAAAACTTGGCATCGTAATTACCCTTTGTCTTAAGGTTGCCTTGTTGTTTTAAATCGTATTTTAAATCAACTCCAAAGTCTTGGAACTGGGTAGGTGGAAGCACGGCCAACCAGAGTGATAAATTTACATTTCCCTTTGGCCTCTTGTAATACCCTTTAACTTCGAGGTGCTCTTTGTCCCAGCTCAGTTTGTAATTGCCTTCAACGAAATGGTATTGTTTTCCGTATTTACCATTTCCCTCTAATGTATATTTAGTCCGTGGGGTGTGAAGGCAAACGTTATTAACAGTGATTTTCTTTTCGCTTCCAGTATCTTCGACGAGGACGGACCCGGTGACTTTGTACGCCTGTTTGGACGGTTTTTGTCCGCCTCTTCTTCCTACCATACTGGTCCTAAACTCTGGCGCTTTATATTCAAATACCGGTACATATTTGACTACATTACCGGATTTGGTTCTAGTGGCTCCGGCATTAATAAAATAATCGGTGTCGTCGATTTTGAGCTTGGCAGTCAGCATATTTTCAGAAGCTGTATTTTTAATGCTCCCTAGAATATTTTAATATTATTTTCTACATTGATTATATATTTTACTTTCAACATACCATCAAACAAAGCATTAGACCAAGGTGAATTAAACTTTGCTTTTAAGTATTTCTTTGCATGAAGAGAGCCCTCAATATCAATGGCCACTTTTCTAGAAAATTTAGTGCGAGGAGTGTCAAAAAGGGCTTCAAATCTACGGACACCTTCTATAAACAAAAACAACATTAAAGAACCTCATAAGCTAACATTAGTCATTAAATTCTTACTTTCTCCTTCAGTGTACTTCACTCTAAAATGATAGTATTCGAATAATGGTTCATCTTTGGTGACTAAGAACTTAAAGTTGATAGGGCCATATGCAGGGCTGAGAGTTTTTTGTGTTTCCCATGGAGAACTAACACAAAAAACCAAGCCAACAAACGGTACAAGTTGGTCAAAACAGCCTTCATATTTTTCTCTGTAACAACGAAGAAAACGTTACATCTGTGTTCATTTAGTAATCAAATAAAAATATGTCGAGTCATTAGATACAATGCATTTTAACACAGATGAATAAAATGTAGAAACACAGCTAAAACTACCTCCATTGGAAGATTGATTCAAAATGAGAAGCAAGGAAAAGATCACTTAAAAGGTCATAAATAATAAAACTGTACAGGAACTAAGCAATTTACACACGGCGATAATTAATAAAAATCAGTTAACCATTCTTAGAAACTGGAATTGACAACATGATGAACAGATTACAAAAGAGATTTCAGAAGGAAATAAGATAATGGTACTACATGACTAAAACAAATGAAGGAACTGCATCATTAAACTCGCTGGGGAAGTACACCGTGATCTTTCAAGCTAAAATACATGTCATCAATGCTTGTGTGTTATAAAATCTTAAAATTATTCTATCAAATCTATTTGATTTTAATAAAAGCATTAGCATGCAAAAAATTCACATCAAAATTAGACAATCTCTAAACCAATGGGAAATCTGATGGTATCTTGGGCACCAGGACACAATGGAATTTTGGGTAATGAAAAGGCAGATTCATCGGCTAGTGAAGACGTGGATAAAGTAAACACACTAGCCTCTGTTAAAACAACCCTCATCAAAATTGGCAAACACATTGCAGCAATTGCATAAGGCTAAACACAAGGGTGGTAGGGATATATAGCGGTCGTTGGAATCTGAGAAAAACTCTACACAACATGGGTATATTTAAGTACGATCCTTTTTATAGGTTATAAAATGAAACGGCCATCCATATAATTTCAAATTCAAAGCACTGCTCGATGGAGACATAACCTGGGATACAAAGAAATCCTAGGAAAGGAATTGTAGCAATGACAGTCCATGACGTAGCATTTCTTAGGAGAAGGATTGAGTCCATTGCACCAAACTAAAGAACTAGGATAGCATATGGCACAAACCTCCATCACAAAATGGATTTTAAAAAAAGAAGTAGATAAGTACTAGATGCAATAAAGCTTAAACAACTACCAAGACTGACCAATTCACTGCTGCTTTTGGAGAGGTTAATGGGTACTCAGTGATGACCCCATTTCTAGTATATGCAATGAGGAGGAACAAACAGCTACCCACTTCTTTAAAAATGAAGAAACCACTCGATGGAGACACAACCTGGGGTACGAAGAAAATCCAGGGAAAGGAATTGTAGCAGTGACAGTCAATGGCCTAGCCCATCTTAGGAGAAGGATCGAGTCAATTGCACTAAACTAAGAAACTAGGATAGTATATTAATAAACCAGAAGGCTCTAGTGCTCAATGGACAAAACCCTGCTTCCTAGTAGTGTCAATCATCACTGGAAGCAACACAATGGTACCTTGGCATCTGCAATATACGACCTATACAGAGAAATCTCTTCTGACAATGACCTAGCATGTCTTAAGAGGAGGATCAAGACAGTTGCACTAAACTAAGAATCTAGGACAGTATGTTAAGCTAGAAGGTATTAGTGCTTATGGACAAAACTCCACTTCCTAGTAGTATCCAACATCACTGACTTAGTACTTCTTAGGAGAAGGACTGAGTTGATTGCACTGAACTAAGAAACTAGGAAAGTACAAACAACTACGACTTCCTAGTTCATCATCTTCATCATTACAAATATAATTATTAATAACCTCACCAGAATGCTTTACTAAAATTTACATAGCAAAGAGAAAAGTATATAGAAGTATGGCGACTGACATCATTTTACATTATTTTTGTTATATAAAAAATTGAAAATATTATCCGACCAGGGTACCTACTGGTATTTAAAAAACCAAATTGTGAGAAGGGTTTGAACTGTGTATCCTCGGAGAGGTTAGAAGACAGCAATGTAACTTTGGAAAAATGAGCTTATAGCGATTGACATAAACATCATTTTGCGTAATTTTTGTTTTATAAAGAACTGAACCCATTATCCAACCAGGTACCTACTGGCTTTACTAAAATCAAGTTGTGAACAGGGTTTAAACTGTCATCAGAGAGGTTAGAAGACAGCAATGTAACTTTGGCAAAACAAGCTTATGACAACAGACATAGAAATCATTTTGCATAATTTTTGTTATTTAAAGAATTAAACCCTTGATCCAACTAGGTACATGCTAGTATTCCTAGAACCAAGTGGTGAGCAGGGTTTAAACTGACTACCATCGGAGAGGTTAGAAGTCAGCGATACCTTTGACAAAAAAAAATGTTCTTAATTTTGTTGTTGAACTTACTGTGCTGGCAGATTTCAATCTCTTATCTGGGTAAGCGAACAGATGCAAAACCTGGTTAATTCACTTGATAAATGATTAGAGTAAAATTGTGTGTGAAGCATTTTACATTTATGAGTGCAATATTTTAACATTTGAAACAGTTTTTAGCTTACAAGGAAGACATGATTTTATTATTTTTTAATATAATTTTCTTTGTTTTTTTTTGTTGTAAAAAATTGTAATTTTAATTCATAATTGTGTTATTTTCATTGTTTTATTTTTGCCAATACATTCTAAGTATATTTTATTTTATTTTATGTTTTTAATTTTTTTTTTCGACTTCCAGTAGAAGTTTTTCATCATGCATGATGGTCTATAGTATGCTAATAAATTCTATAAGTAGGTGTAAAATCTTGTAAAATGTTGAAATATTACTGTTATTATTTGTTAAAAGATTATTAGTTTATTAAAAATTGTTCACCTTTTAGTGTTGTACTCCAAGTTGTCATAGACTTCATAATTGTTATACACTATCTGGAAATTAGTTTTGAAATTTAAAATTTCCTGGTTGTCGACTGGGAGCCCGAATTTGACGTCAACTCCTGTTCCTTCGAGGAGGCGGAACGAAACGTAGGACCCTGTCGATGTATGGGCGACCGAATGAAGCTGAACTCCCGATTCCACGTTGATCCCATCAATTGTCATACTTCCTACTAGATCAATGGCAGCGCTGGAAATGAGTTTTACGAATTTATAATACCATAAAAATGATTTAAAATTACAACGAATAAAAATAATATGAGAAAAAAAACCTAGGAATCAACTGGAATCTAATGTCAGCATTTTCTGGGCGTCTGACGATGGCAGGTATGTCGATGTTACTGTCTACCATTAAATTCACACCAGCAGCTGCGTTCATCCTCAAGACCATAGGAAGACCAAGTCCTGTTCCGTACTGCATTTCAAAGTTTCCCAGTGAAACATATTTCCTGTAGTTAGTCTGAAATATTTTGAATTTTTACTATTTATAATAAGGCCTTGAAATGATGATACAAATTCATCTTTAAAGATTCAAAGTGAAAAGCACCATTGGCTATTTTGATTTAATTAAAATTTGCATAACTAATGAATATTACCTCTGTGTTCTTGGCTTTATCAACTAATTTTTCAATTCCACCGAATACAGAGTTGATTAAATTATCAGAACTCCACTTTTCATCAGCACTGTGGTATTTGGTCCAATGAATTTGTGATCCACCTGTTTTCAAATTGAGATCAATGTCAACATCCAGGTCATAGTTGGAGTTTGATTTTGGACTTCTCTTCGGCCTAAATGATCTTTCTGCCTTGTCCACAATTTTTTCTAGATAGTTGCTTGTAATAATTTTACTTTCTTCGACAACTTCATCCGGGGTTTTTGTATTAAAGAACCCCTTTGGGCCGAAAGCTCTTTCAAGGGCTTTTTCGACATTTTCAAAACGTGCGTCAATTTCAAGCCAGTTAAAGGACTGGCCAAAAAGTTGTGACGTCAAGTTTAAAGATAGTGTTCTCGGAATGAATGAATGTTGGGAGTAAATAACATTCGACTCGGCAATGTCTCCGAAATTAAACAGATCGGACATGTAACTGAATTCATAGTTTTGTGAAAATTTTCTAAAATCAAACGGGTAGTTGTATTCTTCCACGATATTGCCAAGGTGATGCTTAAGAGCAGCTTTGTCTGGATTTGTAGATGCTCTGACATTTCTCAAATGCGAGACAACAAATGCTCCGACTAAAAAGAAATACAATATTATTTTTTTCTTCTTACAAATCCAATTTGCACACATGATACACACCTTGAAGGGATTTGCGATTTTTCAGTACTTCTTTAACCCAAGTTGATACTTTGCCGCAAGGGCATTCTGCAAGGACAAGGTAGGCTTTTATTCTCAACTCGGAATCCTCATTATTATCGGTAAACAATTTCCCCACTGGTTCTTTTACCTAAGTCAAATAAATTTAGTAAATTTTTAATAAGAACGAAGCAACATCCACTTGATTGCATTGATTTACTTCTGATTTGTGGGCATCAGTTCTAAGAGTATCCAAAGCTGCTGCTCTAAGTCTACTACTGTGTGCGTTATTTGTTGCACACTCTATCAAGGCTCTTATGACATGATCAGTCAAATAATTTACATTGCTTAATCCTTTCATGCCCGCAATAACCTATTATACAAAGATAATTTTTTAAGTACAGAAAAAAAATTGATTTTAGGTAATATTATTTATTATTACTTTATCTTCATCCTCCTTGCTGGTGGTTTTACAACCTTTCTGCAATAGTGAGTGTCCAATTTTATTCTCAACATCTTCAATAGTACGATCTGATTTACAAGAATGTTGTTTGCAGTACTTTCCAGCGAGCATACCGACTCCGAGGTATGCAGAGGTTGGACTGTTTTCTTTGATCAATCCCTGGAAGTGTATTTATTTACAAGTGTAGAATTGTGTACAAAGTGTTAGGATAAGGAAAATTTGTTACTAACGCTAAGTTTTTGGAGAGCGTCTGGATGTACACTTTTGGCGAAGCCAACTTTTGAAAACCATATTTTAGATTCATCCTCATTAATATCACCTTTGCTCATTAATTCGCCGGTGTAATAAACGCAAGGGGCTGAATTGCAACTAAACAGGGCATCAAAAAATATCGACCTAAAAAAATACACATATCCATTAGACAAAAGTTCGATATTTACTCTTATTATATTACATACTTCTTTTTTTCATTTGTGTTGCAAAAATTATGTACTTTTTCTATTTGTTCAGCGCTCGCTTTGTTAAGTTTTCTCAGTAAATTATTAAACGTCGAAGCGCTAGTCTGTGTGATTTTATCACTCTTTGTTAATAGGTCGATATCTTTATTTAACTCGTCTGCTTTTGTCGGGTATTCGCTTTCGTGCCCGCCCTCGTAAATTAACGTCTTTCCAATATGGGCAGAGCTGTGCGGGACATTGCCGGCCTTCGGAGCACCGGTCAGGACCAATTCAGATTTTATAATTGTTTTCGCAGGTGCTTCTGAAGTTGGGGAAGGATTGTAAACGTAGACTTCTTCCGATTTGGCTTGTGTAAGCACACCCCCTGACAAACTTTGCACAGTCTTGAGATGGCCGGTTAACACATTTGAAGATTGGATATCCTGCAAAATGATTTACATTACAATGAATATCACCTTTTTTTACAGATAAATGTTACAAATTAAAGAAAAAAATAATTACAGAATCACTGAAATATCTGTTAGTAGACATTTGTCCGACGTATGTTTCTCTAAAGGCACACAGGTTTAGGTCTTTGGTTTTTTTAACTGTCAATGTATTTCCCACATTTGAAAAGTCAAAAACCGTTGGACAGGAGCCATAAACATCATTCTAAAACATAGATTTTTGTGAAAATAGAAAAATTTATATTCAAACTTTATGGTACATAGACTGTTGATATGTATATGATATATCTTGATTTATTGATACTTATATAAGAATATACCTCGGTCAGTGAAGAAGAGCCGGACTCTTTGACAACAGAAGACTGAAAAAGTGATAGAATTGCTCTTTTAATATTAAGGGTGTATGTTTTTTCATCTTCCTCGACACATAAATCGTCGATTTTCCCATTTTGCAAGCCAAATTTCAAATTCCTACTCATGTCGAGATTGAAACTCTAAAAAAAAAATGAAAAATATTTTATCAGTGAACATCGATTGATTTTATTGTATGGCGAATTTCTTACTTTGACTGTGCTATTTCCAAATTTTGTAGAGGTAATTTTCACGTTGTTGACTTTCAGTAAGTGGTCACATTTGTCTCCAGCTGTTACGGAGACTTGGGCTTCTATCAGCAAACCACCGACTCTGTCTTTAACACCAGCAATTGCATGTTCCGAATTCCCTTTGAACGAATACTGATAAACCTTTCCAGGTTCCAAGTGGTAAAGAGGATTTGTTCCTGAAAAGATAAAAAATAAAATAAAATAAAGATATACATTTTATGTTATAATGAAGTAGAAAATATTATAACTTACTTCCAAAGCATCCTATTTTGCATTCTCTTGCATCTGTTAACAAAAAACAATCAGTGGGATAAATATTTAAATTTGTAATAACCATGAAAGTTATTAGAGAAAACAATACACATACATGATCTGCAGTTTTCAATATAATTTCATCTATAAAAATTAATTGATGGACCAGATTTAATATTTTTAACAAACAAAAAAAATCCAAATGCTTTCCATTCATTTTACTCGATATTTTCTCTACAATAACATTTTTTTTTTTTAATGTGCAAAATTGTTCAATTTTTTTAATGGTTGTTTTCAGCTTAATTACAGGAATGGAATTTAAGAATTATAAAAATTAATTTATGAACCAGATCTAATATTTTTAAGAAACA
>CM077111.1:11045995-11064338 GCA_039619505.1 Cimex hemipterus | reverse complement strand
AATCCAAATGGTTTCCATTCAATTTATTAGATATTTTCTCTACATTCGTTTTTTTATAAAATTTGCAAAATTGTTCGTTTTTTTAAATGCTTGTTTTCAGCATAATTACAGGAATGGAATTTAAAAGTATCATAAAAATTAATTTATGAACCAGATCTAATATTTTTAAGAAACAAAAAATTCAAATGCTTTCCATTCGTTTTACTCGATATTTTCTGTACAATCATGTTATGTTTTATGGCCGTTTTCAGCAGCGTTACAGCAATGGAAGCCAGCACAATTACAGGACTGGAATTCAAGTATTTTTCATTGCCTATTTTATTTTACAAAGAACCAGACTGACAAATTATTAGTATGAAAACATTGTAAAACAAGCTGTTAATAAAATGTATATCAGATTCATTGCCTGAAAAAACGAAAGATAAATTTATAAGGTAAAGAATTAAGGGGCAGTTTTTAAAAAATATTTTAGGCGTAAAAAATATCCTACCACCTGATTGCAAGGTTTAATAGAAATAACCGGACCTAATCTGCAGCAGGTTAGGAAAGAAGTCTGGGTCCGTGCCATGGAGAATGGGTCAAAAAGGGAAATGGCCACATAGACAAGACTATGCGTAGGACATGCAAAAATAATGCAAGAGCACCTGAATTACAGGATTACAGCAGAGCATCTTTTCAATTGCAAAAGCTTGATCTATAGAAGCAATATTTCAGTAAATCTTCAGACCTGCGCGTAATCTTGGCACAGCAGGGGACACAGATTGCTGATCAAGGCTGTAAGGATTTTTAAATATATATAGTGTTTATGTGTGTTCAATTCATTGGAATGAATGTATTTATTAGCGTAAAAGGAAGAGGTTATTCAACCCCGCCTTGAGTAATATCAAGTACTCTGGAAAGTGCGTGATGTCTGGAGATTAAAAGTAAATAACGGGGAGAGATTCAAGTGGATCACTCCTGCCACGAGCAATATCAATTGAATCTGTTCTTATGAAATGCAAAATCAAGATTGTCACAAGATCCTGAAGCAATAATACATAATTAATTTAAACAATTAATAAAATAGACATATCTCAGAACACACACAAATTACAAATATAAAGAAAAAGCACATAAATGATTTTTATCTATATAATTTGATAATTAATTTATACTTGTCTTGACTTTTTAAAAGCTATGGAATATAATTTTATATTAGATTTGCAGTGTTATAAATATGTTAATAAAAATTATTAACAGGTCAAGATTTATTTATGTAAATATGAATCTTATTTACAGGAGATTCTTGTCTTTTTTTTTTTTAATCTAAAATTAGAGCCTTAAAATAGTCCTTATTTTCTTCCGTAGAAACGAATCTAGGACTAGGAATAAGAACTAGGAATAATTTCAAGTTGAAAAGTATAATAATAGTACTAAATCATATGTTATTGTAATTTTCTTGCTCGTTGAATAGTTTATAAAACAAGAATTGGTGAAATAGTTCTAACCGATTCTAATCTATTGTATCCTGTAATTAACCAATCTGTTAGTCTAGGAGGGAATGGAACACCCTTGAGACATTACAATGAACCGTTCGATACTCAACTTTTTTTAAACAGTTAAACAATAATGCATAAAATATTTTATTTTAATCAATGCAAATGTTCTCAATTTTCTTCCCGTTGAAGAAAGTATTCGCATTTATCTACCTAACTTATGTTTCTTGCTTTTATATATTTTTGTTTCTGTTTTTAATCATACTAACTTAAGCATATGTTACTATAACTCTATGCTTTTTCTAATTGACAATTTTGTTGAAAAGGAATTATATTGTCTAGATTCTTCTAAAATGAAGGGTAGAAAAGATTCCAGTTACACCTGTTTAAAATTTAAAATGAACGATTTTGAAATTTTAACATCAACTTTTAATTGAATATAAAATATATTTTGCATTGTATAAATTCACTTTTCCACACCCTAAATGTATTTGTTAAATGTAAACAATGTTTGTAAATCCCAGGCCCTGAAGATGATCTCAATAAAGCTCGAAACGTTTCGAACGATAAAGAAAACGTTTTTCTGAAATCTACAACGCGCCGGACCGCATCTCACGATATCTGAATAATTGTCGATCAACGGCCACTAATCTCTAGACATTTTAACATCAATCACACCAGTTTAAAATATCAAATATAGTTGTTTTCATTTCATTCAACTTCCAATTTAAAAAAAAAAGTTTATCGTGTGTTTTGTTCGGCCAAAAGATTTATCCGTTATCAAAAATTTTTTTACAACAATTAATAGCTATAAAACTGCCAAATTTATGATCGTGATCAACAAAACCAAACCAATTTAACATAAACAAAACCTGTGTGGTAATTTTATGAGATGTTGACAAATGACATTTGTATAAATTATGAATCAAAACTCTGAAATAGAATATTTATATAAAAAGTAATTCTAGAATTACTGCGTTTGGTGGATTTGCACTTGTTTTAAAAATTAAAAATATATAAACTTAATATTTTAAGTGATTTCATTTTATTATGTTGTAATATAAACATGATTTTATTTCAAACTGGCCCCCCTCCTCAATAAACTTCTGTTTTCAGTTTAGCCGACATTTTTATCATATTTGGTATGGAATAGTTCAATATCTTGTAATAATTTATTTACTAAACAACTACACCTGAAATTCTAAAATACCGAATATTCCAATTAATCAATTCAACCAAAAATCAATTATTAAAAACTATAATAAAAAATCTTAATTAAAGACTTAATTATACTCTCTCTAGTCACTAGACTTTTTTTTTCTTTGGGGATCGCAGCAGCAGATGGTATATCAATCTACGAAGTTTGTTGGAAAAAAAAAAACATATTTTTATGTTGGGTACAAAGCAAGGGCTACTAGATTCACACTCTGAATCCTTTGTCCTACGTGTGATGGACACTATCAACGCTACCGACGTCCCAATCTTGCTTACATATCAATAATAAAATATTTTACATCGTTACTGGTTTATTTATCAACCTCCAACCCTAAACCTTAACAATTTCCTACACTATTTCGAAATCGGTTAAAAACTGTGGTAAGCTGCTTGGAAATTCAGCGTGCACAACCTCTTCAGAGGAAACGAACCTTATGAGTTATGACACGATTAGAGCCTGAATTTATTTATACACAATAAAATGTATACCAATAAAATCTCAAATATGCAATAACCTATATACTAAAAATTTTTTAAATATATCATATAATTTGCACTAGAAATAGTAAAAAATGTATCATAAATGTCAGAGATAACACCAAACTAATAATTAATTGTTCTTTCAACCTAGACACGTATTTTCTTTTTGGTCATGTTCGTTTAGAAAGGAAATAAGACAGAAAAATCTCAGTCACACAACAAAATCACACATCATACTCAAACTCACACTCATTTTGTTTGTATTTTTATCGTTAAATTAATTGCAATATACTTATTTTAATGTAAACGAAATTAAACGAGAACCGGGTAGTAAAATGTCTTGTCACCCTAGTGGTTCTGGGTTCGAATTTCCGTGTAGTTTATGGGTTTTTAATTGAGAATAATAAGAAAGTATTTATTGTAAATTGTTTTGACCCGCTACCCCCAACGCAGTCGGATTTAAGCACTTCTGGATGACTTTGAATCAATTCACTTTTAAACTGTCAGAAATTCACAAATTCTATTTTTTTTTTTTTAATTATTATTATTTGGAAATCGTGAGCGGTCTAGTGTGATGATGTAGTTATTCAGATATCGTGAGATACGGTCCGGTGTGATGTAGTATCAGAAAAACATTTTCTTTATAGTGCCGACGTTTCGATCTTTTATTGAGATCATCTTCAGGGCCTGGGATTTACAAACCGAGTTTACATGTAGAAAATACATATAAAATTTGGATTTGCATTGTATAAATTCACTTTTACAAATTATATGTGTACTTTCTAAATGTAAACTATGTTCACACCAGACCGCATCTCACGATATCTGAATAATTACACATTAACGGTCATTAATCTCTACACATCTCTACACGAAGTGTGATGTAGGTTTAGAAAAACATTTTCTTTATCATGCCAACGTTTCGATCTTTATTGAAATCATCTAGGTTCAGGGCAAAAAAAAAAAATGATGGTTCCAAAAAAAAAAAAAAAAAATTAATCAAACACAATAAATTTTATTCTATCACTAAGATTTTCTGTTTTTTTTTTTGTTTTTTTATGAATTGTCTTTGAGACAATCATAATTAAAACCATGAATTACCGAGCTCATTTAATTTGGTTTACATTAAAATAAAGATGTTTTGATCAATATAACGATAAAAATAGACTGTTTGCAATAAACAACACAACATGAGCTTTTTTCTTAAGCATATAATTTAGAATATTCAAGTTAAATATTTAAGCCTAATCAAGTTCAGAAGATGCATTTCAATGTTAGGAGCTCTAAAACTTCATCGTCTGTTTTACTGCGCTATTATCAACCAATCTTGTGTGAAAGTTTAAATTTTCCAACTTTATCTCTTCCCAGTATGTATATCACGGAATTTGTTTTTATAGAACTCTTGGCATATTTTTATTGATTGATTTTTTTTAATTTTTTTTTTTTTTTTTAAATAGATAACGAAACATCGATAACCCGAAATAGATTTAAATCATAACGAATTATCTAAGAGGGGGATTTATAAATGGTTCAAAGATAAGACATTTGTTTTGGTGGTTTTCCACGCGAAAAAGTTCAAAATTCTATTCGAATTCGTTAGTTGATTCAATTTCTATAAAGTTCTAAATAGTTCCTTTCGTTCTAGGAGGAAAAAGGAAAAGCGGCAGGATCAGAGAGAAAAGAAGTCAGGTCATAAATGACGACTGGATCGAACACCCTATTCGTATATAAACACAATAGTTAACTCTTTTTTCGTTTTTGTTATATTTGTTTTTATAGCCAGTCGATTTTTTTTTAAGCTGGTTAAATGTTAATCTAGGCATAATTAAAAAAAAAAAAAAAAAAAAAACGCCCGTAGGTTTCAGAAAACCATTTTCTTTATCGTGCCAATGTTTCGAACTTTATCGTGATCATCTTCAGGCGCCGTCTTCTGTGTAAATGTGCCATGCTTGCGTGTCGTGTTGAGAGTGTTTATTTTTATTAATCACGAAATCCCCCCTATTATAAGACGAGCAGTTTGAACAAAAAGCTCCCGAACTTCTGTCGTTCAAATCTCTGATGAAGGAAAAACTTCTGTCTTTTTTCAGTAATATTTTTTAAGCGTTACCCAAATTTAATCGCCTTTCAACAATTAATTAATTATAATACGAACATCGATCTAAAGCAATAGTTAATTACTGAGAAAAAATTGAAATATATTAAATAATTATTAAAATTGTTGCATTTTAAGAGGTTGGATGGCTTTTTTTTCTTATTTATTTGTAATATCGAATTAAAAACCAAATAATTTTATGGATTTTTTTTTTGTAAATTCAAACACTTTTTGTTTAGAAATTTTATTTCCCTTACATAAAAGAACCTCTGCTGGTATTAAAAGCGTTGAATTTACCTAAACAATCCACGATGAGGTTCCATCGAAAAAAAGAAACGTTGAAAGAAATACAGGATAATTTAATTTTATTCAACCAATGAAACTCGTGAACACATGAGCTAATAATGATTATTACTAATTTATGAAAGCCCGGTTCTGAACATATTGTCATGGTTTGCCAATGCCCGAGAACGTCGAGTTTTGCCAGTCCTTCATCTGGTCACCTAAGTTAGCTAAACAGATGTCAACAGCTGGGTCAATTCGTCATCAAACGATATTATTCCCTAAATACAAACCCTCTCTTTCTTAAAACGTTATTTCCTATTCGCATATCTAAATATACACAACTCGCCATGTTAAGACATGGGAATACCTTGATATTCCGCCATTGGCCCTCTCACACTTAGACATTCTCGCTAATAAATGCATTCACTACCAACCCAAAACTAATCTGAGGGTCGACGGGATCATTTGGAAGGGGGTTGGATCAGTTCGTTGAGAATTTAAAAAATTGCCTTGCTCATTGTCAAAAATTTAGTACGGAAATTAACTCTGTGACAAAATACCGCATAATGTTATGTATAGTATTGATTTATTATGGCATTCCATATAAGGGCAGCTAAACATTTTTATTGTAATAAATTTAAAAAAAAATCCTATTTTTCAGATTGGCTGTAGTGATATATTTTAAAAGTATAATTTCAAACGGATATCATGTCAGAATTTGTCTTACAGAAATAGAATTGTCACTAGGTTCAAATTATGGGAGTAAATGATGGATTTTTGTTTAATCGTGAAACACATTAATTTACATTCGATACATCTACCAACCTATAATGTTAACAGCTAGGATGATGAAGATTGCCAGTCGTAGCAGCTCCCGATCCGTGGCCATTTTGCAACGGCGACGATACCATGAGACACATTGCATGCCCGGGGCCATCGAGGCAGTTATATAGAGTCCTAATCCCCTCCCATGAATAGGAAGTAGGGGTTGGCTAGAACGTTCTCTTCTAATTCTACGAGGGGTTTCGTTCGAAGTTTATGAGGAAAATTGACATACGCAGCCACCAATGGGCTGACTATCCGTCAATTTTTGATCTTACTTTAAAGCAGTTTGAGAGATAGTTCGTTTCGTCGGACCAAGGAGTTAAATATCAAGACGTAACTTTTAAAGAAGAATCACACGCACTGCTTAAAACTTTTATATAAGCGATGAGTTATTTAATAACAGTAATATGTAATAATGCTAGATGAGACCCAACACTCAGTAAAAAAAAATCTGAACAACTAGTTTGCCCAAAATATGAACTCCAAATTTTTTATCGTAAATAATTTCATATATAAAACATTAATTTTGTAAATTTTAATATATTATTTAAAAGCTTTTAAACATTAAAAAATAAATCATTCAATTTAAAGGTTATAGTTTTCAAAACAAATTTGCAGACGCTAATCAAGATGTAAAAAAAAAGTTGCCGAACTCTTATTCTTTGCTTTGTTTGCCCACTGTTATCTTAAAAAGGATCATATTTTGCCTAGTTAGTACGATCTTAGCCTTCAATGCAGAAATACCGTGATTCACTTTGGAAGTATAATGAAGGAAAATCCTTTCGCGAAAGAGGACTTAATAAGCAACCCTCGATAATTAATTACATCTTCTTCCGGTATGAGGAGCTCGATAATGCTGAAAACAGCCTGCGTTCAGGCTGGACAGAAAAACCCAACACCATCCAAGGAAGCGAGAACCAACTGGTCAAGTGTGCCAACTATTCATGTATTCTCTACCAGGATTGTAATATTTCAATTAGCACTGAACAGTACGAAATGTCAAATTATTGATAAAATCTGTAGTTGTAATTTCACTCAAGGATCGAGGTTGTACTCAGGGTTTGGGATGTTTCTTAATCCAAAGACTGCCAAGTTTTTCCGCTTTATTTGAAGCCATCCTCAGAGCTTTTCGCTTCTGGCCCGCGTTGTTCTTCAGTGTTTTTGAAAAAGGTCGTCGTGAGTATGACTGAACCTCTATTGGGATCAAGCGGCAGGTGTAAATTATACTAAAGTAATGATTGAGGTTGTAGTCATGCTTGGAGGGTGTTTCAGTGTTTGTTAGTCCAAGCTTTCGACTTAGAGGATTCATTTGGGGAGACGTTATTTTCACCGATGATAGCCAAGCAGGTTTAACGTCAGATCCGAAGGAAGAAAAAAGTGTGGAGAAAGCCAGGGGTACATGAAATTAAAGAACACACAAAGGTTAAACATGAGCGATGAGGTACTTTTAGACCAAAACTAAACTGCTAAAAAATGAATAGGGAAATTTTAAATTTATTCTTTTAACTTCTATAAACTGATATATTCTTGTTAGTTGTATAAAACAAAAACCAACAAAGGTTAAACCAAAATTTTTAATCCCGGATTTACTTAAGAATAATAAACGTGGTGATTACGCATTTTGTAAACAAACAGCTTTTCTCTTCTTTTCTCCATTTTAATTCAGTTTTGGTCTCTTTAATCATGGAAAGAACTGCTTGAACCAGAAGTTGATGAGGTGACAATTGAGATCCCGAGGACACCGGCAAGTGGATATCGCACAAGTAGTTGGCGTCTTCAGAGCATGGTCTCCCGGGCTTTGGGAAATGCCAATAGCTGATAGCGGATCTCAGCGCATAACGCCACTAAGGGAGGACAGAAATACTGTCATTCCTGCAAGACGGAACCGTTTCCATAGTGCCCGCCAGATCCTAAATGAAGTACAAAATGTTTTGGCAAGGCCTGTATCAATTGCGGTTACGAATCGTTTGTGAAAGTTAGCTCATATCGTATGCCCCTTCAAAACGATCTGCAGCAACTCAGGAGAATCAGGTGCAGCGAGCCTAGAAGATAGCACAAAGTGGAATGCTGTCCTGCTTGCTGATGAGTCGCGTTTCTATCTGTAGAGTGATATCAGGCGCCGAAGAGTCTACTGAGAACTGGGGTGCGTCCAGTTCGTGCTCCCTTCAGAGCAGTTTGGACGAGGCGGTGTATTGTATTGGACGAACTGGTCTCCATATAGTTGAAGGCAACCCCACCGTAGTCCGTTGTGTCCAATTATCGATACAAGCCTCAAACCAGGGATCTCGTTGGCAGGAATTTTCCATTACTGGATGGCAATGCCAGACCCCAAAGAGTTGTTCATCAATGTTTAGAAAACCTGGGAATTTCCCATCTGCCTCTCCCCTCGACTCCAGACCATAACCCATTGTGCACGTATGGGATGTGCTACAGAGCTTTTTCTCTCACCATACGCAGCCAGTTCACCCGCAACAACCAAGCGCAGCGTTGCAACCTCTATGGAGTGAAATTCCTTATGAATTAATGACAACTTTATTAACAGTAAACCTGACAGGTGTAGAGAGGTTTTAGCTAACAGAAGACACGGTATTAATTGTTTAAAAAATATATTGTTGTTCAATAAATAAAATTATGGAATTAAAACTTTTTTTTGTTATTTTACAATCAATTTCTTTGACTCTCCAGCAAGGAAGACTCAAGATTGGCTACGACATAACGCGCCTAGGCACCACCCCAATCGCCTAATTAACCCTACTGAGGATTTATGGGATCATTTATCAAGCCAGTTAGAAAACATGGAAAATTGAAAACAGAAACCAACTAAAAGAAAGAAAATTTCCGGATTCCCGGTCGTGACAAAAAACTAGTTATATCAATAAGAAACAGTTTATTAGCGGTAATAAAATGTAAGGATGGATCTCTTGAGATCAATGAGATAAAATTTAGATAAGTGACGGTAAATAAACAAATAAAAAATAATGTGTTCAGTCTATCTTTTGCTTGAAACGTATAACTCTACATATGCAAGTTGTTTGCAGTTTATATCTGCAAGGCATTGTTTTTTTAATCAATTGAGCCCATTGTTATTAATTAAAGATTCAGAAAATTATGTTTCACAGTAAAGCTGTTATGTATAAAGATCTTGCTCTTACAAACGGATTACATAGCGCCTGTTAATAAAATATGACTTGAAATAAAATAATTTCACTAAAAATTTATACATTGCAAGCCGAACCAACTGGAAACGTGTGGAGAACAAAAGAGTTCGGATCTTTCACGCGCCATTCTATGTTAGGATACAGAAGTTATACCTGCCCTCCTCTTTCCAACTGTTGGACTGATGGATAGGTCATAAAAACCGGACGGTATTTAAGCTGTAATACAAAATGCGAAATTTGCCCGTACAAGTAGAGTCGAAAACAAAAGTTTCCTAAATTGACTTTTTATCGATATACATTTATTCGATAGGGACAAGGCACGGGGTGAAATTGGAAAATTATCATTTCTTGGGCTTAAGTCGGGCAAATTTGCCTCCAACCAAAGCCATTTTTTATTGTCGTTATCGACTTAAAAATAAATATTTTTATGTATTTATTTTTTTATTTACCTTGCCCATTAGTCCATACATCACAAGAGGGCATATCACTTTTATATGATACAATGGGAGTTCTTGTATATCATGGCAAAGCCCAAAACCCAGCGAGACTAGGCGGACCTAGACCAAAAAAAGTCACTATCTACCTAGTATACCTTAGTACGCTCACTATGAGGCGATTTTTGTCGCGATTCAGGACACTGCTCCGCAACCCGAAAAACAGTATACGAAGATTCTTGTTGCGATTCGGTTCAAAACGAAATGTTCGAAGTTACTCTTAGGGATTTCGCTCGCCCTGTTTTGTTTAAAAAATAAAAATCGTAATAAAACAATTAATTAAATTCACTAATTTCGTGGTCCGCTTGACCAATTTAATATATTATAATTAAGGTTTTTATAGTTGAGATTTAAAAAATGGAAAATTGAAAAATGGCAAATAGGAGGGAAAATTCAAAAGGTGAGGTTGAGATGGGAAGGTGGTGGATCTGGCCGAAGATCGTGGGTACGAATCCCGCACGAGACACTGACTTTTTTATCTCAACAAAAAATCCTTAATTAATTGTAATATATAAAGGATCTTAGCCCAAGAACACTTGGTTGGTGAAGCACCACTTTCTTGTTTTTAATTTTTTTTGTGCCCACACCGAAATTGGCCCTTCAGAACGTGTATTTTCGGTTATGGAAGCTTTACTGAATTCCGTCAGTTGTACTTCAACTTCATTTTGTAAATGACGGCTTCTAATCGGATAGTTGAGTTATAACCAAAATCGCAGGCGATGTTGCCGTCCTAATAAGCATTGGCCCAACAAAACCAACCAGACCCTGCAAGACTTCACACAAATCTCTCAATGGTGTAAAAAGTTCTTTGAACGCTGAGAAAGCGAAACTGGTGTCCTACACGTATTTAAAAAATAAAATATGCACAATCGCAAATGATAGCCCTAAACGCTGAATAGTCCCTAAATAATCTTCATGTGTAAGGTTTTGGTTGAAATGAAAAAAATTAGTGTCACGAGCGGGATTCGATCCCACGATTTTCGGCTAAATACGCCGCTGCTCTACCACTTGACACTCGGAACCAACTCCATAAGTGGTAATGCCGAAGGTCGTGGGAACTAACAGCTTCCCGCGGTCACTTCATATGTCGCCGAGAATCGAATCCTGACTGCACGACATTTGAAAAATGGCAAAAAGAGAGAAAAAATCGAACGGTTGTAGGTTGATGTGGAGAGTTGGTGTCCGAGTGGATCAAAGTAACGATACCTCAAGTGTTTAGAGATGCACTGTTGAGCTAAAGGTTGTGGATTTAAATCCCGCTCATAACACTAGCTTTTTCATCTCAGACAAGAAGTTAGATAGAATTAAAATAATTAATACCATTAAGTATGACTACTATATTACATGGATTAAGTCAAGGGTTCGGAGCCCTCTTCAATTTCCATGAGTTGATTTTTGGGGTCTTCCTTTGCAGGTTCCCCCGGTGTTTTGTTTTGTACTCTAGGTTTTCCATGTAGTTCCCACGAGTAGAGGGATCTAAATGTCCGCACAGGAGGAGCCCTCTCTCCGGTGTAAGGCTATTTACTCAAGGGTGCCCTATGACTACTATATTATACGGATTAATAAATAAATAAGACCTAATAAATAAAAAGAGGGAAAATTCAAAAGGTTGTAGTTTGAGATTAGAAGTTCATGTCCGAGTGGATCAAAGTCACGATAGCTCAAGTGGTAGAGCAGCGGCCTATTAGCCAAAGGTCGTGGGATCGAATCCTGCTGGCACTGGATTTTTCATTTCAACCAAAACCTTACATAAAAAGATTGAATGGAGTAATTTGGTCAATAGACAACGAAATATGATGGATTTAATAGTCCTTAACGTCGAGTCCATCTTCTTCTGTACAATAAACCCCCTGGAGAAACAACAATGACCTAACAGCGCCAGACACTGCACGCTTAAGACCCCTAATTGGCCTAACTTCACCATTCCCACTACATCTTAAGAGGGTCTTCTACGTACCTCTAATCCGGCCTATATGCCAATATAACCATGGAATACGGGCTTCGGCAGTAGAAGTGTAAAAAGAGTGCAGACTAACCAAAACAGATTTTTTAAGCACAGCACCAGGTGCCCAGTGGTATATCAGTATAACCTGGTACAATAGGACAACCAATTATAAATACAATCAATTATTGTTTTTTACAAAATCCTGAACCACCATCACTTGATTTGAATAAAAATTTTAGTTTATAAATTGGCAGACTAATAATCTCAACAAAAACTGTTATTCTATTTTTAATCTCATTTGATATTCGATAAACTTTCTGAACCTAGTCCAAGGAAAATGGTTTTTAAATAATAAAAACGTATTGATTTTAAGAAAAGGACGTTCTTTATTACTTGTGTTAAACTGCACTTAAAAATTCCTCCCAATTATTCAACTAACATATATGTATTATAATTAAATAATTGAACCTTTTAGTTACCTTTTTACGATTACAAGAATAGAAAAAAACCGAACTATTAGTTATTAAATTGTTTAGTTTTTAGTTAATTTAAATAATCCTTCTAAGAAAGAACACGTCTAATGTGTATTTATTAGAGTGAGTGGTGGGGACTATAAAATAAAACAGTGTCACCATCGCTCTTCCAACATTGAGTTTACGGTTCATGGTAGAATATTTATAAAAGTAAGCCAGTAGCTTAGCTTATTGGTCCATGATATTGAATATTACATTAACCAACAAGAATGACCGCAATCATCGGTGTGAATATATTTATCTGTACTTTTGTATTATATATGTTAGTATTATGCAAGGTTATGTTTTGCGAGCGTCGGGGGGCAACTGACCTACCTGTCAAAAGCCCCCGACGATCTGAGCATCTGGCGTAAGTGGGATATTAGCGGCGGGGTAGGTAAAGCTCTGAGGTATAGACTCTAGGTATAGAGATCAGCACTTCGAGGTAAAAGTTAAGAAAAGTTACATTACATTATAAATATTGCGTTTCGCAGATACTTCTGCTCCAGCTAGTATGCCATAGTATAGTTCATTTCTTTGTGCCAAAAAGACTTCTCCCAATTTAGAAGGCGTTCATATATCTGATCAATTCCATCAACGTTCGCCACCTCCAGTTTGTTTTCTTTAAAAAATAAAAAATCATTTAACACAGGAAAAATTCCACCTCTTCCTCCTTAACAATTTTAACCTAAAACTGGATTTTCGATGAAGGTGAATTTGTCATTAGCATCTTAAGTTATGATAGTCTTCTCTTGGAAAGACAGATCTCATTCATTTTAATGAAAATATCTCATAAATACGACAGTATACATTGCCATTTCTCATAACTGAAAACATTGGTCAATTTGAAATTGTGGTCCATCAAGAGAGATAAGACGTACGTAATTGCAGTAATCTTGAAAGAGCCAAGTTAGCCACCTAACTTCTGTATGGTGAAGGTGGGAATGACAAAGGCTTCCCATATCGACACATAGTACTAAGAAAAATCTTGACTTCAATGGCTAAGGATAGGGATAGGGATAAAAGAGACTACTTCACGTCGACCCGAGTATTGTACTTCCTTGTTATTTACAACACACTGGCCAGCTGGTTATTAATCAGCCTGTTCAGCTTTGCTAGCGGCTCTTTAGTGTAGGATCTAACTTGTGTTTTTTTTTTTTTTTTTTTTTTTTTTTTTGTCAAGAACCTGCGTCTAGGATCAGTTTCACTGTTACATCCCAGAAACAGAATGTGCTCTGCGGTCTCCTCCTCTTCCTGGCAGTGTTTTTCAGTCTGTACTCCTATCGGGCGCATACGCCTTCCTAAGTAGCAGTGTCCTGTCAGGATTCCGACAGGAACCCTGGCTGCGGTTGCCTTCCAGGGATTCTTTTGTAAGTTTGAATCACTTCGCCGCGTGCCCGTGGTTCGACCAGGTTTTGGATCCGTTTTAAAACGTATATTCTTTTGTGGGAGCCTACTAAGCCACGGTAGGGTTCAAGACCCACAGAGTCCATGTTGGCCCGCTTTTTTGCAAACATGCCAACCTTTTCGTTGCCTCTACGCCCCGAATGTCCAGGGTCACCCTTCAAGTTTATGAGACACATTGAGCAACCTTCTTCTGCCGGACATACGCAGCCTTTGGCCCTAAAGTGTTAAACTAGGTCATATACACAATACTAATATAAGAATTATGGTCAATAATATTACTAGCGAAAGCTTTAAATTTAAAACGTAAGGACGTATCAAATATTATACTGAGCCAAGTACACACGGTCTGTTGTTTACTTAAACCGATTAATTGATTAGCTCAATCAAATAAACACATTGTTTATTTTTGTTTTGTTTTTGTTTGCTTTAAATAATTCAATATTACCCTTTGGTAAGTGTAATCTTTATTAACAATTATCTGTACCCTCCATTTTCACAATTATCTCCTATAGCCTGGAAAGATACTGAATAAAACATTAATAATAAGACCAGGAGATTAATGAATTTAAAAACAATTAGGAGTGGGATAAAATTGAATTATGTCTATAACGCATTTGATAATATGATCGTAGATCGATGTAGGTATATCGAGTGCTCCACTAACCAGAATATGTGTGATTGCATTTATTTGCGCGATTGAATTATAGTTGACTGTTGGTCGGGAAACAGTGTATAATTATTCGCGACAGGCTGAATCCTGGGATCAATATCAAGAAGGCTAATAACTTAATACGCAAAATGTGATGTATTATGGTGTACCTCTCGAGTTTCGGGAGGTTGTTCTTTGTCCCAGACGGATTGACTCAATAAGTAAAATTTGATTTTTTTTAAAATATTTCTTTATTTTTGTAATAGAAAATTTAAATGTTGAACCGGTACTGGATCATTTATTGAGTCTACCCTCGCGGTCTTTGCTGTACAAAAACGGATTTGCGCCATCCTCAGTGAGGAGCATCTCTTGATCATCAAAATCAAAATGTCAGCCATGAAATATTTAATTGATTGGTTTTATCTTTATGACGATATAAAATCTGATATTTTATCGTTTTTACTTTTATAACTTTACTTATTTTAGCAATATTGTTTTTTTTTTTTTTTTTTTTTTTTTTTTTTTTTAAAAGACTGCTCGAAAAAGATTAATTCAACTAGAAAACGAGTTTTTGGTATATATTTAAAAATCGTACGAAAAAAATTCACCGATTAATGTTCTTAATAGTTGTTTAATTAGAAATAAATTCTTTTCGGCTAGATGTGCTTCCGTTTGGACTTCTGGAGGCCTAAATAATAGAAGAAAAGAACTGTACAAAATATGGGATAAAAAAAAGTACATGTGTGATTGCTTGCTAGACCCGAGCACTTGCCAAGGAAACGAGGAAAGGCAACCCAGGTATAGACACAAAAATACAAGCTTTTGTACTTCGTACAGAAATTTCCTGGGCCAGACTTGCAACATTGTTACTCAGATATCGATTAACGGTCACTAATCTCAACACATTCCAACATTGTAATTGTCAGAAAACTGTGATAATATCGAGGCAGACCAAACTATGTATTTTTTTAAAATAGAAATATTCACGTCGTGGTGAGAATCCATTGTAATAAAAATTTTAATAGTCAAAGTCAATATCTCAAATCTTGCTAGTATGTTTATGCTTTTCAATCGTCAGCGCATAACAATGTTTTAAAATCTGCACCGAAGAGAACCGAAATAAAGAGTGTTATGCAATTAAAAACGCCCTGGCTGTTTTTGTGTTCAAAAATTACCTACACAAGGAATAAATTTAACGCAAAAAAAAAAAAAAGATTATATCAACTAAATATGAGTAGTCTCATAAGAAGATAACGACGCAAATGGTTTCATGGTGAGCGGCCTTGGCTTGGGGGTGTTGGCTCTATATAGAGAGCGTGTAGGAATGTCACCCGAAATTATGCTTGAAGACAACACTCGGGTCCCTTGTATAGACGGAACACGATGGTTTCACTTAATAAAAATTTATAGACATCCAGTTTTGTTTATTTTTGTAAATTGAGGCTGATTGTATTTACTAGCGTTGGATAAAAGGCCATTAGACATGTCTTGGTTCAACAGCTGCCTAGTGTTAGCAAAAATGCATTCCTAGATGAAAACCAGCGGCTTAACCCATTTTGTCCATATCTGATTTTTAAAAGTAACTTTTATGTAATTTCGATAATTTTTTTTTTTTAGTAATAAAATATAACCTAGTCACAAGTCTTTTATGGAAGAATTTCCATTGATTTTTTGTCCTACGACGAAGGGAATGTTAAGATCATTTGTGTAGTGTTTAGCGACCGTTAGCTGATGATTATTTGAAGATCGTAAGAAGCGGCCGGGCGTAATATAGGTTTAGAAAAACATTTTCTTTGTAGTGCTACGTTTCGATCTTTATTGAGATCATCATCAGATCTCAATAACCAGACAGCGATGGTCCTATGATTAATGAGGTCGGAGTCATAACAAGGAGTTCGGATAATTCTTCTGAGGACTGTTTGCAATGATTCGATTCGATGTTAGATGGTTTGATGGTACCCCGCAGTATGTCCAAATACGTCCAAAGAAATGTTAGGCATGGAGTTTAGGTCTTTGCTGATTTCGGTCCTATAAGTCTCTGTAATTGTCCAAATTGTCGATTTAGTTCTTGTCCCTTCAGTCTTGTCTGAGACTTCACGTCAGTCTACCGTTGAAGTATAAACCCTGTATGTTGTATAGACTTCGGCAGTTCTTTACTGTTAATGTATAGATGTGGGTAAGGCTGTTTGTTTAGCTTGAAAGTAATTTCCGTACCGTCCTCTTTCAGTTTTATTTTCCACGTTTTGCAACGTTATTAAATGAGCTCAAGATGGAGGGTATTGGAGGTAGCTTGGGCAGGATTGGAGTTAAGAGATGAAATTGCTTTATCAGTCTGTGGTATTGGGATAAATCGACAGGTCAGAAATATAAAGGACAGGACCAGGCATGCTCCCTTGTGGGACGCCCCACCACCGTGTCCATCGAAAAATCGTTGGCACGTTTAAAACTGAAGCAGAAAGGATTTTGTGATTTGGTAATAAGAGTGGAAATAAAGTTTAGTTTGAAGAAAAAATTTCAACATATCTAAGAAGAAACGTGAAAATAGCTGTTTTGTCCACGATATATTTACAAATGGGCTTTTTGTCAAAAACATCGACACCCCGAGGGTCGAAATAACCTCGTTAAAAAAAAAATTCTCCCTGTTCCCACAATTATTCGACGGCGAGAGTAGGATAGATAAATTTTAACAGTTTTGATAACGTTAATTGTGAAAATATTTACTGTTTCAAAGTCACATTTACGGAGATAATCTCTACCAACCTCAAACATTAACATTTGAAGAATTGGTTGAATCACTAATCATTGTTCAATAAGTTCATAAATGTAACGATAAATGGGCATTTATCACCTTTTTTTTATGATTAACGAAGTTGTTGAGAAGTTATTAACGAAAAACAGGGGGCGTCGGTGGCCACAACGGTTTAGGCGTTGACGCGGTGCTCTGGACGGTAAAGGTCCAGCGGCCTGGATTCGAACCCGACATACTTACAAATGTTTTTTTTTAAGTTTTGATGTCCAAAATGAAACCTCGGTGAAGTAGCGTTGTTTATAAAATAGTAAATTTATTTTGAATGCCTAATTTTTTTACAATTCACCATTATCTTCCAGCGAATGATGTGTGAGCTTAGTGCTTGATGGCTGCCTGGTTATCCATGGTCGGATATATTGTTTTGTACCCTTTATCAGATTGAACTGAGTATAACTCTCACGTGAACTTCAGCGTCGAAACTATCAGTTGTTAGGGCAAAAACAAGTGTCAAGAACATAAACCAGCCCGGAGGACCAATAATTTTTAGAAGAGGAGCGAGTCACTTTTAACCGACGAACCTCCGCTCTCAAATTTTTGCCAGCCTCAACCTTTACAAAGGTACAATTCTGCCTGACGACATGACACGAAGTGGCGAAAAGTAACAAAATATATAGTTTTAATACCCTAAAAACAAAATATTTTTATCGTCAAAATGATAGTTTTACTTATACGAATAATTTAAAAGTTAAATTAAATATAAAAAGTCAATAAAATTAATTAAAAGAATATTTAAAAATTAGATCAAAAATAATAGTAATAATCAGCTGGTGTGTACAAATAAAGAAACGTAATAATAACGAAAATGTTTAGAAAATATTTTTAATGGTATCAACAAATCTTTGTACCTTCATGTATATTATATGTGTTATTTATTGGAAAGAATGTATTTTTTGTGCGAATTACTTATAATTAATTGTACTCTGGGGTAGTGTGAACGGAGTCCGTTGTGTCAATATAATTTATTAGCGCGAAAGTGGAAGGTTATCGGCAATTACCC
>CM077111.1:10986679-11045985 GCA_039619505.1 Cimex hemipterus | reverse complement strand
AGCGCGAATGTGGAAGGTTATCGGCAATTACCCCGAGGAATATCGAGTACTATGGGGTAGAGTGATTGCCAACAGACCAATATGTTTTTGTGTACTTTATCCACAATTGACAAGGCCCTGAGATCCAGAGAAGTTAGCAGTTAAATAAAATAGAGAAATAGACAATTCCCTTTGTCGGACTGCGCTGGCTTTGATGGTGTATTCCTGATACGATGTCGGCGTCGAGAAAGGAAATGAAGAATCAAGTGGGAAAAGCCCATACAAAAAACGAGCTATCCTACTTCTGTCAAGTGACGATTCACGCTAATAAGTGTCCTTAATGCAAAGAAGCGGAAATTCTAATCAATACATTGCGGTCACCGAGGAAAAACATAAATCCGGATAACTTCCGATTTTATAATCAAACTTAAAATACTCGCTACAGTCCGGGTTCAGTCATGTTTTGCATGGATTTTTTTATCTTCTAGCTTCCCTACCTTTGACATTTCCATCGCACCTTTCATATTTAATTTTTGAATCACTATTCAAACAAAAAACATGCAATATGGGCTACCATGGCTACATTCCAAGAAAATCAGTCACCCGAAAACCTATAGCCCAAAACACCATTCATACCCATTCTTCCAGATGAGTAGTTATTCGTCAATCTTTCACAATATATACATACTAAACTATTTATAATGAAAACAAACATAAATATTTTTTTTCCAATGGAGGAGTTCCCTCCTAACCACTGCAGCTGTACAGGTTATTGTACTTTATCCTGGCTCCATATTTTTGGGGAGGGCTTACAACACAAATGTGAACTTGAGCCCCCGATGTACCGGTGTTCTTCCATCAAAGAAACTCATTTTTGACGGGGTTGGGACCAAAATTCAGTGTCGCTGAGATCCGGTCCCACCACTTCCATTGATGTGTCATGTCAATTTCTTTCAATTGTGGCCACCGGTCCTCTAAGGCATTAGAAAAATTTCAGAGGTAACGGTGGGGATCGGACCCACATCCACAGGATCTACTAGCTGAGAGTCTGACGCCTTAACCACGCAGCCATTTTGGCCCCACCTGGTCATTGGTATACTCGATATACCAACAATAAACATTCATATAGTTATTCAAATAGTTTTCCCGACATCACTGAAATACATTAATTTTTTTTTTTCATCTGAGGGTAGGCCACACCATTCTCTATGGATTTTAACACCACAATCAGTAGGTGATGTCTAAAAATGCTAACGCCATGATCTGACAAAATTGAAACTGCATATCAGAAGGAAATGGGTCACATATAGATAGATAGTGGCCAATGACACTGTTCCCAAAATTTAATTGAATCGTTAAAAATACCACTAACAAAAGAAGGCATAAAAAAAAAATCCTGTTTTTATTATAAGGTTTATTTATTGTGTGGAGATTCAGATCAAATTGATAACTCTGAATCTCAATCCTGGGTCATCAATCTTAAGATAACGAAAGGTCCTTGGCCTTGACACTGAGTTTGCGGAATTAATGTGCAGTAACGAAATTCGATTATTTAACAGATAATAATTAAAGTTGTATCTTTAAGTTAATGGATTGAAAGTTCATTTTCGTACTACGCATCGTGTAAATAATAAAAAAATTTAGTTATAAGTAAATTGATGAACGAGTACCAACTGAAAACACTTCATACAGACAGTTCAACAATTTTCACATTTTTCTATCAGTATCCATAGGTTATCTGCCTAATTAAAAGGGGGATAAACGGACGGATTAGGAGATTAATGTGGAATTTTTTTCTTTTTATTTGAACACATTTTTCCACTCTCTTGTTATGGAAATATCCGCAATGATCGAAAAGCAGAATAGTAAATTCCATTTTTATTCCGTATAAAAGTCTCTTCAAGGCAGCAAGTTCAACTAAATGTAAAAGAAGTTACACCGACAAATGTGTTTTTAAAAAAAAGTTCTTGCAAACACCCATTAAAAATATCAAATAAAAATAAAGAGAGTAACATAACGTTTGTAATTGAGGAATGGTTCATTGGTCATTGATTATTGTATACATAAAAAATTAAACCGTATATTATATTATTTTATTTTAGAGTTCTAAGCCATTTTTGATCATATACCAGAAACTGTTTTTTACTAATATTAAATAAATAGCATATCATCAAAATTTTCCCATATTACTCGGGGTGCATTGGTCAGATGAAAACATAGAACAATATAAATTCAAATTACAGCTAAAAACTAGCTCCATAAACAACAATGATAACAAAGGCAAAATTCATGTTCTTATTTAAGAAAGCCTCAACACTTGTCCTTCATCCGTAAGTCAATTAAAAAGAGAAAGGTGGTTTGTTAGGGAATGCATGCAAGATTTGATTTAAAGCATTTAAAAAGAAAATTTCTGTCGGTGACAGAGAAGGCTATCAACAAACTAAAAAGTCTAAGGCTCTCTATGAGCTCAAAAACAATTTTTTTTTAAATTCGCTGGATGCCTTTAATAAAAACAGAAATAGCAAAAAAAAATTGAAAAAAAAAAGCGTTAACAAGACAATAAGTAAAAAGTATAATAAACAGTAAATAATTAATAATTAATTGTGTGAAAATTATTGCATTGGCTGTACTGATCAATTAGAGTATAAATGTATAAAAATTAAACCAACTTCAATTTCAGGACACTCGAGGACTCTCCCTCCAAAGGGAATCTCAAAATGCGAAATGTGAAGCCTGAGGGTAGTTGCTGCCAAGGGGAAGTAAGCTCCAACGTAGAGCGCTTTGCGGAGGTTCGCAAATAGCCGGTGGTACCACAAGGGTCGCCAGTGGTTAACAAGAGTACGGAGCAGTCGGTAGTTGAGAGTCTTGAACCAGTTACAGTTGAGTGTTAGTCCCCAGTGATGAGTTAGAAGTTTGATTTTGAATGTAACAGCTTTTTGGTCATTAGTTGAGTGGAGTTGACCCTGGGCCATGAGTCAGTTATGGCTTAGAGGTCAGTATCCAGCGATGAAGTTGGATTTGAAATGAGACAGTTGTTGGTTGCAAAAATGGAGACGAGTGGGACTTCCTGTTAGATTTTTATGAAAGTAAGCGAGCTTTGGAGGAGGAGTCTCCTTTGTACATTTTAAATAATTAATAAACATTTTTTTAAATATTAATCGATATAGTTAGATTGTAATAATTGACCATCCCTTCTGTGGCATAGGAATCGACACTAAGGACAAAAAGAAAATGAAGGAACAATAGAATTCACTCATTGGACATAGGCAACCCAAGAATCTTCGAGCCAATTTTGGCACGAAAGAAATCACAGAATGTGCCAAAGGAAGCAGTAACAGACTGCGAACCCTAACAGGATACTGCAGATTAAATGGACACCTAAAGAAAATTGGAACAATCCAAGATGGCACATGTAGATTCTGCAAGGAGGCAGAAGAGACACCAACACATCCGCTAACAAACTGCGGAGCTAGATTAGCCCGCAGGAGGAAATGTTTTGGGATGTATAATGTGACCATAGAAGAGCTTCAAACACTAAAAACAGGCCTATTAATCAAGTTTATTGATGAAGTAGGACTCACTGAGGTTAGGCAGAGAACGGGAGATACAAAGCTCTTAGAGTGCCTGGAAAAATTACATCTACAATAATTGACCATATTAATCGCAACAGCAGAGATCATACTAACCCTCAGGTTGCCAGAATTTTGGACAAAAAAACATTTGTATGTCCAGTTTGAATGCATGGCCACTGGATTTGAACCCGCGACCTTTACCTTACAGTGATGAGTGCTATATCAACACCTAAACCATTGCAGCCACCAACCAATCCCTTTTAATTTTTTTGAAATGTGAAGAACTGAATTACACTTTTATCACCACAATGGAAAAAAAGGCAAATCCTTATAACTGATCAATTGTTCATTTTGCTCTTCGATAATCCACTCTCTGTCCTCATTTAGGACTTATGTCAAGAGAAGACTTTTATTTATTTATTTTTTAAGGAGAAAAATCTTTTCAGGTAAAATGCTTTATTAATCAGAAAATTTTTATTTAATTGTAATCGCAACTTTGTTTTATATTCAGAATTTTCAGTAAATCCATAGAGGATTCAATAGTTGTTTGGTTATTTAAAAACATCGCGAGAAATTGGGTAACTAATTAATAATTAATTGTATAAAGATTATAGTATTAACTCTATTGAACAATTAGAATAGAAATTGAAGCAATACATTTTATGTCTTCTTTGGATGCCTGAGAATCTTCTCCAAAGAAAAGTTAAAAAAACACTAAATTCTAACAGCCTGCGGGAGGAGCTGCCACCAGGAAGAAAGCTTCAAGTAGAGCCTTTTTGGGAGAGTTGTAAAAGGTGGGTGATACGAATTCGTAGTCATAAGTCGATTGGCATTGGTCAGTTGGTCTAAAGACAGTTACAGTTTAGAGGAAGTCCCTCACTTCTCGGTGGCGAGTGGAAGGTGCCACTCGATCGCAAAAATGAACTCAAGTGGACTAAACCTTCAGTTTCTTTTCATGAAGTGAGCCAACTTTGGACGAAATGTTTCTAGCCTCAGCTTAAGACAACTCATTTGTTGATTTTGAGCAGTTAATACGCTTTAAATTGGGAAGACAAGAATTACTTAATGTGAGTAGGAACCATTAAAATATTAAAAAAAAAAAAAGGATTGAACTTCACACACCCCTTCATTTATTTAAGAATTACTTTTTGATCACCCCCTTTACGGTCTCTGATTTGAACTTTTCTCTAAATAAATAAAATTGTATTCTATTTGAAAATAGAATCTTTGTGATCATAGGATTATGAGAAAAAAAATCTATGATATGTAAATGAATTATATTTATTTTGTATGAAAAGAAACACAATATGTGTCAGCTTGCCTTTTTCTGTATTTATAAGACAATTTTTCCAATTCAGTTTTAAAACATAATATTTTTTAATGAAAATCGGTGAAAATTTACATTTTTAATCTTTCCTTTAATATACTTAAGTTTCGCTCTTATGTATTTCAAATATAAATTCATCATTAGAAAACCAGATTAATTAATTATTATTTAAGAATTAAATAAGCTCCATGGAAAAAAAATGAAGTAGCCTATTTTATATAACATATATAGAAAACATTGGTGACAAAGTTAGCATTAAAATACTTTTCTTTTTTTATTAAAGACTCAAATTTGAGATAATCAAATTAAAGCACATAAATATATTCAATGGTTCTTATACAAACAATATACAGTTAAATAAGTATAAACAATTTACAATTTTGAGAAGGAACATCACTGAAAATTATCTGACGAGTGTGAGACTGTCCACTCTTGGATTTTTATAAGTTTCTAACATTTACAGTACAAAGTACTGATGAGTAGTCTAACAAGTTAAACCAGTTGAAATTATACAATGCTCTAGATATTTTTTAGGGTAATTACATCATATTTTGTTTACTTACTTTCAAACAAGGTACAAAATTACAAGAAACACAATTTTTTTAAATTATTAAATGAATAAACAGGCTAGTAAAACACAAACGAAACGGAGTGAAAAACTAGTTATAAAGATTAAATCAAATTAAAACGCATAAATTTTACATTTGGAAGAAATACTGTGTAATGCTCTCAAAATCCATTATTCGATATGATTGGGATTTATTTAAGTATAAGACAAAAGATCAAACTAATTTGCGTTTTATCCAGCAATGCGAAATAATGTTGAAACAACGCAACTGATAGAAAATATATCACAGTTTGCAATAATTAGAACATAGATTTTCTGAAGTATATTCTAAGGCTCAATATTTTTGTAATAGGACATTCACACCTTGAACTTAAATGAGTTAATTGTAAATTTAAAATAGTACAAGCTAACACGAAACAATAGAAAATCTGAAAGTAATGTACAATCGAAAGAACACAAGCAAAAGAGTAAAAAAAGATAAAAGCATTACACATATTTCGAAAGACTGTTTTAATTTTATTGCGCTTTCAGTGAATAAAATTAATGATTGATACACAAGATGAAAAGAAAAATACTTGGTAAATTAAAATTCATCAAAAAAACCAAATTGACACATATAGCTATATACATATTTTTATTTATACAAAATGTTTTATACTTATTATACATATATAATATATAAGAGATCACTCTAGAAAAATAATTATATTTACAGATATTTTTTTCAATACATTTTTAATACTGGAGAGCAGTAATTAAATTGTCAAATCAAATAATTGTTAAGATTAAATTTAAAACATACCTTTCAAAAAAGTTAGAAACATATTTTCAACAAGTTATTTACCACATCTTAGACAATAACACATATTTTGGATTGTCTTTAACATTACTTAACACCAATTTAAAAAAAAAAAAAAAGTATATTATTTCCAAAAAACATAAATTAGTTAATAGATAATAAAATGATTGAGCATTATAAGTGTAGAATAAATAAGGTTCACTGAAATAACTCTCAAAAGTGCAGAAAGGAATTGCGCACAAAAATTTATCAAAGTTTGCATCAACCATAGTGCATAAGAATTTTATACAGTGTAATTTTTATTTATTTTTTCAAATACTTTTTATTACGGAAACCCAGAATAACAATTTGCATCAACCATAGCTTGCTTATAAGAATTTTATAGTGTATTTTTTATTGTTTTTTATTAAGGAAAACTCAAAATAGAATAACGAACGATTTGATATGGTGAGTTCTGTACAAATTTAATTTTAATTCAGATTTTATTCTTTAATACATTTTTAACTGGACTAGGTTTTCACAGCTTGTGGAGGGATTTATTAATTTTTCTTTGGTATCTTCATTTTAGTTGTCAAATGTTCTTATTAACTTCTTATAAATTATAAATACTACCAAGACCTGGTCGTATTTCAGATCTACAGGACACAAAATTGGAACAAAGTGAACACCCACTATTTTCCCCAGTGTTGTTTAGAATGATTTTGACCATTAAACTGAACGTTTTAAAAAATGGAACCATTAACACTCACTAGAAGGTCTAAATATTTCACAATTTATGGATAATAAATATTTGTCATTCGTGGTTATTAGAAATTAAATTAGCGGCATTTAATTATCCAACACACCGCTTTACCTACATCCATGGAACACCGAAACACCCAACTAGTGAAAATTATTGCTTTCATGAGATCATTCAAATGGACAAGGACATCTAAATGAAAAACCACCTGATAATTAATTTCCAAAAATCAGCATCTTAAGTTTTCAACTTTCAAAGAAATGCCAATTTTATTTTTGACAATTTGCAATATTCCAGTACAATAAAAAATTGACATTGCACCCAGTACTAAAATAATAGATTAATATTAATCAAAAATGTAGTTTTGACATGACTAGAAGAAAAAAAGGGCGGGATTAATCTTGAGCTAGTCGGCTAACTGCCCTTTTACTAATAAAAAAACTCTGCCTTATATTTTGACAATATTACTGGGGAACATTCACGAATAATCTAATTACAAATGTAATAATGATTTGATTGCAATGTTTGATATATTATTTTTGTATAAATATGTATTAATTTAAATTTTTGAAATAAATCTTAATACAAGACGATTTTCGACATGACGAGACAACTAACATTTCCAGTATCATTTTGCTTTTTTTTTTATTGTTAAAGACCAACACATAAAGATATTACATTTTCAAAAAATTTAATACAAAAATTTTTCTTTTAAAGAAAATTTTGCTGAATGCTTTCTACCAAGAGACTCGACATCATTTATTTTTTGTTATTGGACAATAAAATCACAAGTGCTTTTAAAAACTAATAATAAATAAAAGAAGAAGAAAATATAAATATTCCCAAAATTAACACCTGCTTTTACAAATGTTATTTCATTTCTTCGAGTATTTTTATCCTCCTTTGATAAGTGTATTGGGTAACATTAATGTTTCCTACTTAGTTCAGCGAGAATCTGAAAGTAATTTTGATTATTAATGTTCGTACCAGATGCGATTTACAAGATCTTATGAAATTATTCGTACCCTGTACATAAATTTACGCAAAGCCCACACACAAGCACAGAATTGTTAGAAATTCAACTTGTTTAAACGCCTATTTAAAAAGTCCACAATTTGATTTCAATATAATTTTTGTCACGTCAGTTTTTGAATGGAAGGTTGGGGGGGGGCAAATTTGAGACTGTTTCCTCCATCAAAAATAAACAGTAAATTTCCGATGATAATAATAAACACTCATTCTTGTATAACTATAAGGCAGGTGTACATTGGAGAGAGTTCGAACTCGATCCCTGATTCTGTTAACCAGATGCTCTGTGCAGGTCATATGTCTGGAAACCTGTTGGAGTAACGAAGCAATTTTCTTTAATAAACATTTTTGTATTTCTGTAGTGCCAAAACAAGTAGAGTATTGGCCAAAACTTCTTAACCCTAAGAATACTAAAACATCAGGACTAAGAGAAATATATTTATAAGCCTTGGATATTAAATCTATTAAATCAACAGTATTTGTCTCCTCATTGTTGATTTTTCTTTTCATACTGTTGGCTGGACTGAAAACCTGCATGCAAGCTTCAAATATATAGTTAGTTTTCTTTCTATGTTCTGATAATTCAAAGATGCTTAATTTTCTGATCTTTAATTTTCATAGTCCTCATTATCATTAAAGCTAAAATTGCATAAAACTTTTAAAGGAAAAAAGACTTTTCAGATAATTGCAGTTGTTACCTGTTTTGATCTTCTACATAATACGGAGGTATCTCAAATATCTTAGAGTCGATTTCATCCTTAAATTCAAAATCTTGGAATGTTATTTTTGCAGTAACAGTGGGTAATATAGGTATTTCTGTAAATAAAATCCCAAGATGTATTATTTAGATAAAAATTATTATGGATAAATTATTTTCTTTGAATAAAAATTAGATCCATAGTGGATGTGGTCAGGAGCAGAAAATTTAAATAAAGGACTGAATTATTTTGTTTTTAATAAGAATTTCCCGATTCATTTATTTATGGCCTTTTATAACTTCAATATTATTTTTTAATTTTTTTTTAATTACATACTTAAGAAATAGTAACATTTAGAACAACAAATCTATAGACCTGAAAAGATCAACTTCATCTATTCCTCTAATGATGCTCGGTAAAGAGAAGTAACATGAAATACTTACAAATAATTACTATGATATTTATAAAGGTAATATTTAATTATTACACATTTGAAATAAAATTATCAAATAACATTCTAAACTATAAATTTTGATAAATATTACTATCAATTTTTTTATTTTCTGTAGGCAACACCGCGGGTCATATCAGCCCCCCCCCCAAGAGTTTGAAAATATTGTGCCATAACCAGTTATAATTTTGAATTTATTAATTTGAGATAAAATTAATAGTAGTCTTGTTAACATTTGAATAATCAAAAGCTAAATGAGAACAATATTATCGGTGGAAATATCCACTGACCGAGTATAATGACCTTGTTGATGATAAAAAAAACCGTGGTTTATACTCTTCCCCAAAGCTGTATGTTGAAAGTGATCAAGACATTTAATTAAAAAACTCCTGACCCTCATAAACATCAAATAAAGCCTAAATGTAAACACAATTCTAAAAAAAAAAAAAAAAAAAATACCTATTTTCACTGGAAAACCAGGTGGCAGTTTGATCTGGATGAACTCCCTTAATTTGTTAAAATGTTTAAAAGGTCCTATTACTTCCAATACATCTAACAGCATGCTCACCGACAATGGAAAATTAGGACTCTGAAACGAATATAAAATATCAATAAATTTCCGCTATGGACATTTTATTTAAAAAATAAATACCATCGCTACTGTAGCTCTAAAGGCTTTAGTGGTCTCTTTGTGAACAAGTTTCCTTCCGAGTGTTGGATATTCGCCTGGTTCACTGTTGATATACTCCTCCCAACTTACCCTGGGGTTGGCGGGAGGTGTTAGAGAACTTCTGCGTCCTAAGACTTCCCCGTTGCAGTCGATAATTGGGGTGTTGCCTTTGGTCAGTTTTTCCATGATGGCTTTGTTCTTTTGAAGATCCTCTTCAGAAAGGTGTTCCCTCCTTTTGCGCGATTCAAGCACCATTCCATTCACGTCGTAAACATCTGCTTCAAAAGTTCCAACTGTTTCCTGCAAAGAAACGTCCTAATGAAAAAGCCAATTGGATTTGTTTTTTAACTTTTAACTTTGGCGATTCATGGATTATTATTCGTTAATTACTATCGCAATTTTTACTTTAATTTAATTATTAACAATGAAGTTGGAGCAATTACAAAAAATGAGACCACGTGATTAATGCTTGAGTTAAAGTTACGGAACAATGTTAAAATTGATATATTATAAATTTTTTGTTTGTTTCTTCTTTAACCATTATGGTGACGATTGTTTTTGCATATTTTATCCTTTCATGAACAGCAACATTTCAGAAGCATTTGTGCCCTTTTCTTTCAAATATTTATTGCTTCTCTAAAAACATCTATGATGTTTTTTTGTACAATACTATCTCCGTATTAATTATGCATATTTTTAAAAGTAATGTAACTTGTATGTAAATGTAAATTATTGAAAGTGACAATATAAAATGTAGTAGTCGACTTTCTGGAGGTTATATTTTTAGATAGTTAATCCTACGGTGTTGTTACAATCATGTACTTACTAGTTACTTACTTATGTGTAAAAATGTTAATTGTTAACTCACTATTTTTTTCAAAATAGTATATAAATTAAAATTAAACAATATAATCAATGTCTCGATAACCCAAACTGGTTCAGATAAGCAGAAATTTAGATTGCAGTAATATATATAATATATTTATGTATGCAGTACATATTAATGCAATAAAAAATAATTTAAAAACATACATTTAGATAATAAATAAAAATATTATATATCAATAACAATTAATATAAAAATATGTATAATAAATATTTAAAGAAGAAATAGATTTAAAAACCCCGTTAGATTTTTTATTAACGTGTGTGTGATATTATGACAATAATTAGGTTTATTTAAAATGATTTATGCACCACAAGTATTATTATTTTTAAAAAGTAGGTAACAAAATTATTTGAAATTCGGTTTGGATTTGCCAAGCTCAGATTACCGAGATTATACTGTACTCTAATTTTTAAGTACCTTTCTATCTTCACGGAAGAACCAACCAGATTGTGCTTTTGTAAAAGTAATTGATTTTGTCGACATCTGAGCAGCCATTATATCACTGCTCATTAAAATATCAACTTCATCCTCGATCTCTGTCTCGGTTTCCTGTAAAATCGTTGTTATTTAAAAAAAAAAAAAAAAAAAAAAAAAAAAAAAAAAAAAAAAAAAAAAAACATGTTTTGATAGTATATTATCTGAAATCAGCATCCATACCTCATATCGTACTCTTTGATATAGTCCTTCTTTATTATCTAAAATGGTAAGAGCTTCCGATGGTTTCACATGGCCGATGAATAGGAAGCTGACGTCACCTCTTTCCCATCTCATATCGTTAAAATCGACCAACGTTGAATCCAGGCGTATGCAAGATCCTTTTTTGTGAATTTTGCATATGTCAGAAGGAAGAACTCTGGACACTAATGGCACTAGAATAGAAGCAAAAATAAAACAAACCTCCAGATTTACAAAAAGGAATAAAAAATGTTCTTACCCCAACTTGTAAAATCCCATTTGAGTTCCATATAAAAATCACCCATCTGTTTTAAAGCATCCACTAAGCTAGGTCGTCTCTTTTCTATATGTTCCCGTCTTTGTGATTTCAATTTTCTAACTAATGACACAACTAAAAACAAAATACGACATTTTATAAACAATGCTTAGAAATATTAAAATATAAGGAGATAATTACTCGTTTGTCTGTCACCATAGCTGATCGCTTCTGCCAAAGGACTCCATCCAGCTAGATTTTTAACACGGACCGGAGCATTGTGAGCAAGCAAAAGTTGAACACATTCTACAACCATAGCAATCATATTTAATAAAGTAGATTAATAGAGTAGTATTAATAGGTATTAATAAAATTACCTTTACGTCCAAGCATCACAGCCAAATGAAGAGCAGTATTCCCTATAAAATTAATAAATAAATTGAATATATTATAATTTAAATAATGTGTACGTTTAAATAAGAGATAACATGAATCACAAAACAAATTATGTCTTCTTTAACAGTAGTGTTCATTTGGTTTACTTCTTCACATTTTTACTTGTTTTTCTACTATGATAATTACATTAAATAATTGTTGTAAATCTTCAAATCATTGTCTACTGCTTAAAATAGGATAAAATGCTGATTTTTTATGAAAGAAAAAAATTATAACATTAATTTCTGCATTTTATTTATTGTAGTGGCAATAAGTAAAAATGTATAATTCTATGAACAAATTCACAATTTTCTGGTCCACTTGACCAATTAATATATTACAATTAAGGTTTTTAGTCGAGATAAAAAGTCAATAGCACAAGCGGGATTCGAACCCACAATCTTCGGCTTGATACGCCACTACTCTACCACTTGAGCTATCGTGACCTCAATCCACTTGGACACCAATTTCCCATCTCAACCGCACCTTTTGAATTTTTCCTCCTTTTTGCCATTTTTCAATGAATTTTTCTATGAATAAAAACAGGCTAAAAAGTATTCGCACAGAAATTAAATTCACGCTATTTTCTAGTTGTTAATTTGCAAGTTAAATTACAGCCAATTTTATACATTGGTAGGGTTGTTCGTCTGTGTCTGTGCCCATATGAACTGAATGACACTTGATCATTTTAACATTTATTCGTGTAAGATACACGACCGGAAGAAACCAGGATGGAGTTGGCTAGATGCCCAACCAAGTACCATCCCAAATATCATCCCTGCCCTCCCTAAGACTACACCAAAGGGTTATATCTGAAGTCACTCTTACATATCGCTGTAATGACATTTAAGGATCACATCCAAAAGTGAATGAGTTGGTTTAACGACAAACACCACCACATTGTTGGGGATAAGCTGTTCGGGCGGCAGCACTCCCATCTCAAAGTAGTCTGGCGAAAGTGTTCCAAAGACTGCTCGAAAGCCCTGATAGTAGTCTTTTGAGCTGCAAGTGTTTTTCAGGCTGGCCAATACCCCATGGATTATTTATATAAACTGCTCAAAACTGAATAGGGATATTGCCAATTTTGTAATATTCATGTCTCCTAGCATTTTTATTACAAATGGCATTGACGTTTATTACAAATTATTAAGTTTTGTACTGAATAAAATGTAATTAAGAAATTATGTAGTAGCCAATCTTGAGTTTTCCTTGATTGTTTGTGGTTGTTATCTTGTTGGAGAGTCAAAGAAATTGATGAATTTTGAAAAATTACAAAATAAAAAAATTTAATTACATAATTTGGTTAATTGGATGCAAAACAAACAATACTCTGTCCCCTGTCAGCTAAAACCACTGTGTACCCTGTTAGTCATACTGTTAGTAAGGATGTCGCTAATTTCTTAACGAATTTCACTCCATAGATGTTGAAATGCTGCACTTAGTTGCTGCAGGATGGAGATGGAAAAACTTTCTCTGCAAAGCATCCCACATGTGCACAAAAGGATTGAGGGAAAGGGCAGATGGGAAATTCCCATGTTTTTTAAACAACTCTGCCTCTATAAGGTCAAGCACTGTCATCCAAAAACCCAAAATCCCAGCCAATGAGATCCCTAGATAATTTCTTGTACATAACTGAGGTGAGGTTCCTCTAGTGTAAATCCCTGCCTAGAACATTACACCGCCTCCTCCAAACTGTCGTAAAGGGAACAGAACTGGGGCACCCTTGTTCTCAGTAGACTCATCGGCACCTGATATCACTGTAAAGGCATAAACATGACTCATCAGTTTACATAATACCATTCCAATTGGTGTTCATTTCTAGGCGCTCGTTGCACCATATTCTCCTGAGTTGCTGGTTGCAGGCTGTTCATGCAGGTCATCTCAAAAGAGGATACGATGTGAGGCCAATTTCCCACAGAGTTCCTATCGTTGTGTTGATAAAAAAGGCCTCGCGAAAACAACTTTTACTTAAGATCTGGCAGGAACTGTAGAAAGAGTTGTCTTGCAGCAAATGATAACATTTGTGTCTTCCCTTAGTATCGTAGCACACTGAGATCCACTACCGGGCCTCCTACTGGCAATTCCAGTCTTTCGGAGCTAAAGCCCGGGAGACCCCTGAGAAATTTCAAATGCTTCTGCAATATTCATCTGCCGGTGACAACGATGTCTCAATCTCACAATGATATTGCCCACTTCTGGTTCAAGATGATGTCTTCCCATGATTAAAGAGTATGTAATTGGATTAAAGAGAAGAAAATACGAGAAAAAGTGTTTGTTTACAAAACGAGTAATCTTCAAGTTTTCTATTTTTAAGTAAATCCGTTATTAAAAATAAATATTTGTTTTTATACAAATAACAAGAACATATCAGTTTAATTTGCTTAAAATTAATAGAATAAGAATAAATTACATATATCCCAATTCATTTTTGAACAGTTTAGTATTTTATAATTTACTTACACAGGAAGAAAAAAGCTGCCATGACCCAAAAAGTCATTTATTGATAACTTTTTTTTTACACTAAGAAATAAGATTATCTGTGATCTTGAAGTAAAATTACGAACATTATTGTCTTTTAGAGTTTTAATCTTTATAGAGAATATTGGCAAATATAGCATCAAGAAGATTAAATTTCTTTAGTTAGTATATGAAAGACTAGACATAAGACCTACAATTGTCTGTTAGATTTTAGTACATTAACAACCATTTCACCCCTATCGAATGGTTGAAAATAATTTTATTGTAAAAAAAGTTAAAGGTTGCATCTTAGGATCAGGACAGATCTGGAAAGGGCTCGAAGGGTCGAAGAATTTGGACCCTATTAAGACCTTCCCTTGATTCGACTAGATCCAACTTTTTTTTTAATCTATCGAAATGTCTAAAAAGCGAAACGGACTTACCGTGTTTGTCCTTTTTCTCGACATTGTTGGTCCTCAGAAGCCCAGAGAGCTTTTTGACGTAGCCATTAAAAACGGATTCGTGAAGCGGGTAAGAGCTATTGTTCTGCCCATCGGCCATCCCTTTCGCCTCTGTATACCAGACGAAGAAGGATTCTCGAGAAGAGCAGAACAGATTGAAGGACTCGCCCTTCGACCGGCCCTTCACAGAAACTCTATCACTCGTATCGCCGACCCGTCTCGTGAACTCGTCCCTTGACTCCCTTTACAATTTTACCTCTCTTCCAGCTACCCTTAGAGAGAACTTGATCGTCCTTACTGCTTTAAGCCCTTCGACTATGTATATTTCGTTTCTTCCTCGGCTATACGAATCAGTCGGTTTTACTTCTTCGAATTATTTTATTATTTAACTCTAATCGACATGTTTGCAAATATGATAAAAACTATATTTTATCTTTTGACTCGTGCCATGACCCGGGCTTTTTTGAATCTAGATCTGTCCTTTATACTAAAATAAACTTTAGCAGAGAACTATATAACGCGTTAGCTGAAAGAGCCTTCGAAACTAATCATAAATTAACAATAATTAACATAATTAAAAATTAACGTAATAAATAAACAAAATGCCTCTCGATACAAAACGTTTCCACGTTATCTTATTTATTTATTTCAATTAATTATTCTTTTTATCTAAGTTCCTGGTTGAGATGAAAAAATTATTGTTATGAGCGGGATTCGAACCCACGATCTTCAGCTCAATACGATGTAGTTCTAAACTCTTGAGCAATTATGACTTTGATCCACTCGGACACTAACTCCTCTTCGAATTTTTCTTCTTTTTATTTATTACGTCTTATTTATTTATTAATCGATGTAATATAGTAGACATAATTGACCATATTAATTATATTAATTAATTATGCTTTTTATCTATGTTCTTGCTTGAGAAGAAAATGCTAGTGTTATGAGCAAGATTTGATCCCATAACCTTTACCTCAACAGTACAGTTCTAACCAATTGGACTATCGTTAATTTTAATCTCAACCCACAACCTACAACAGAAAATGTGTAACCTTAGTACAAATAATTCTGGGCTGGTTACTTCTTTAAAAATAAGTTAACATTGTTATATAGTACCAATTAATTGGTCAAGGCATAAGGAAGGCGTTATGCTTCCATTTTCCCCCATACAAGAAAATAAGTCAGTCTAGTGGCCGAGGTCTGCCGGTATGGGGTCTCCCTCAGGTACGGCGGGGAGGTGGACGGGGGGGAAAAAACCTACAACCGAATGGATATCTGATGATGATCTCAATGAAGATCGAAACGTTGGCATAACAAAATGTTTTTATAAACCTAAATCTACCAATTGAGCTATAGTGATTTGATCCACTTGGGTACGAACTTATCTCAACCTACAATCTTTCGAATTTTCCCTCTTTAGGTCTTATTTATTTAATTATTTATGTAATACAGTTGCAATTGACCGTATTAATTATTTTAATAAATTGTACTCTTTATCTAAGTTCTTGTTTGAGATGGAAAAGCTAGTGTCACGAGGGGGAGCTGAAGGTCGTGGATTCGCATTCCCCTCATGACACTAGCGTTTTCAACTCAACCAAGAGACCTTACACAAAAAGTAACTAAAACATTTATTTATTTGCGTATACAGGCTGGATAACTTATTTTACTAAAATACATAACATGTACAAAATATAAAATTATACATAACATGATTAAAATATTGAAAGATAAACTGTAGCGATCTTTATATGTTTAGCCATCATAATTGACCTATTACTTTAATTAATTATAGTTTTTATCTAAATTCTTGGTTGAGATGAAAATTAACAGGGTTGTGTGGTGATTAGTGACTGTCAGTCGATGATTATTCAGAAATCGTGAGAGGGTGACCAGTCCACACCTCACAATTTCATAATCATTAGAAGGGCTGTAGGTTGAGATGACGAGGTGGTGTCCAAGGAGATGATAAGTCATGTCAGCTCAAGTGGTAGAGCAGTGGCATATTGAGCCAAAGTTAGTGGGTTTGATTCTTGCTCTCATTTCATCTCTAACATAAAAAGTAGAATTAATTGAAATAAACTGTACCATTTTCAAGTTTATTTGAACCTCTCCCAAATCGAGTGTAACTTTTACAAATCAAATGTAACCCTTTCAATACTAAGGAAGGTGACAGAACGAAATCAAATTCAACAGAAACTAAATTTGTTATTCAAAACCATAGCTGCTGCCACTATTTCGTTTGCGTCCTCAATTTGGATTATTTCACATCTATCAGAAATTGGGAAATTTGAATTAAAGTGTATAAAAAAAATATATATTTTTTTACCCTGCAAATATTAACCTTACCATCATGGTTCTTTTTGGCACGAAGCCCTACAGAGGATTAATGTCTGGTGGGAAAAAATGTTGGTGATACCGGCTGATGAACTAGCGAGAAGATCATCCAAATATAAATTGAAAGAATATCGACAAAGTACTTGGTAATAAAAACTCCAAAAATTGGTTCTGTCAATTGGGTAATATTTTAATAATAGTACATTATGATTTTTTTTTTTTTTTTTGTATTAAACAATCCAAATTTTTTATGGAACAGAATAGCGTAATGCGATGCTCATAGAGCTTAAAATAGAATATAGTTAGAATTTTCAACAGATTTGATCATATGAGGGTAAAGATTTATTTAATTGTTTCTACAAAAAATAATCATAAAAACAGAGGAATATTCTGCAACTGAGATTTCCCAATAAAAATGAAGTTAGCTGTATGTGGATAGTAATACTCATCTAATAAGATGTAATACCCTATGCAAAATATGTAACCTTAAATCATTTGACGGTTTATAGCAATTCTTTTTTTGTTTTGTCCAATCTATAAGGAAATAAACAACATTCATTCATTTCAAATACAGGAATAGGAAACAAATTGATGATATTTGCTTATGATAATTGATGTGCTTTTTTTTTAAGTTATGATTTTTATTAAAATGTTATATTTATATTATAAATCGTGAGATGCTGTCTGGTGTGATGAAGGTTTCAGAAAGACTTTTTTTTATCGTGCCGACATTTCGATCTTTATTGAGATCAATCTTCAAGGTCTGGGACTTACGAACATTGTTTACATTTAGCAAATACATTTTGGATGTGGAAAAGTGAATTTATACAATGCAAAATATATATTTTTTTATATATTCAACCAAAGTATTTCTACTCACTCAAAGTGTTTGTCTTCTGTGTAATCGTGCCATTTTTGCTTGTCGTGTTGAGAGTGTGATATGATAGTGTTAAAAAGTGTTTCTCAACCATTCGAGAGATTTACAGGAGTTACTGGTCCCCCAGTGTTTCTTTCAAAGAGCTCTTTTCAGCTTTCTCAAATTTATTGGAATTTATAATGAGATTTAGGCCTTTTCCCAAATTATTTTATAACAGGTTGCATTAAATGACCAAATAATTTTTAAAGTTGCAATGTGTCGTGTTTATTTTATTTGCAGCATCGTTCTCTCACAAAAAGAATTGTTTCAATGCGAAAAATTGTGAAGTTGCAAAAATGTCGATGTAAATTTCATTACTACCATATATTACTATACTACTAAATTTCATGTAATGGTAGCTTGTTACCAGTCCAACAAGTCCTCAAGGGGGGAGACACCATATGCATCAGCATAAAAAAAAATGGTTGAAACAGTTTGTTTTTTATTAGCCCAAATCTATTATGAAAATAGATATATTACTAATTAAACATATATAAATAAGAAAATGAACACAGTATTAGTTACCTGTAGTTACCACGACTTAACAGAGATAGCGCCACGCTATTGGTCATAGTCACGGCAAATCATTCTGCAACTAACTAGAGCTATGATAGACATGACTAGCTCGATATTCCTTAATCACTTACTTTCCTTTACACCTATTGTACATATAACTAATATAATTGAGGGACGATGGGTACTGAATATTCCGCATCACCCTTCTCACGCTAATAAATTCATTCACTATCAGTACACGCTAGGTTCACAAAGTTATCAATACTACTAGGATAAAATCACCATGATTCCTTCAAAAATCCATAACTGGGGACCCAGATGCTTGCTGTCGAGGTTCAACATGATTCTCGGTCGCATTCCTACCAGCCGTCTATATGGATCCAAGGATTGTACCTTCAATTAGGCGCGATACATCGATCAAACTTCCTCTGCGTGTCAATTTCAAAATAGTGCCTATCAAAAAGAAAGTTTTATTTATAAAAAGAAAAAGAAGGACAATATTAAATTGTGTAAAACACTTAGTCTTGCACCTGTTTTGGGCGATATTGTTGAGCTTTTTATCATTACTATCATCCTTTTTGTTTTATTAATTTTAATTTTGTTTTTACTTTCTTTTTTATTTTTATTTTTTGAAAAATTTAAAAATTTTATCATTTACACAAATATTGTTGTAACCCAGAAACCTATCAGTTTTAATGCAAATACAAGTTTTCAAAAATGTTTCTTTATTGTTTGTAAAGTTTTTGGTAACTCGATAAAAATTGTTTTGAAGCACTTAAGTTTTTGTTTAGCAACCTTCAAATATAAATATAAATAAATTCTGAAGACGGGCTTTTTAGCCCGAAACACCATCTTTAAATAAATTAAACCTACCATCGGAATATTTGAAAAAACTTTTTGATTAAAATAAATCTTTTTTTTTTTTAGAAAAAATGTTTTTGGTCAACTTTACTGGTCTTTGGTTTATCCATCGTACATGCATTATGTTTAATGGTTTCATTGACCAAATTACTACTTTCAATTAATTATTCTTTCTATGTAAGGTCTTAGTTGAAATTAAAAAGGTAGGATTAGCTAAGGTAACCGAAGGTCGTGGGTTCGAATCCCGCTCGTGACACTAGCTTTTTCAGTTCAATCAACTCCTTTATATCTACTCATTTAACATCCTGCTACCATATTTTCTTACCCATTTTTTTAATTGGCTAATTTATAACATGAAATATATGCACAACAAAGGAAGAAAAACTCATTTTAAAAAATTACTTGAACTATATTTTTTCTCGGTTCTTAGGCCACGATGGCCAGAACGCTCGGGCACGAGTCTGATACTTTATGGTTGGAAGCGAGTTGAAATTGTGTACACGTTTTTAATACAGTGGGGATCGTGCTAGAATACTTTATATAAATGCGCTCAAGGGCACATCAAAATCAACAGTAGATTAGATTTCCTTTGTATATTACAGTGAACCGGCATTGGGTCACTTATGGTCCGTCTTCACTCGCGGGTGTGTTCAATTACTCAAACGCGTTCCGTCATCGTGCCATCTTCATTGAGGAACATTTAAATATGTTAGCAATCGTAACGTTGTTCATTGTTTTATTCTCGATCGGGTGCTTTTGGTACAAACGTAAATTTTCTTATTGGCGTCGAAACGGAGTGAATGAATGGGCGTCGAATTCGGTTTTCGGAAATTTCGGCGACGTGATTGCAATGAAGGCGAACGAAGCGGACGTCGCAGACGAATGCTACAAGAAGTTGGGCGATGTTAAATTCGGCGGTTATTACTTCCTCTGGAAGCCCCTTCTCATGGTTAAGGACGCTGAATTGATCAAAAACATAACTATTAAAGATTTCGAACATTTTACCGACCATTCGATCTTCCTCGATACTACAAAGGGCACGGACACAGTGTTACATTCTCTCTTTTTCATGAAGTCTGAGGAATGGAAGAAAAGGAGATCTGTGATGACGCATCTTTTCACTCCCAAACGTCTCAAATGCATGCATGCCATGTCGGAACCGATTGTGGACAGCTTCTTGCTCAAGTTGGACCAATTCGCGAAGAATGATCTGGACATCGATATGGACCCTACGCTGACCGAATTGACGATGAACGTGATCACGAAGACTGTCATCGGGATCGACGTGAAGGACCAGTCTGCTTTCCTGAAGGCATCACACATGCTCGCGTATCCGGATATCCCGAGCTTGCTCAAATCGTTCCTTTTCATCCTTCTTCCGGGGATTCACAAAGCTCTCGGGCTCACCACTCTCAACAAGGGTATATACGAGCTATTTTCTGAACTCGTTAAAAGGGTTGTCAAACTGAGAAAAGAGCAGAACATAGTTTCCAACGATTTATTCGATTTTCTAATCAAATGTCAAAATGGGGAGATAAAAAATTATGAAGGTAAACAGAGAAAAAAGTCCTACAAAAATTAGAAACACTGTGGTGCATTTAAATGGGGTTTGTTTTTGCATTTTTATATTAGAGACTATTGCTTTTTTTTTCAGATATTTCTATGGGTGAAATGATTGGCCACACTTTTGCCTTCTTTTTCGCCGGACACGATACAACGGCACTGACGGGAGCCTTGGCAGTCTTCGAACTCTCAAGGAACCCAGATGTGCAGGAAAGGCTCAGGAGCGAAATAAAAAAGGCAATTGAAAAACGCAAGGACGGCCTTAGCTACGAAACCCTTAGCGCTATTCCATATATAAACTATGTCATTCAAGGTAATATAACTTTTAATAACCGATCTCCTCCGTACTAACAAAATAATGTAGAAGTGACCAGGATGTATCCCGTCCTGGGAGTCATAAAGAGAGTCTGCACCAAGCCATATACTATCGGCGATTTCCGTGTGCCCGTTGGGATGGACGTCATTCTCCCGGTCCGGTCATTACACTACGACCCGCAGTACTTCGAGGATCCGCATTCCTTCAGGCCGGAGAGGTTCGCCGAAGGGAAGACGCCCGAGATTTTTATGCCTTTTGGGAAAGAACCGAGGACATGCATCGGTATGCCGTTTGATTAATGCCATGGTTTGGTTGATCTCAAATGTTGTTTTAGGTATGAGGTTTGCGGAGGGTGAACTGAAACATTTGATCTCCCGGATGGTCCTTGATTACGATATTGTGGCAAGCCGAAAAAACCAGCTACCTTTCAAATTCGACCGAACTCTAGCTGTCACTATAAGGCCCGTTGGTGGGATTTGGGTGAAACTCAAAGCAAGAAATGATTATTATAAAAGCATGTATCTTTAAGTTTGAAAAAATTTCAATAATATATATTTTAAAATAAGTTTAAGTATTTCTAAATTATTTTCAGAATATCCTTTATAAAACAAAAACTCCAAGCAGCTGTGCCATACCAAAAATATGTCCTCTTCAGAGCAAAAACCCGGAGATCGAACAACTCTCGGCAAATGAGATTATTGAGGACCGCAAGACGGAAGCCTTCAGAATCCCTATTAAAGAATGGGATACAATACAGGCGAAGGGGGATACTCCGGGATAACTTCATAAAGGCGATCCTGAAGCCGGCAAAGGAAAAGACACAGGATATGTGATATGCTTATGTGACAATAGCTTTTCAAAATCTGAAAAGAAGAGGCCGAGGTCGGAAAACAGCACCCCATAAAAGCAAAGGCCAAAAAAGTCAAGACCCACCAAGAAGGATATATACACACTACAAGGGTGACTAGACAAAGGTAGAAAAAAGCTACCCCCAAAAACCCGATGGCACATCCCCCCCCCCTAAAACGCTGGACACCCTCGAGGACGCCAGGCCTACGAAAAAGTATCGGCTGGAGAAGCAAAGATGTTGGAGCTCAAATTGCAGCACAGCTCAGGCTATAAGGTCATAACCTGAGAGGATCAGATCAGAGCTGACTGGCTAAGGGAGACCGTCCTAATAGTAAAGCCTTGGACGGACGCAGTCCTCGAGACTAGCAGTGGACGATATACTTAGACCGGTTGCCTGCACAAGTTGCATACCGGACCCCAAAACAGGAAGACTGAAGGTGTATAGGGTTCTGGCCAGGCTAAAATACACTATTTAACTAAATGCCCACTTATGGACATGTCGACCTTCTCCATGGACTACGAAATAAACGGAGCGGGCCATTTTGTTGTTACTAAAAGCATATCTCTGTGTAAAGATTATTGTATTAAATGATTATAATAAGGATATTTAAAAGTTGTCCTTTTACACTACCCAAGGAGGCTTTTATTTTGGGAGCCAAAATTTTGACGGTAAGGACTACAATCGTATATACCCGGACACTATGTTAATCTATGTAATGGTTCCAATCTCCGTACAGGTCATGAAATTGCTTTTTTTAAATAGTTATTAGTAGACTAATCATAGCAGTCCAACCAGAGGCGACGGGGTTCGTCGCTCTCCCTCATTAGGTTAGTATCTGTTAATAGCTGTAATTGTTTTAAATATATATATAAAAAAAGCTATTTTTGTAAATATTCTCTGTTATCAAAAAAGTATCTGAAAGAAATTGTGAAAACAAAAAATAGTGGGACCTTTAGTCATATGGATTTTTAGCAAAGATGTAGGTTTCTCTCAAAATGTATTATGCTTATGAATAATGTGCTCCATAGCCTTAAATCCAAAACAATAGTTTTCATATTAATTGTTTTCTTCATCTTTAGGAAAGCATTGATTATGACACTATAAAGAGCCGAAAGCTAGCTGAACATGTAGTCTTTTTTTTTCACCCGCCTAATGACCGCTACGTTCAAAATTGAGCGATCAATATATGTGTAATAAATAGTATTCCTTCTTAAAAACTGCACTAAAAACATCTTTTAAAAAAAATTCAAGCAATTGTATAACTTACGTGAGTACAAAACAATGACAACCAAGTGAGGTTAAAAATTGATGAGGTCATACGTGTCATAAGATATATTAAACAGACTTTACATGAGACAAAGCATACTTTACCAAAGTTTTAAAATATTTGGTTGTTTATGAACAACTAATGTACAATTATACAAAATATAACCTTCTTATAATACAATATTACAGCTTATTTTATTTCTTTTTATCTTTTATTGTATATTTATCGTAAGATTTTGTCGGATCAAATGGTTCCCAGCGACTGGCAGGAAATATATGTTTGTTACGTTCGTACCAAGATCTATTGAGCAAAGAACAAAAAAAGAAAATATATTTATTTAAAGTATATAATAAGAATAAACTCTATTTTGTTTTACCTTAGCAGAACTTTTCCAGCATGTGAATCTTCTTTTTCAACACTGGCATCGCTCACCATCCTAATATCGTCATGAGCGTCAAACATAAACAACGGACCGCTTTTCCCCCTGGCCTTAAAAAACATAAAAAACAATCTATTCTCTATTAATCTAATAATCTATTGTGGTAAAAATTATTTAAAATCAAACAATATTCACCTTTGTGACAATAAAATCGTAAAAAGTATAGTGTTGTGGTAGAATAAGGTCTTCTTTGACATACATAAGCTGATCAGCTGTAACTCCCTTCAATTCAGAAAACTCCCTCCTCAGAGATTCTAAGCACCTCTGAAGAAACTGGTATATTGAATTTCCTAGATAAATATGTTAAATTGTTATAAACAGAACATTTATAAATGAATAATAATTGATACCTTTCTTCATCCTGACAGTTCTTCTGTGCCCAGAGCCATCCCAATAGCTGAACGTTATTTCAATGTCCTCTTCTTTCAACGAACTCTGTTTTGCTGCCCATTCCTAACATTTTTTTTTTTTTTTGATTTTTATTAAGCCTGCTTAATAAATTTTAAAATTGTATCTTAAATGCCGACCTACCTGTCTCAGTTCTTCCCTCAGTCTAGTCTCTTGTTCCTCTCGCTCTCTGTCTGGAAGAAAGCTCGTGTCTACATCTGGGTTCTTTCGTATTCTTTTGGATGGAATTTCATCGGTGATGTCTAATTTTTCTTTCTTGACAACAGGCTTTTCTTCCTCTTCTTCATCTTCGTTGGCATCTTCATCCAATGAGAACGAAAGTGCAAGGATCTGAACAAAGTAACTACAAATACATAAAAAGGTACTAAATTTTATAAAATGGCAAAATTAAAATTACATCTAACCATTATTTTAATGCCCTTAATGCTTTGCGTATATTAGTAGATGCATTACCCTCAAATGAGGGTTTGTTGATTAATGTTCTTTTTTATTATTTTATTTAATGAATAATAAAACATCATTATTACTATTATTTTTACTTATTATTTTAATCAATAGCTACAATGAAAATTAAAAAAATATATTTTATATACTTTTTTCATTTTTAACATTTATTTTAGGTATTGTAAATATTTTTTTTTTTTTTTTTTTAAGTTTTGATGCTCTTATTTTCCCTCTCTTTTTTATGAACAGTTTAATAGGATCATGATGTTTATATTGATTCAGATTTTTTAAAAATAATAATTTTTAAAAAATATTTGCCTGGTGATAAATAAAATCAGTGACCATGATGATACATGCCATTGGTGACATACCACGTTTATCATTTTACTTTCTTCCCTGCTTATTTAATTTTATTATTTATTTTTATAAAAATAATATGTTAAAAACATATAATTGTAATTGATAATAAATAACTTTAAAATAATAATGTTAAAAACTAAAAAAAAGAAGAAATTATATACTGAAAAATTAAAAAGAACCTGTTTCTTTTGACGATTCTTTTCTGCTTGTTTTTCTTGCAACTGTCTTAGTTGTTCCTGTTCCTTTTCAGCCTGTTTTTGAGCAAGTTTTCTCTCTCTTTCCTTTACGATATTCTCCTGTTTTGCCTTCATCTCATCAAGGGTGACAAGTCCGATAGTTGATGTTTTTAGCTGTTGCTCAACGGCGTCATAATGAGCTGCAAATTTATTCTCAATATTTGATATCTTGAGATCTTCTTCTATCTTCTTCTTCCTGAATTCTATCTCCATCTGCGCTTGTTCCCTCTTTTTCAAGAGCTGCATCGCTCGGCCAGCCTCGCTGGCTGCACCTTTGTAGTGTGCCATAACTATAATCATTTAAAAAAAATGTTAACAAACTGAAGACTGTCAGAAACTTTTTAGTTAGATTTATCATATTTTATTATAGTATCACAAATATACAAATATGATACACTTAATTCCTGCATCTATATAGACAATAAATAATAATGCCAAACAGAAGTGGTCACAAATAATTGTTAGAAACCTTACAATATATTATTAGATATCCTTGATGGATTTAAGATTTGCTTTGTGTTTATGGCAACACTTTCCTGATTCCAAGCCCTTTGACTTTCAAAGGGGAATTGTTTCCATAGTGATCACAGTGGTTCCTGTCCCTAGGGGACAGCTGCTCTACGATCTATAAACGGTCTGCAAAATTTATTTTGGGTACAATCCTCTTGTGAGTGGTGAAGAGGGGACACTACATAAATTTAAGAACACTGGCTTAAAATATGTAACCGCAGGTACTAAACGCCATCACTCACATCAATCAATAGTCTGTCTACTCAAGAGTCGTCCAAAGCATTGCTTGCTCCTGAGGAATCGGAGGGGGGGATCAAGGATCGGGATTCAATGTAGTGGGTAGATTACAAAGCCATGCACTAAACAGTGGCATAAAGTTTCTGAAAAAGCAATGATCCTGAATTGAATCTGCTGGCTCAAGAGTAGAGCAATGAAGGATAGCAGGGTAAAGTCATGTATAGGAAATTCGATAATTGGTTGTGAAAGTGGAAAACCTACACTATAAACATCGATAAGGCTATAAATATGAATCCCTAAAGGGATAAAATTGTACAGAGATTGCTAAAAGGCTAGATATGGCCAAATCAAATGTTTTTGACCACCTTAATATAGCTGAGTAGGCTAAAACGCTCAGAGTTGGCTAACTGGAAAAGTATGATGTTCCATCATGACAACGCTCAGTTCTAACTGACTCGTTCACAATTACGGATCTTTGGTTGAAAGATTTTACTGACGCTAGACATCACACTTTCAAACGATCTATTCCGCTCCTTACAAAAAGTTTTACAAGATAAATCCTATACCATTATAAAATACATCAAACCTGGAGTTCTTCAGCAGTTTTTTTTGTAACCTACTACCTTGGGCCCACCTACGTTCCTCATTCTTCAACAGTAAAAGCAGTGATATTTTTTAAACAAAAATATGATAGATTTACATCTCCAAACAAGATAATATGCAATTTTAAACGGTTTTTTTTTTCTTTATTTACACAAGTTGCCCGGATTGGCTGTTTATTTTGATATTATTTAATAAATCATACTATACTACTTAAGAATAACTTAAGAGGTAGAAGAGGAAGTATGGTCATATCAAACAAAAATATACCTTCTGTAGATGTAAGTTATTAAAAGCTGAAATATAATCTACTCCCAGGAGAAGTTTCCCTTTTAGTCAGTAAATAAGCAAACAATTTAATCGAATTAAATTCAAATTGAACAAAAAGTGGAAACAAAGCTTGTAAATATTGAGCTTTAAGCACAGTGAGTCGGTGCGAGGTTTCAACATGTAACCAGTACCCCCACTTGTTTTGTGGTTGCAAAAATTTGAATAGTCTGACTGTGAGAAAATTGTTAGAACAAATGAGTAATAAAAGTTAAATGATAGCTATTAAATCTTAAATCAATCGTTTCTTCCAACAGTTGAGCGATATGGGATTTATGTGAGTTCTCTGTCATCTGCTGAACCCTTTCAATCCGACCGATAGCCATTTTATTGGCACAAACATTTTAAATTTAAACATTAAAATATTGAAAGATCTTTAAAGAATTTTTAAAAAATCGTTATTTTATGATGAAATGTAAAGATTAACAAATTTTATAAAAACTGTTTCATTCTTCGTTGATGGAGATTTAATTCATATCGAGGAAGATTTTTTATTACAAGAAAAACTGAATATTATCTGTCAAAACTAAAATTGACTTTTTCTTTTTTGTAAGCGAAATAAAAAATATCCTCTAAAACAGATAGGCCCGTTATTGCAACATTTACTGCTCTCGAAGTGCATTACATTATTTCTCACACATTATTGATTTATATAAGCTCAAATCTACACATGCATGTACAAAGTTGATACGATCACTTCTCACAGCCTATCGGCAATTCAAGCTTTTATAATTTACAATAAATTGCCACCAGTCTTGAGAATCACCCACCAAGGGTGTCGACATTCCAGATTCAGACCTAGGTCTTATCCGTCCAGCTACTCAGTTTGGACTCCAAGCTATTTATTTAATTTTTTACAGATCAAAAACCAATTTCTTAAAAAAAAATGGAATAGAATGATTATAACTAACTCAACATTAATTAAGAATGATTGTATGTGTGATGAAAGTTTTAGAAAAACATTTTCTTTATCATGCTAACATTTCAACCTTTATTTAAATCATCTCCAGGGCCTATGATTTATAAACATTGTTTAAATTTATAAATACCTGTAGGATGTGATTTTTTTTTAGCATTGTAAAAATTCATTTTTGTATCTAAAATTTTCTAACACTGTATAAATTCATTTTTTTCACATCCTACATTTAGTTGGAAAATTTAAACAATGTTTCCAAACCCCAGGCCCAGAAGATGATCTCAATAAAGATTGAACGTTGATACGATAAAGAAAATGTTTTTCTAAAACCTACATCACACCAGACCGCATCCCACGATCTCCAAATAATCATTAATTAACAGTCATTAAACACCACATATTAATAAAGAATTTCTACACTATACTATACATCAAAGAAAAAGGGGGCCTAAGGGGACCAATGGCCGCAATTGAAAAAAATTGACATATCATTTATCAACGGAAGAAGTGGGATCAAATCTCAGCAACCCTGAATGGTTTGGTCCCAACCCCCTTCAAAAATGAGTTTGTTTGATGGAAGAACACCGATACAACGGGGGCTCAAATTCACACTTTTGTTGCCAGCCTTCCCCAAAAAATGGAGCCGAGGATAAAGTACAATAAGCTGTACAGCTGTAGTGCTCAGGAGGGAACTCCTCCAATCCCTGGTATCCATTATTAAAAAAAAGACCATACCTTGATGCTAATTATCTGATTGTTACTTTTATTAATATATATAAATATATTAATAATGATAAATTATTATCTATTTATTATTATATTGTTATTTTTTATGTAATTAGGACTAGATTGATATTTTATAAATGTACTTTTCTGTCCATTGTATTGTATATTTTGTATTATATTATTGTAAATATCAGTTTACATTGAAAAATGTTACTTTTCTTGTATTGTATACATTTAAAAAATGTGTATGCCCGTTAAATAAATAAAAAATAAAATAAAATTGATCATTGTTTTGAAATTGGGAGGGAAGAGCTTGTAGTAGTTGTACACCGGAGCAGCACGTGGTTAGCAACTTGTAAATACAATCTTTTGAACTGTCCGTTTGAAAACCGTTACTCCGTACTTTTAAACCCCTTCGAGGATTAATAGAGCAAAAGTCAGAAGCTTTTTAAAGAAAAAAATATCGTACAATTCTCGATTTAATGTGTAAGTGTACAAGTGCGAAGACTTAAAATATGAACGGCTTATCTCAACATTTCAACGTGAGTAGGATATTCAGGAAAAAATTTTGATGAACTTTTATACTTATATTTAAACTTTTATAATTGTTTTTTTGAAATATGCCTTGGGGGACTTTTTATTTCAGATAAGTCCGACTGTCAGGCAAGCTGAACCTCAGATGGAGGCAAAATGCCAATTGGTTTTGGCCCCATTCTCTCCAATACCTAAACTGGACTTCAATTCAATCAAGATAGGATCGACAGTAAGAAGGACGGTTTTCATAAAGAACCCTACTAAAAATGGCATACAGGTTTGTGCATGTATCTTTTTGTTTCCTATTTCTTTCTCAATATTGCATTGTTACGGATGCAATATCAACATTTTTAGAGCTAGTGTAAGCTTTATGTTAAGGTGGTTCCAGTATTCACTGAATACCAGCTCCCTAATGTTTGCCAAGTCTCAAGATGCTCATCTTGACATTCGCCAAATAGCCTAGGTGAATACATATTTGCCAAATGCTATGTGAGTCAACTTGTTACGTTCTATTCGTGATGGGAAACAGTGAAACTATCATTGCTTCATCTGCATTATGCAGTGGCTACAAACTCAGACAAAAATCAGATTTTTGTGATTCGGAAGCGAAGCATTCCAAATTATTGGTTCAGCTGGGTTCAAATTGAGGAACTTGAATGTTGGCTTACAGACAGAAAAACCGCTATAAGATTGTGTGGTGTTTAGTGACAGTTAATTAATGATTATTTGGAAATTGTGAAATTGTGTGGTCTGGTGTAGGTTTCAGAAAAACATTTTCTTTATTGTGCCAACGTTTTGATTTTTATTGAGATCATCTTCAGCCCCTGTGATTTAAAAACATTGTTTAAATTTTAGAACTAAATGTAGGATGTGAAAAAAAAAGATATATATTTATACAATGCTAAAAAACTTCAGATAAAAAAAATGAATTTATACAGTGTTAGAAAATTTTAGATACAAAAATGAATTTTTACAATGCTAAAAAAAAAATCACATCCTACAGGTATTTATAAATTTAAACAATGTTTATAAATCATAGGCCCTGGAGATGATTTAAATAAAGGTTGAAATGTTAGCATGATAAAGAAAATGTTTTTCTAAAACCTTCATCACACCAGACATCTTCAGACAATCGTTCTTAATTAATGTTGAGTTAGTTATCATTCTATCCCATATTTTTCTTAGTATTTTTGCATACTTTTTTTAAGAAATTGTTTTTTGATCTGTAAAAAATTATATAAATAGCTTGGAGTCCAAACTGAGTAGCTGGACGGATAAGACCTAGGTCTGAATCTGGAATGTCGACACCCTTGGTGGGTGATTCTCAAGACTGGTGGCAATTTATTGTAAATTATAAAAGCTTGAATTGTCGATAGGCTGTGAGAAGTGATCGTATCAACTTTGTACATGCATGTGTAGATTTGAGCTTATATAAATCTATAATGGAATGCACTTTGAGAGCAGAAATTGTTGCAGTTGAGGCCTATCTGTTTTAGTGAATATTTTTTATTTCGCTTACAAAAAAGAAAAAGTAAATTTTAATTTTGACAAATAATATTCAGTTTTTCTTCTAATAAAAAAATTTTCCTCGTTATGAACTAAATCTCCATCGTTTAAAACCTTGAAGATGACCTTAGAAAAGGTATAAACATATTTTTATCTTTATGCTTCAAAAATGTTTTATGGATGTGATTGATAGTAAAATAGTTTTTTCAGTTAAAATAAAAAAATATACATGTATGAAAATAATGTAAGCATTCAGGAGAAAAAGAATGATTTTTTTAAATTCTGCTCTATTTCGTACAATGAGAATTAGTTTGAAATTCCTTTTTGCGTTCTCAAAAGAGGAAGTGCTACAAAATTGAAAAAAATAAAGTTTCATTTTGAAAAAGTCATTTAAAAATTACCCTACTAATCAGTAGGTCTCTTGTATTCATAACAAATAGATTTTCAGGTTTCCTTGGTACCGCCAAAAGACTTTGAAGTACGAGGTTACCTCATCGACACACCGATATTACTTGTGCCAAAAGGGAGTGAAATACCTGTAACAATTTCATGGACGCCGATATGCTCTGGTGATTGGCATGACATTGTCAATGTCAAGCAGTTCGAAGGTGCAAGACAGTTTGGCCATATTGTGATCACATCCAAGGCAATATCCATTAAACAGGTACTTTTCTAGATATTTCATTTATATAGAATATTTGTAAGCATATGTATTGATAAGATAAAAATATAACATTGAATATTTTGTTTTTGTTATGTTAATTTCCAATAATTAACATCAATTCGCTATTATATTTAATTGCTATAAATATTTAAAAGTAACACATTTTTATTTTGTAATTGTATTATTAAATTTTTAACAAATTTTAGAAAATTTCATTAAGGGGGAGCCGACTGAGACCTTCTACACATAAACCAGCCACAGTTCCCTGTAAGAGTATTAATGAAGAGATTAGCAGGGAAATTAGAAGAGAAACCTACAATCTGGATCAATCTAAAGTATCTTGTGCTTGGAATGGTTCTCTTACACAACATATGCCAATAGAAAACCCAGAACTTTCCAAGTCGGTTAACTGCAGGACATTTTCAGTATCTAATGCTGTTTCCCTTGTTATTGCGGATAATGATGTCAGTTCATCAAAGACCCATTTACAATCTCCAAAAGAAAAGTTGACAAATCTCAGATTAAAATGCGATAATAATTCATTTTCCTTGTCTTTTACAAAAACGAATGAGACCACAGATGAAGTATGGAATGTGAAAAGTAGTGTAAACTTGACCAACGAAATTGAAAATCTCAACTTGAGCACTGTCTGTACAAAATTGCCCCATTCTTTAACAACTCATGAGGTTAATGAAGAAACAAGATATCTTAAGAATATTGAGAATATAATTCATCAAACAGAAAAACAAAATTTAATCAATGATATTTATTCTGAAAAGAATGAGGGTAGCGAAAATGTTCATAATTATGAATCGTCTTCAATAAAAATAGATAAACAAACTATAAAAAGTAGGACAAACATAACACAGGAAATTGTAGACCTCCATTTAAGCTCCGTCTGCATCAACCATTCTTTCATGAAAGAGGATGTGAAAACAGACCTGGAAGTGACTGAAGACACCGAGTTGTTAAAGAATTGTATTCATTGCACAGATGAAATACCTCCTAAACTTGACTTGCAACCCGAAGAGAATGAAAAGTTTGAAAATATACCTCCTTTCCATTCAACTCCGATGAGAATGGATAAGCCAATGGTAGCAATGTTCATAAGCCCCCCTCAAAGTGGCAAACCACAAGAGTTTGTTAAACCTTTCTTAGTAAAACAAAACACATTCAAATTCAAAAGGTCTCCATCTACTAAATTCAAACTGAAGTCGCAGCTGACAAAATCTTTAAGTAATAAGCTTATAAATTATTTATTTTTTAGTATTGTTAATATAATTTCTACACTGTAATTTAAGGAGCAGAGTTTCTTAACCTCACGGATGAAGAATTTAAAGCAAGTCAAAAGGAAATTTTTCAACTTCCTTCGTATAATTTAGACAAATATGGGTTAACAACATTTAAAAATCCTTTTGCCAGGTAAAATGAAGTTGATAAACATAATTCTTTTATATGAGTAAGAAACTTTTTTGAGCGAATGTAACATATTTTTTATCCCACTGTTTAGAAATGCCCTCCATCCCGAAAAGTGGCTTGATAAACAAGCCCTTGAACTTATTAAATGGCTCAATTCAATTCTTACACCACCTGAAGAATTTGGAAATGAAGAAATGACTGTTGATTTGGCACAGTTGTGGAAGAAGGCTGTAGCTTCAGATGTAGTCCAACTTGCTCCTAGCAAAGAGTCAGTGTCGACTCATTACTGTAAAAATAAGATCCATTTTCTATCTCTGCAAAAGGCTGCTGTAAAATTATTTAGGTCAGAGCAAATTTGCACTGTCCTTTACAAAATTAACTCAAATGTCCAAAATGGCTATCTCTGTGTCAAGGATGACTTGGATCTCTATTGTGACCAAGGTATAAGTGCGCTGATTTGAAAGAAATGTGTCAAGTTCATTTTTTCCTCTCTTTTTCCAGGTGCAAGGTATAAGTTGGTAGAGCTTATTATGTACTACAATCCATTATGGTTAAGACTCGGACTTGAGGCCGTATGTGGTCGGCCAGTGGAAACAGTTTCTAACAGCTTGATTGGAAGTCTAATATTTTTCTTGAAAAACTATTTTCTTTCTGATAAAGACATTATAGAAAGAAATGCATATTCAAAGAAGAGCAATTACAAAATGTTAGCTTTTAAGGTAAGTTGTTTTATTGTTTACAAGAAAAATTTTTGTTGAACATTTTATACTGTTTACAGAAAGAAATGAATAACTTCATTGTGTTCAAATTTCTGGCGCTGGTGTTTTTCTTAGATCAGGCAAAAACAAAACGAATGATCCCTTATGATCCTTGCCTGTTTCGTAAGACAGCAACAGTCAAGGTCAGTATATGACAGTTATGACATTAATTGTTTAAACATAAATTTAAAGGCTACCTGGTCACATAACATTTGAAAAAATAACAAACCGAGGAAAATTTGAAAGGATGTAGGCTGAGATGAGAAATTGGTGCCTGGGTGGATGGAAGTTACGATAGCTCAAGTGGTAAGTGTAGCAGCATTTTGAGCCGAAGGTTGTCCACCACTCCTAACACTATCTTTTTCATCTTAACCAAGTCCTTAGATAAAAAGAATAATTGCAACTATTAATACACTCTATTATGACTGCTAAACATATATGGATTAATAAATATAAAGTTTTTTAAATTAAATTTTAGGACAGTGAGAGTATGTTAAATGAGTTTATCAAGGAGTTTATAAAATGTGTTGGGCATATGAAAAAAAAACTGAAGCACTTAGGTTATGTGCTTGTCCATAAGCAGACTTATATGGATGAATTTGACTTTGCAGTCAAATCACATCTTGACCTAAGAGATGGTGTCTGTTTAACAAGGACAATGGAAATAATTTTGAAAGATAACACTCTTTGTAAAAGACTGAGGACACCAGCAGTTTCAAGGCTTCAGAAAATCCATAATGTAAATGTGGCTTTAGATGCACTGATGAAAGAAGGCTTTGAAATAGATGATGTCAGTGCTGTTGATATCGTTAATGCGCATAAAGAAAAAATAATGTCCCTTTTGTGGCAAATACTCCACAAATTCTTGGCACCACGTTATGAATCGGCAGCTAAGGATATACAGTCTTGGTGGAGGAATGTTAATTTAAGGCATAAAATAAATAAAAGGATCGCAGCCAGAAAACAACGATATATTTTTGATGCAGCTGTTCGAATACAGTCATGGTGGAGAGGGATACATACTAGAATGATGATGGATGATATAAGAGAAAGTTTAATGAAACACAAACAAATAAGGATTGATTCTGCTATACACATTCAATCATGGTGGAGAGGGATTCATACCAGAATGATGATGGACAATATAAGGCAAAGTTTAATTAAACACAAACAAATAGAGGTTGATTCTGCTGTTCACATTCAATCATGGTGGAGAGGTTGTTTAACAAGAAAGAATATGGATAGCATAAGGGAAAGTTTAATGAAACACAAACAAATACGGGCTGATGCTGCAATTCACATTCAATCATGGTGGAGAGGTTGTTTAACAAGAAAGAATATGGATAGCATAAGGGAAAGTTTAATGAAACACAAACAAATACGGGCTGATGCTGCGATTCACATTCAATCATGGTGGAGAGGTTGTTTAACAAGAAAGAATATGCATAGTATAAGGGAAAGTTTAGTGAAGCACAAACAAATACGGGCTGATGCTGCAATTCACATTCAATCATGGTGGAGAGGGATACTTACCAGAATGATGATGGATGATATAAGAGAAAGTTTAATGCAGCAAAAACAAATAAGGGCAGATGCTGCAATTCACATTCAATCACGGTGGAGAGGTTATTTAACAAGAAAGAATATGCATAGCATAAGGGAAAGTTTAGTGAAGCACAAACAAATACGGGCTGATGCTGCAATTCACATTCAATCATGGTGGAGGGGGATACTCACCAGAATGATAATGGATGATATAAGAGAAAGTTTAATTAAATACAAACAAATAAGAGCTGAAGCTGCTATACAAATTCAATCGTGGTGGAGAGGGATTCATACCAGAATGATGATGGATGATATAAGACAGAATTTAATTAAACACAAACAAATAAGGATTAATGCTGCTATACAAATTCAATCTTGGTGGAGAGGTTATTTAACAAGAAAGAATGTCGATAGTATAAGGCATAGTTTAATGCAATGCATGCATAACAAAACGATAAAAGCAGCTATTATTCAACGCTGGTACAGAAATATAATGTCTTCAAGGAAGAAATTAGAACAAGATATTGCTAGAAAACAACACAATGCTGCATGTACGATTCAGGTAAAAAAAAATTATTGTCATAAAGTGGGGACTCGATATTATTTCACAATTTCTACAGGCATTCTGGAGGGGTTTTAAATTAAGGAAAACGAACCGGTTTGTTCCTAAGGTTACTCCAACTTGGTCATGCCCAGAAGAAAAAGACATGTTGCTAAAAGACAGGTTCACATCTACCATTGAGGTAATGCAAAGTACAACCTCAATGAATGTTCTTTGTAAGATAATGAAAAATTTAGGTATGTCTTTTTAATTTAAATTTCTATAATAATATTATATTCTTTTTTAATTTGTTGTTTTTTCTGACAGACTTTTTGATTCAACATGCTCCTGTTTTGTGCTACAGTTTAACATCGGTGAAAGTGATTCATTACAAATTTTATACCATTTTAAGCACTACATGCAGGTCTCAATCTTACCAGGACATTTATAATCTGATTCTGAACATTCTTCTTAATATTTCTCTTTGCCCAAGATCGGTAGATTCTTTGTGGGAAGTATGTTGAAAATTTTCTCTTTAATTGAAATTTTTGTTATAATTTTGTTTTTGTTTAAGAACATGAGTGAACATTCTGGGCAAAACATTCTCCTGAACTTAATAGGAAAGTTCTATAAGACAAACGTACCTCTCTTCTGCAAGGTCATCACTTTGTTTTGGGTTCTTTGCCAGGATAAGAGTAGGGCAGAGGTAATTTCTTTTCTTTTTTTTTAACAATACCAATTGGACTTCACGTTATAAATTATTGTGATTTTAGGAATTACTTGCTACAACTGAAGCGAAGAAAACGATAAAGTTTTATTACAGCAAAATTGCCATCACCCAAAGAAAGATTTGTGTCCGCCCGTCACTCAAGGCCGATTGCGGCTACAGAAAAGACAATAATGTCTTCAAGAGTCCTCACATGGCTTTGGTGGAGCTGGGAAAAACTTTAGCAATAGAGTTGTAATGGCAATTATTAAGTGGGATATGTGTACGGTTTTGTTTTTATAAATGTGTTGTGTAAATATGATAGTTTTAAATTGTTATTTATGTAATTTTTAAATGGATAACTTACCATTTTATATATGTACATCCATAAAGTAAAGCTATTATTAAATGCAAACATTTATTATTGTATATTTTTTTTTATTTATTAACTGAAATGAAGAATGTTGATGTTTAGGTAATTTTTTGTAGTTGGAATGTTTGTTTATTTGTCATTCATGTAATTTTTAAATGGATAACCATCTCTATTTTTATATACAAACATCCATAAAATAAACCTATTTTTAAATAACAAACTTATTTTTTATTGCATATGTATATTTTTTAACCAAATGTTGATGTATAAAGTGATTTTTTTTTAAGTTAGTCATTTCCATCTTTCATAATGGTTTGACTTGGTCTGCCTGTACTCGTTTTGATCTATCGGACACGAACCGTGGTTATTATTAAATCACAATGGCTCGTGTAGAGTTGTCCTACATTTTCAATTTTGGTGGTTTCCTTCACTGAAGATGGGTCATGCCAAAATCCAAACATTATGCAATTACCAAACTGCACCATCGGGTGCGCTTTTTTTATATTCATATTTTTGTTTAAATTAATGTAATTTTTTAAAAATTAAAAGCACTATTTAATTTTTACAGTACATTGCTGTTAATTCCATAAATTTTAATGATAAAACACTAGTTCTGTACATTTATAAACCATTTCTTTTTGTACTTAAAGATGATATTTATACGAACAAATTGCTTTTGATAATAATATAAATTAACTATGTATTAACAGGAAAATGAATACATATATAATTCCTCTTTGGCCACAATTATTTTCAACCATAGATTGTAGTAGTCTGTCAAGTAAGCTTATTTTCTTTGTCATTTTATAATTTGTTTTATTTATTTTGCATTTTTCATTCTTACTGATGCAAAAATCTATATTACACATCATACAAAAAAGATTTTTTTTTCATGAAATATAACTTCTTTAAATTAAATGCGATTTATTTAATTGTTGATTTATTAGTTGTAATAGTTCTGTAATGACTAAATAATATTAGAGTTTACATTTTATTTTATATTAGACAATTATTATTATAAATTAATATTTCAGGAAGGAAAACTTAAATTTTTCAAATGGATTAACAAAGTAGCGTATAAACAATTTTTGTTTGCTCCAGCTGTTGAGCTCAACTGAAAATAATTCTTTCACCATCTTGTAATAGGATTTTATTTAGATTTCAATAATTAAATTGTAATGTTTGAAGGTAACAGTAATACAGATTTAGCTAAAACTAAACTAAAATATGCATACAAAAGAAAAAAATATGATGATGAATATCATCTAAGACCTCTACCGAAAATTCCTTTATGGCCAGCCATAAGAGACTTTCAATGGTATGAACTATACAAAATTATAGTGCCAGTAAGTGAATTAGTTTTGTTAGATGCATATGTAGTTATGACGAATTAAACTAGTTCTTGTAGCTGGATTATACCGAGCCGTTGTCTTTTTTACAAAGGCTGACAGAAGACTTTGAATATGCTCAATTGTTAAACAAAGCCGCTCAAAAAGCCGACTCCCTCGAGCAGTGTGCTTACGTCGCTGCGTTTGCCATATCAGCATACTCATCGACAGCTGAAAGATTGGCGAAACCATTCAACCCTGTTTTAGGGGAAACGTTTGAATTTGACAATTTGGAAAAGGGCGGGTGGCGTTCCCTCGCAGAACAGGTGAGCAATCGTCCTCCGACGACTGCCTTTTTTGCCGAAGGGCGGAAATGGAAATTATCGCAGTTGTTCTCAATGCATTCAACATTCCCTGGGAACAAAATGGAATTTTCTCCTGTTACGTCAATCCACTTAGAATTTGAATCAGGTACGGATAATCCCTACTTAACATTTTTTCTATTTGCAAATAACGCAAGTAATTTATGAGAAAAAAAGTATTACAATAAATTAATAAATCAATCTTGCATCAACATTAAATGTTCAATTTGTTTGATTTTTTAATGAGTTCTTCAGCGTGATGAACCTGTCATTTGATAATTTTCTATCGTTTTGTTCTGCTTATTCTACTTATTATTTCCATAAAATCAAGTTTATTTTATAAGTTGATATATATAACAGAAATAAGATAAAGACTCTGATGATGGCAAAATGCTGAACGTTTTTTGTCAGACCAACTCAGTAAGGGCCAAAGCATTGAAAACTATCAATTTGAAATAAATTTTTTGCACATTACATTAATATTTGTATATCAGTTATTACTTGTATGTAATCTAATATCAAATTAAGTACTAGCAAATAAAAAAATTAATGTTTTATAATATGCATACAAAATAAATCAATTTAAAAAATATATATTTTCAATAAGAATTTTAATCAACGATTTTTTGAAGGTAATAAATATCGCTGGAGTAAAGTAAAAACTGTATTACACGATATCATACATGGCAATCCATTTATTGATAACGAGGGATTTATGGAAATAATTAATGAAACCACTGGTGAAATTTGCAACCTGAGCTTTTTCCCGTATGATGTTCTCAACAAAAATTACCAGAGGAAGGTAAGAAGAAAGATATATTAGCATTTTTATTTTTAATGTTATAATTAACCACAACTTAAGATTTTTCTTCAAGTTTAAAACACGGTCGGACACAAATATGACGATTTGATGTTTCATTTTATTTATTTGAGCTTTCTCTTTCTCAGTTTTTATTTAATCATATTTAAAACAATTCTACATAATATTGAGACACACATCCTGTGGTAACCTTGCAGGTTGAGTATCAATTAAGTGATAGGTGAAATTGACTAAGGGAAAACTTTTTGGCATAATTTTCTATTGTATAAATTTCTATAAAAATTACATACACCCTCCTAAATTTTACTTTTTTAGGTATTAGGTTGTATTTTAGATAAGACAGGAGAAACTCGATGGACAATAGACGGAAAATGGGACAAAGGAGTTCGAATTGCACGTGTTCAAACTGTAATAGACGACGACGGAATAGTGTCATATCAAAGAGGCTTATTTAAAACAATTTGGAAATGTGACCCTCTCCCGTATGCAATGTTTCTGGTATATCGCTTAAAATGCAATAAATTTCACTCATTCCTTGACTACATAGAGACGAAGACCAAGGAATGTATCGCATGCCCAATTTTGCAAGGCAATTGAACTTGTACGAAGAAAAGGTTGCGCCGACGGATTCGAGAAGGCGTATAGATATAAGGGCATTTGAGCTGGGTGACCTAGAGCAAGCTGCTTATTTTCAAATGAGACTTGAAGGACTTAGAAGAAAACATCTTCGAACTCACGGTCCCAAAGATTCAGAATCCACTCCAGAAGGTCAAATCAGCTAATATCTACACATAAATGTATTGACAATTCAATTTTTCCGTCTCTTTCACAGGTCTACCATTCTTTCCCACTTGGTTTATAAAACTGGAAAAGGAAGATACAAAAGAAACTCTATATAAATATAACAATGAGTATTGGGAATCAAAGGCTCGTGGCAGTTGGTTTATATGCCCTAATATTTATCCTCTTGATCTAAAAGAACAATAAAAATAGTTCTTCAAGAATTTTTGATTTTTTTTTTCATCTACACACTATTATTATAAATTCTAATAATAATACTCTTAATATTTACATAATAAAATGGTTGGAAAGAATAATTTTTCTTTTCAACTAATGAATTGATATACTCATTGCTTTATTTTTAAAGGATTAATAAATTCTAAAAATTTTAGTGTTCCATGGGACTGCTGTGGTATGAGGGGGCTGGTTTTTAAATTCTAATGTATTGTTCCAGACCGGAGCAGTACGAAACATAAATTAAATGCATGGGAGAACCGTTATTACGGCCAGAATGACATCGTAACCGCAGCTCGTGCTGGTAGTCCAAGGGACCGCGGCGTGAGGGTTCACTTGCTTTAAATGTTAAAAACTGTGATGAGTAGATTTACTGGCAGAAAAACAAATCAGGGAAAAAATTAGTAGACTACAGGAGAAAAAGGGAGAGAGAAAAAAATTGAGACATTTTTTCTGATAAAGAAGTAATTATTAAAATATACCTACAATACAAAATACATAATGGTTATGTTTAACAAAATTAAATAATATTATGCATTTTCACACTACAAAAACCAAAGGTGAATCTATACCTCACCATCATCATTTTTATAAATTCAAAATTTAAATCGTTCTCTCCACCTGAGTACCATTCTGCTATATAAGAAAATGTACGTAAATAAGTGGAATTTCGAACCTATCAACTAAACTTTTGATAAAAATCATTTAAAATAACAATAAAAGTAATAAAACAAAAACACATTTATAAACAAGACATATTACACAGAGCCACTGGGCCTCTAGGTGATTCTACCATGCTTAAGCACGCCTCGTTTGTGTGGAAGGTGGTGGTTTAGCGTGGAATTTCGGTATTTTGGTTTGTTCATCGATAATCTAAAAAATCATAACTGTAAGTTATATATATATTTTATAATTTGTTTACTTGCCTTTTTAATCTTTTCCTCCTTCTCTAATTGTTTTTTCTTATTTCTTTCATCGAAGCTAAAAGGCTTGACTTCAGTCACCTGTTTACTACCAGTAACCAACTTAAGGCTTTTGTATAAATTGCTTTCTAATATTTCATTATTCTCCTACACATAACAAAAGTTTTTGATAGTTCTAAATTTATTATAATTTGCAAAAAAGTTAGTTCTTACTTTATTATTTCTATTGGGCCTAGGAGCTGGCCTGGCCTTAAAGTGAAAGGGTTCAGGCACTGTTTTCTGCGCTGCCTAAATATTATTAAAATTAGTTTGTTTCCTTAAATACTACAAACAAACCGGCTCACCTTTGCCTTAACCTCGGTTAATTTAAATGGTACAGGCATAGTAGAAGGCCTAGGAGGTGGTCGGTTCATCACTGGAGGTTTGAAAATGTTTTTATTTACAGGATGTGCCTTCACAATGTTGCTGCTGAAAGTTACAAGTTAAACACAACCTTTGACCCGTATCTTATATTTATGGTGTTGAACTCACTTATCTACTTGAGAAGGTACAGGATGAGCACGGGTTCTATGCTTTGTCGCCAGTCGAGGTGAGTGAGCCATTGTTAAAGTCAATCTTGTCCTTTCTTGTGGAATGGCTAGAATACAAAAACTTTTTTAATTCGCAATAATGTTTTTAATAATGTAATTTATTACCGGATGATCTTATAGATTTTGGCTTAAACCTTGGCGGTGTATCATTTTGAAAATGAAACAAGTGTTCTGCCAATGTCATATGTTTTCCCCCATAGTTTATCGGAGAACCCTTTCTTTTCACTGCTTCTTTATTTATCACTCCCTTTCTAAGACTCTTGAAAACATCATGTCTAGTTATCATGGAGTGCCGTTTTTCAGGCGGAACTAATTTAATTTTCTCCTTTCTGAAAGCCAATTTTCTACTTATTAAAGGTAAATTATAAAAATGAACTTCATTTAAATTTTTTATTACTTTAAACCTTCTGTATTGCTTTCGCCTTTTTTGTTAACATTTGAGACTCGTCTTTTGGCTTTTATAATAGGTCTCGGTCCTTTTGAATGTTTGCCGGGTGTTTTATGAGTAGGAGCTTGTTCATTAGTTTTATTAGATAAAATTTTTAAAGGTGAACCTTTTACAAGCGGTAATGGTGTGAAAAACTGCTCTTTTAATTCTTGTTTTTGTTTAGGCGTCAAAAATACAGGATTCTCCTTTGTATTGGTAAAGCTGTTAAATTCCGGGATGTCTAAAACAAACCAAGTCCAACATACTAGACTGGAAGGTATATGCTATAACAGAAAACATATTGCACAAGAAAAATTACACTATCACCACCATTAAAATCATAATTAAGAACATCTTCAGGGCCTGGGATTTATAAACATTGTTTAAATTTTACAAATATATATAGGATGTGAAAAAAAGAATTTATTACAATGCTAGAAAATTGTAGATTTAAAAAAAATTATACAATTATAGAAATTTTTACATTTGAAAAAACAAAAAAAAAAAACAATGAATTTATACACACAATGCTAGAACATTTTCGGTTAAAAAGAAATTTTTAGATTAGAAAAAAGAATGAATTTATACAATGCTAGACAATTTTAGATTAAAAGATTTTATGCAATGCTAGTAAATTTTAGATTTCAAAAAAATGAATTTATACAATAGTAGAAATTTTTAGTTTTACAAAAAGAATGAATTTATACAATACTAGAAAGTTTTAGAATCAAAATATTTGTACTCAGTCAGTGTTTGTTCTCCTTGTAGATGTGTCATTCTTGTGTGTTGTGTTGAGAGTGCCAGTGAGATATTGCACGAACGATAGAATGAGAGGGTACAAATACTCTGATTGAATATGAAATTTTAGACTGTTTGTATTGTATAATTTTTTTGGGGTAGGATTCGAGTTAGCTAGTTGGAGAATCGCTGTATCGTCCGCATAGGTTGCAACAATGGTATTGGGTATGCAGTAGGTCACCAAGGATGGGACCAATAATGCTCCCTTGTAGGACGCCAGCTTATTTTTAAATCGCTACTAAATTTAAAAAAAGAGATGAAAAAATAAAACAATATTAAACAACGACAACCAAAGAAAGAATAATCTGCCGTTTAATAAATTAGGATTTTAAAAGATATCAAAAATTGTTGTGCTGTTACAAAATGATCCATTATTAAAAAATGAATTTATATAATGCTAGAAAAATTTTTTTTCATATCCTACATGCATTTGTTTATTTAAAATTTAAACAATGTTCATAAATGCCCTGAAGTGATCTCGATAAAGATTTAAATGTTGGCATGATAAAGAAAATGTTTTTCTAAAACCTACGTCACATCAGACGCCACCTCACGATCGCCAAATTGGCTAAAAGTCACTAAACAGCACACAAAATAAAATACTTTTAACTAAACACAAGTCATTGTTTTTACAAACAACCCAAAAATCTTGATTCCTCTCCAAAGGGATGAGATTATAAGTCTTATTAGCAAGAATTCCCGATTACAAACATACATGCTAATCCTTTTTGAAAAAGATAGTTCCTACTCACAGTATGTTGACTACACATTTTTTGACTTACTGTGAGTAGGAACTATCTTTTTAAAAAGGATGAACACCGCACTCACAACACCATTCATTTCTATATACATGCTTGTATAAAGATGATCCTGTCATTGCTCGCAGTCCCGAGTGTTGGCATTCTGCAGTCCTCGCTCTTATCTGTACAGCCACCAAGGTTTTACAGGCAACATTCTTCTATGAGTTAATCCCCAAGGGTCCTACCAACCTCTTGATATGTGAGGTAAGATGATAAAATATGAAAATGCTAGGTCGATCCAGGAATAAATACAATAATTATTTATTTTAAAATGTATGACTTAATTATCCTCGAATTTCAGATAAGTGTAATAATAATATAATAATAATTCTAAAACTATTTTACCATTAATCACAAACATAAACCAGTTTTGAAGCATACAAATAAAGCATCTTTAAGGAATTACAGTTTTCTTTGAACTGGTAAGTACTTCCATATTTAATCCATTTTTTTAAGCGTGTAATTGGGGTTTTGATAAAAACAGCCTTTATTTTGATTGTACTGGCAGTCCATACAAGGAAATTTTCAAATATGCTATGATACACTTTTCATAAGAGAAAACATGCAACCCTGCAGTCTTCAAAAGGCAACATTCGATGATCTCGTCACACAGAGGCTTGCACAAAGAGAAAGAAAATATGATTAAAAAAAAAGGACAAAATTAAGTGAGCGATAGGAAGATGGGACCAACAGAACCTATAGTAGTCAGCACAGCATAGAGGAGAATAGAGGAAAGGTAGTTGAAGAAAATATGAAATAAGAGTGAAGAGGAATGAGCACCTCGGAGAACACCAGAAGGAACTTTTATTATTTAAAACTGGTAGCTGCCTAGTTCAGCCTTTTCTCGGTTTAATAGAAATCCAGGGCAAAAATTGTACAGAAATTCCAACAGATTTAAATTTTAAGAATAACATATTACAGTAATCTACCAAGTTATACCCATAGAAAATTGGCACCTAAAAGTTTTGTTAAAATGGAACTATGGATAAGCAAGAATGAAGGATTGTTGGAAAATATATATGAGTAACGATTTTTTTTTTTTTTTTTTCAAAAAGCTTAGGACTACGAGAAATAATACAAACAGTTCCTAACTATATTTTTGTTTTATTACTCCTTTTAAACAAAGGAATAACAAGTTTACATAAGCTAGGATCAAAACATTGATCCAAAGAATAATTGAATATGCTGCAGTTAGTGAATTGAAGCATAAGTAATATTTACCAAAGAACTCGTCTGCTCCATCGTTTTCAAGGTTCTCGGCTTTTTCTTGCAATCTTTCGACGAATTTGGGAGCTTGGTATTCAAACGGATCCATAGTTGTTTTTTTCAATTGAAACTCAACTTGGTACAACATAAAAACATGCACGACGCGATTTTTTTTTGTATAAATTACAAAAAGGGTAAGGATGCGTTCAAAGGAAATCCTATTTACTAATTAATATCTGCCAAACTACCAACGGTACGGACTACGGAGTGTTTGGTACGCGACCCCCAAATAACACCCAAACTTGCACTGGGTAGTGGGTAGTGTATACTTCTGGCAGTTGGCGGTTGACATTGGCGGCAAATCGAACAGGGATGTGTAGTTCATGAACGAACTAGATAAGGTGAACTGGTGAACTATTCGATAAAGAATTATATTGACATTGGCTTTCATTTTGTAAACTATATAGCTTTTTTTCATATTTTTCTTTAGTATGAAATGTTATATGCTTAACGAACTAAATGGTGCTTAAACCTAAAATATATTTTCGATATTTATATTTTTCATATTTTACGGCCGCTCTGATCGGCGCCATTATAGACATATGATGACCCAATATATATTTCCTTTCAAAATTTTCTTTAATGGTTTAATTTGGTAGAAAAATTGTTGATTTGGTTTAAAAAATTCAAGCGAAAAATACTATGCTTATTCGCAATGCAATGGAAGCGAAATTGACTTCCTCTTGACGTCTGTGAAAATCATACGTTGTCTCGTTGACAATATTTTTAGCAATGGACAAACCAAATTTTCTTTCTTCCTGTTTCGAACTTTTCAAACCCTCATTGACCCTTGTAAAATTCCTAACCAATATCATCTGGATATGCCAGATTTTGAGATCAAAATACCTTCAAGGTCTCGAGAGTGAATAGGGTGGTGGACAGCGCGTACCCTTGTCTGAGCCCCTGAACCTGTCTCGAGAGGCCATTTTCCACTTTTACTCGCTACCTCGTACGTCGGAAATTCGCACTAGGCGGTTCACTTTTCTTGTACACTTGTCAATTTATATGTATATAAATTAGATATGTTTCTTAATAGATCATAAACTTGCCAGAAGTCCACAAAGAGCTGATGTAACTATATTATATTCGTAGCACTTTTCCATCAACTTAAAAATTATTGAAAGGAACGGTAGTAGTTCACCTTGCATTTGAATTCATACATAAATTTTACAAATTTTAAAATAATCAAAATTTTATTTAAAAAAAAACTTTAAAATTACTTTATTTATTTGGGAGGCAGTCTTAAATATGCAAAATTACTTTTAATTATAATATTTATAGTACGCACTCTTGATTGTAAAGAGTTAAAAAATATATATGTGTTTTCACATTTGTCAATTTTTTAAATTGATGATTGTTTTTCACGTGGGAAAAACGATGAAAGGCGTTTACCGATTTTGTCCACCCAAGGGTGAGCAGAGAAGTAGCCGAATGCGCATTCGCGGTGGATGCTTCGCACTTTCCGAGATGATGGTCAATTAGCAAGATTGACTTGTTTATAGCCACTGGAGCTCTTTGTACTCCTTAGTCTTTTTTTTTCTTTCTTTCTTGTCGACGGTTTTTATCAAATATATACACACAGCTCCGTGTGCGGGATATTGAACTTCAGATGAGCGTAATAGATTTAGACGTCCTCTGACACGTTTTGACCGAAGGGAGGATAAACGCCCCCAATATGGACTACATAAGAGAATTTGACATTAGGCTCGAAAGGGAGATGTACTACGCTGGGGAAACACTTTCTGGCCATGTTCTTCTCAACACGGTGGAAAACTTCAAATTAAAATGTAAGCTCAACTATTAAAACCTTCATTCAACAACAAAAAAACGTAATTTTTTTTTCTAAACTGTATAAACATTTTTGAATATTTTTTTAAATTTATATAATTTTAACGACGTTAAACATTTAATGCATTACCATATAAATCCGGGGGTACCGCTATCACTCTAAAATAGGCTAATTTTAAATTTTATAAAATATTTTTAATAAATCTAATGCCCTTGCTTCCGTTTTGAATTAATAATTAAATAATTACGGATTATTTTTTAGTAAAGCGCTCGTGTTGAACGGAACGCGCGTGTTGACGGATACTCCGACGCACCCGACCCCGGACAAAAGCAAATATAATTTACAAGATTATACGTTATATAACGTATTTTATTTATATTGTACAATGTAATTATTTATTTTGAAATTATCATAATATAATTCACATCCCTAATCAAGGAATATTAGAATGAGAAACGGTCGTCGCTATGTGACGTTTTCATATTGTGAAAAATTAGCACAGATAGTACAAATGTAATTGTTAGGGGTGGTATTTTATCATCAATAATCAATAATCCTTTATTTATTTTATACATTACCAACTCCACGGTTCATACCTTCTTTCATCGATAGGATGAAAAATCCCAAGTGCCCCCTGATTGAAAACTTTTATTCAAGTTAGTAAATTACATAGATGTTTCGGGCTTCCGGCCCATCATCAGGGACTAACCTTAGAGAAATCTCATAGTATAATTCCCAATATTCCCAATCTGCAGGTACACCCATAAGCAATTTTTATTTTTTTTCCTTCCTGTTTTCATCCTCAACATGGTTTTAAAACTGTAATTGAAACATATATTTTATTTTAGTCCATTATTTTATGGCCTGTTTATGTTATAAAGAGTTTCTTGAAGAAGGAAAATATCAAAAGACAATGGATTGACAAATTTTTGGGAATTGTAGTAAAAAAAATGTAGTGTGTGTGAGAGAGAGTTTGAGATCATTAATACAAATATTTAAAAGAATTGGCCCTAAATGAGATCATTGTGAAACTCCCGAGGTGAATAAAAATTATTTAGTTTTGAAGGATTTTACTACAAAATCTTCAAAGACTTAATATAAACAAATGTAATTTATGCACTTTGCAAGTTTAAACTGTATAAATCTATAACTGCAGTTAAGGGTAAGACAAAGAAATGCGTTGAAGGGAGTAAAATGAAAAATGATTTAGGTATAAGCGAAGAAGAAGTGGAAGGAAGGAGTGTTTCTCGAAGTGTAAAAAAAAGAAACATCCAGGAAATCAAAAAGTCTAAGAGTATAAGACTTGTCTCGCGCAAAATAAGAAAAAATATTGTAACTGCTTACTAATTGTGAAAAATAAACTTTGTTACAGCGGTTCGTGTGATGCTGAGAGGGAAGGCGCATGCAGAGTGGAAAGTGGTTATTAGCGGTGATAGGCGTACGTTGAGAGATGATCAGTACATTATTGATGACAGGGCAGTCATTTGGGGTCACGGTACTTAATAATTGAAAATAATTTTTATTCATGTATATATATTTTATTTAAATCTACTAGAAGAAACAACAGTTTGCTCCATGTAGAATAGTTATAGATGGATCTTATGCATAAACAACGAGAAATCTTTTGGAGGATGGAATAAGATCAAATAGTATGTGTTTATGGTCAGAGCATGTTCTATGCTGCTTTGTCATATAGTCGACATCATATCAGCTGCTTAGGGGGTTGTATAACCTCCATCCTGATGACAAAAATAGGATCTATGCCTGATAGATCCAAATTCTCTCCAATAATGAAATCTAAAAGTAACACATATTTAGTGTGCTACTTCTACACTGTGTCATATCCGATAATTTAGTCCAGGTTTTTGGGACTACGTTCCACAATGTCACTCAAGAACTGTGGTGGACATGGCCTATGCTGTACAGAGCTGTTTGTTGAATTGCCTGTGAAGCTTTGACACGTCTCATAAAATGTTTAACCCTCACATCTACTCAACAAGAATTACTTCCGCTGCCTAATTCCTTTTGGCTGCCATTTACAATAACCAGGCTTGTGAATCTAACGGATTAGGTCCTTTTGCCTTCACTTAAGGCACCATTGCCTGCTTGATTTTTCCTTCTGATGAAGTCATTTGTTTCTACAAGAAGCTTTGGGTCTGAAGGCCCCACAGAGCCCTGCGTGTATAAGGGGATGGCACTTGTAGCTGCAGCCATTCAGCCCTAACCACTGCCTTAGTTTTAAGGTGTTTACTGTTTGTTAATTCCATTAGCCAAAAATTCTTTGTTAATGCACTGGAACTCCTGTTGCCATTACTTTCTTCCGTTAACTGTCAAATGACACTGCCTTGGCTCTAAGTGGCTGAGGCCTTTCATGGTATTGATTGAACATTCTACGATAACATAGGAGAGTAGTTCAATTTGTGCTATTTCTCAGTATTTATGGTTTCTGCAATATTTTTCCCTATTTCCCCCATTGTTGGTTTTTCTTTAAAGTACTTTATGCTACAGAGGTTCCACGGCTTCTTTTTTAGGATGTGGTGTTCAAAATTATTCCCCCCTTTATGCCAATAGATGTACCATTTCCCATATTTTGCCCATACACAAGAAAAGACTTTAACTTTTACCAATTAGATCTTTTTTTAGTTTTATTTTGAATGGTTTTTACGACAAGGGAAATTCTTTGGGACATAGTTAACTCCTATTTGCAACCCACCATATTGGTAAAAAAACGTTAAAATTATATCTTCAAAATTGAATTATACTATAGTTAGTATGTTATAAAAATAATTTTCTTTGTTTATAACTGAAGTATAAAATGTAAGAATCTTACAACTGAAGTATAAATTTGGAAAATTGTAACCATAGAGGGAAACATTTATTTTATAGACAAAATAGAAGGAAATATAGCCATCCTACCTAGAGGACAACACCATTTTCCATTTAAATTTCACCTTCCTGAAAGTGCGCTTCCATGTTCGTTTGAAAGCAAGCCAGGCTATATAAGATATTACATTAAGGTCAGTATATGAAAAGTGCACAATTTAATTCTCAATCCGTTAAATAAAATTTTTACAGGTCACAGTCGACATCCCGTACTGTTCCCCGCCACAGGGGATGAAATATTTCACCATAATTGGACCTCATATTGACTGTATGGATGAACAATATTTGGTAAATATGATTTATTATTTTTTAACAGACCTGTATAAGATAGCTTTAAATCTTTCCCTTCTTATATCGAGAAAAATAATTCAGGTAAATCATATAAAATATTCTAATATTCAGAAAATGGAGCTAAACTGAGCTTTATAAGAATGTGAAATAAACTCTTTATTCATGATTTCATTTAATAAGAAAATCTTTTTTGATATTTGGAGGAAACGAGTAATTTTTTGTGCATAATTTTTTTGCAGTTAATTTTAATTTTATTTATATAAAAAGTGATGTACGTATTTATATGTATGAATGTATAGTTCAAGAATATTTGTAGGGTATCCCATCGACCTTTGAAACTAGTATATGTGTAGTAGAGAAAAACAAAATTCAATTAATAAAAAAGTAAAAAATGAATAATAGTAGTAAACTCCACAGACCATGGTGGTCCTCTGACCATGTTGTTGTCTTTGTCATTATTACTGTAAATTATCAAGATGATTTCTAATGTAATTTCTCAAATAATAAAGGAACCCATGAATAAATTTTTCTGTTTCTCAAGAAAAACATCACAAAATATTACATAGTAAATTTTATTTAATAATATGTTAAATGTTTTGTAAAAATACTTGTGATATGTTGTAAATGGATCATTAAAAATGTTTTGTTTTTTTTTAAATTTTAGAAACCTATAGTTGGAGAAGATAAGAAGACAACATGTTGTTTTTGTTGTCAACGTGGGCCAGTAGTTCTCAGGTACTGTTTTAAAATCTCTTGCGATTTATAATTTACACGTAATTATCACCCATTTTCTACAGATCTGAGCTTGAGAGATCTGCTTATGTGTCAGGCGAATCTATCCGCCTCCGTGCCGATATTGACAACCAAGGAGAACAGGAAGTTAGGCTAGTAGTCAAATTAATGCAAGTAAGTCAGTTCTAGCTTCTTGTCTTCAAGTTCTATAAAAGTCCGATTATATAATTAATAATTTTTTCCACTAGTATGTAGAGTATTTCATAGAAAGAGGTGTACTTGGAGTAACCAAAGAAACAGAGCATTTAGTATTAGAATATAAAGGGGATTTGATTAAGCCCAATACTGTGACCAAATGGGACTCAGACCATAATCTGGTTCTTCCAGTGACGCCTCCGTCACTTGTGGGTCTATGCCGACTATTACAAATATATTATGTGCTCAAGGTAGGTTGACTGTTATTACTAAAGTTAAACGAAAATATAAAAAGCTGTGTCAAATTTTTGAGTATAACATTTATCATAGATTTTATATGCTTTGTAATTTTTTGTTTTTAGGTTGGTTTGGAATTTGAAAAGACAGGAGACGATCTGACAATGCACTTCCCTTTAACTGTAGCAACTGTACCATTCCGAATCCCTAATTCCAAGGAGCAATCTGTTGTACATTATGGTATGTATAACAAAATATTAACATATTTCATATTAAAATGATATTTTAATTAGTCTTTCTTCATTGTTGTTCTCCTTGTTTTTATTTTTGAAAAAGAAATTTTTTTTCCGGTCTAAAAATCTTTTATATTGTGTCGTGGTTTTGAAAAATTTTTTCAAAATTTTGCCAACTCGCGGTTTTCAGTAAAATATTTTATTTCTGTATTATTTCTGCAAATTACTTTATAACATTTTACATAAAATTACTTTATAACATTTTACATAAAATTACTTTATAAAATTTTACATAAAATTACTTTATAAAATTTTACATAAAATTACTTTAAAAAATTTACATAAAATTACGTTATAAAATTTTACATAAAATTACTTTATAACATTTTACATAAAATTACTTTATTTATTTAAAATTACAGAAATGAAATATTTCTTAGGAGCGTCGGTGGCCGCAAGGTTTAGTCTTTAACACGATGCTCATAACTGTAAGGTAAAGATCCCTGGTTTGAATCCAGCGGCCCTGCATTCGAACCCAACATGCTTACAAATGGGTGTTTTTTGAAACACCGGAAAAAAAAATTTCTTGAAAAAAGTAAATAAAAATGTTGAAAAAGTATTTTTTTCATTAAAAAAAATTCAACAAGATTAAAGAAAATTTTCAATTAGTAAATGATATTTTACTTGGGGATAATTTTCAGGTGTTGCGAGTGAACATGTTGAAGGCGGAATGTACGTTGGGCCAGAGTTTCTTCTCGGCCAAGTCTACGACGGTTCCTTAGTAAGAACAGAGCCAGTGATCCTTTACCGCCCACTTTATGTCTGCGTTAATAACCATTGGTCTTAAGTGTTTAGAATTAATACGGTGTACCTAGGTGACAAATTTATTTTCGACAAGTAAATTTCAATGTGTTCTTTTTCAATTCAGACCAGCCATCGGGAATTATTCGTGAAACGGTTTAAATTATTCCTGTATTGACTGCTCCAAACAGGGTTTGCCACATTGCCGTAAAGTGTATATTTTCAGATAAAATGTTTTAAAACAAAATTAATCTTCACAAAGCTTTTGAATTGTTTTTGTTGAGTTATATCAAACATGGTTCATGCATTTATTCTTCCAATGTTTCATTTAATGGGACTATATTTACAAAAAATGTACTATTTTCAAGCCTAATTTATAAAAAGTATAAATACTCTTTTCTTTGTATATACAGCTGAAAAAGAAGAAAAAAAATAGAATTTTTACTTTTATAGTTGAAAAATTTATTTTTCACAGGCCTTTATGTCAAGGTCACAGTATGTATTTCGATCATTATTTTAAAAACACCTTAAAAAAAGGCGTACAAAGAAATATTTTTCATCTATAAAAATAAAAAAGAAATACAACAATAACAAAGAAAAACGGGGGTCGGTAATTGCAATAGTTTAGGTGTTAACTCAGCACTCATCATTGTAAGGTAAAGGTCCTGGGTTCAAATCCAGCAGCCCAGCATTCGAACTCGACATACAATGGACTTTTTTTTTTAAAAACCTGAGTGTTTTTGACCTTTGCTGTTGTGAACCCTCCAAAATAATAATAATAATGAAGAAAAGATTAATAAAAGTTTTTATTGCCAAGAAAAATACGTTGAAAAAAATGTTTATACATAATTTAATGAAACCCGCGGTCAACATTTAACTGTAAATTAAACTGAATGGAAATAAGTAAATTGTAACTTTCCATTGATCTTTGTTTAAACAGATTTTTGGTTTTAAAAAAATTCAATTTTTTCAAATTAAATACATTATTTTTTTAAACATTTATTTGGACATTTTGGGAATTTTTTTCCCATTATCAGCATCTTTCTGTTTTTTATTTTTTATTAACTTATTTTATTTTATGTGAATTATTTATTTTTGACTGTTTTTACTTCATTTGAATTCACTTTTTTTTTAAACTGACCACATGCAATTTCTTTTTAACAAAAACAAAAAAAATTTAAACCCAAATTAGTCTTAAAAATTTACATTTTATAATATATTTAAAAAAAATCTATTAGAACAAATTTTGAGAAAATGTAAGATTAAAGTATAAACAAGGCTAGCACCCATTAAGTGGTCAATCAGTTACAGTCTGTTTCATACCTTTTCAATTTTTACATTTTTTTTTTAAATTTAATGTATTTAGAGAACATAATCAAAAATAAGAATACATATACTTTTTTCCATGTTGCTGAAATTGTCCACAGTTTCGTGTGTCAGCCGTACTTTTGGCCCAAAGGGAGCAGTATTTTGAAGCAAAATTGTTATTCAATTGATTAAGACAAAATACGCTACTTTTCATTACAAGTAAATGATATGCATAAACCAAATTTTTTGAGTTTTGAAAACAATGCAACGATTAGTCTACGTCTAACAAATAAACTTAATTGAACATTTGTTTTGTGAGCTTGAAAACAGTTTTAGAAATATGTACATATAGTTGTACATGCATTTAAAGAAAACAAATTATTGATTTTGGTTTTAACCAAAAGAAAAGAAAAGAATAGAATTGTCATCTAGAAAATTAAGTGTCTTTAATTAACCCACTGAAGAAAAAAAAAATGAACTTAAATTGTTCAAAATCGTTTTGAAAACTTAAAAAAAATCTTTGTATTTAATTTACCTATAAACATGTTTATTATAGCTCATATTGGGGACCATTGATGGCCGAGTGGTTAGGGCGTCTGACTCGTATTTGCCATGTGCTAGCAGAGGTCCTGGGTTTGAGTCCCAGCAGAGCCCATGGCTTTTTAATTGAACATTGTTGGAAACAAGTATTGTAAAGCGGTTTGACCCATCATCCGCAACACCCAACGGGTAGATGGACGTTAAGCCCTCCTGTATAACAGGAATTACTTTAATTTAACTTTTTACAGTTCACATTTATATGGAAATTTATTGTACGCATTTGCTTAAATGTTTCCGTTTCCGTTTAAGAAATTAAAAGCTTAAATAATTTAAAACGTGACAACAAAGTATTTATGACAGTCTGGAATCATACAAGATATACATTTTTTTTTTAAATTTTCCCTTTGAACTCTGTTATTAGGTCGTTATTGACTTTCAAATATAAGCCCCAATCTCTACATCTCCGGTTTAATCTAATCTAACAATTTGGTCAAGTTATTAATCATTAAATTACACGTTCTTTTGTATTTTGATAAATAATTAATAATGAAAATCTTAAACTATAATATTTGTTAAATTTGTCTTTATATATTTATTTTATATATTGTTAAAAGCACGAAAAATGTTGGATGTTTATGAACCTATTAAGCCAAAGGCAAAGTATTCTAATTGTGTGACATGTACAGCGTTTCTAAAGGAAGTTAAAGTCAAATTGTACATTTATGTTAAAAGCAGCTTATAAACGCATGTGTAAATAAATATATGTTTAAATGTTAACATTTTATTATTAATTAAGGCTTTCATTACATTACAGATTTAAACGATGTAGTGTATTTGTGATCGATTCCTGTTCTGTATCAGGAAAGCCAAATGCCAATTTTAAATATTTATATGAACACGTATAAGATGAATAACCATGTAAAATTACCCTCTTGCTCAAGATGTTTAGCCTCCATTTGAGAAATTTAAACCTAAATCAATATTTAAAAAAAAAAAATAATAATAATAAAAAAATAAATAAAAAATCAAAGGCTGATTTCTCGTAGAACTGTCATGTTGTCATTGCACATTAAAGCTTTGTGAATGATCTGGTCTATGGATAACCCGTAAATAATCCATCCAAAATACACACCTTAATCCATTCCAAATGTCACTCACGGTGAATGAATTAATTTGGAAGAAGAATTAAACAAAATTACCGAATAGCCATGGTGAAAGTTAATTTAGGCGATAGTAATCAACCGAAAGCCGAGACGAGTGTAATTTAAAAAAAACAATGTATTTTTTCTTAACGTTACAATACTTATTGATATACTGTATTTATAGTTGTACACACTCTAAGGTGAGATTACAGACATGATTTAATGTATTCAGTTATTATTACTTAAGAAGAGGCTGTGAAAGCGTTGTTAACGTACGACAGAGCTCTTATGGATAGTACAAAAAGAAATGCCAATAGAAATACAAAAATTAATATGGTATTACTTTATGTAAACACTATAAAATGCCTTCCATTGGATATAATAAATGTACATGTATTCCTACAATAATTTATTTTAAAAATTTCCTTTAATTCCTTTTTTTTTTTTTTAAGTATCAGTTTCAGAATGTGAATCACGTCGGAAAGTTTTTTGAATATACATCTCAGTCATATTTACATATTTAAATTGAAGAAAGCCATAAAAACAGTAAAAGAATAGAACTGTAGCAAACAAAACTACATCATAAGCAGGCAGCAATGATTGGAAATAATCAAACGACAAGAATATTTCTCAATATATTCTTATGTTGTTTAATATCAAAATTCTCTTATATTTATGTTAATATTTTGTTTTTTAATTATTAATTAAGAAGCCATACTGTTCCATTAACACTTGCACCGCCATTGAGGGACTTGAAAGACGGAGAATGTTTCTGTTTTTCCCACTTGTTTTGTCTAGTTTTTATTTTTTTTAATCACCTCTCAATGTACTATTTGGTCTTTCCTTTTTAACATTTTGAACAAAACTGTAATATGATTCTGAATGGTCGCGGGTTCAAATCCCGCTTATGACACTGACTTTTTATCTCAATCAAAACCTTAATTAAGGAGTAACTATAACTGCTCATTTTGTTGATAAATAGATAGATGCCTAGGTCTATTTAGGTTCGAGATCCAGGTCAAGTTTTTTTTCATATTTTTTCCAAGCACTACTGTTAATAGAAGCCGCTTTAATCACTCAGGTAGGAAAAGCGAGTTAGCCCTGCTAATCACACCCTACTCCCATACCCTTTGTCTATCATCACGATTTTTCTGGTTACCACAAAGCTCTCACTTCTCAGTTTATGTGCCCAAGTGTGCAAAATGGTTGCTACCTCTAATTTTACTTGTGTGGATTATGTTTTAAAAGAGTTTCAAGTTGTGTAGGAGATTCATAACGCCATGTAAAATAAAATGTGATTTTTTTAGTGACCAGCTGTTTAATAATTTGTCGAATTTGTGAAGTGGTGGTCAAGAATGAGGTAGCGTAGAAAAACTTTTTTTTTTTTTTTGACATTTCTACCTTTAATCTTTTTTTAAAAAGGTGGTTCCTACTCACAGTAAGTGAGTCCTCCTTAATGTGAGTAGGAACAATCTTTTTTAAAAAAAGTATAAACTCCAAACTCTCACTCCATCATTCATAATTTCTATTTCGACCTTTATTCGAGTCAATTTCAGGGCATAAAGTGTCGTGACACTAATATATCACTACAAGCATAAGACCACACTTTATGCCTTGGAAAAGTCTCGAATAAAGGTCAAAATATTGGCAAAAAAAAGTGAAAAAAGGTGTTTTTCTAAGCTACATCATTCGTGACAGCTTCTCACAAATCTAAAAAACGTTAATAAAATTTAAATCACTAGTTTAATGGCCCGCTTGACCAACTAATATATTTAAAATTATAAAGGGTTTTAGTTGAGATAAAAAAGTCAGTGTCAAAAATGGGATTCGAACCCACGACTTTCGGCTTGATATGCCGTTACTCTACCACTTGATTTTGATAAAACATATTTTTTATTCCACTATCATTTATCGGTTATTGCTTTATTATACTTTATATAATTTGTCAAACGTTATTGGCCAATCATTAATATCAGTAAATTACAATTAATTGACCAAAATGTTGGGGTTTGGGTGACCGGTTCCAATTTTTTGTAAGTAATTTGGGCGGAACTGTAGATTCAGAATGTCGGGTGAGGTTTGTGAGCGAAGCGGTGAGTCACAAAACAAATGTTGAGAAATCGACACGCAAAATACAAACGGTCGCAAATAAATAATGCGGATTGACTCTTATACAGTTTTAGATATAAAAACAAGATAAAAACGGTCATGATAGCTCAAGGGGTAGAGCAGCGGCGTATCTAGCTGAAGATCGTGGGTTCGAATCCTGCTCATGACACTTTTTTACCTCAACTAAAAACCTTAATTAATTGAAATAAAATTTAATCATGCCTACACATAAATTTTTACAAAATACAAAATTACATAATGTAAGGAAGAAAATTTTATTCATAAGTTAATTAATAAACATAATACATAAGAACACCTTATTATTGTAATTATTCTGTTGGGAGAAAAAAAAAGTCTAAAAAGACCCACCTCGGCTGGCAGAGTTAATTTTTATTTTATTTTTTCCCCCAGCCAATAAACTTAATTCTAGTCCTTTTAATTAAATCATAGTTTCTGACGCAAATGGTTTACCTTTCACTTCTCATTGGCTGTTGTATGAACCATTTGTGTGGATTTCAATGATTAACGATTCGGTTTATATTATCATTTTATACTATTTACAATATTTGCTCTATTTCCGGTAAAATAATTCCAAAGGTAGCACTAGTAATTAATTATACTTTAAAACTATCAAATAATAAAAGATACAGTTTTGGAAAAAGCTGGAAAATAAATCCTCAGTTAAAATCTTTGATATTGACACATTGTAGAAATATTCAAATATTATTTTAATTTTATAAGTTTGACTGAAGTGCCAACTTTTTCACGTTTTGATTATCATTAATTAATACTACCATGAAAGAAAACGACAGAATAAATAAAACGGAAAATTTATTATGACAGCGGAAGTCGAGGGAGAGGCTGCACCCACAGATCAGCCCGTGTTGTCCTTTGAAGGATTTTCCGTTTTCCACGACCTCCTGGTTGGGCCGAAACCCGAACAAAAGCTGCGAGTCAAAAACAAAAAGAAAAACAAAGTCACCACCTTCTTAGAACAATAGAAAATAGGTAGCTTCAAGAAAAACAATATAATAGCATCCAACAAAGAACTTTATTGTGCGTTTACTGCAAAACAGAATAGACTTTTTCAATTACAATTTTCATTTTCTCATTCATACATAGTTCTTCAAATGCATGGCTTTTTAAAACAAAACAATAATATCAATAATAATAATTGAAGAGAAAATGTTGAAAAACTTATAATCGATAATTTAGTTAACACAATAGGAGTTTTCCTTATTTACTTTTTAAATTACCAGTAATACGATGTAAAATAATTTTTCTATTATTTAGGAAAAAATAAATATATTAACAATTCCCATAATCCATTTAATCTCGTTTATTCTAATTACTTAAAAAAACCATAAATATTAATTTATTATCGTTACTGAAGAAATATAAGATTTTTCAGCTACAAAACTAGTGGTACAATGCACAGTACAAAATAAAACAATTAAAAAATCTGTGCCCTAACACCAATTATTTGGCATTTAAATATAAATTTAATCATTTATAAACAAATAATCGCTGTACATGTGTATAAATAATGTGAAATACAAATTGCTGCTAGAGATTTTTTTATTTTATTTTAAATTAATTCTACAAACTTACTTTCAACAACTTCTATATACATTTACGTGAATCCAAACATTTTATCATTTTTATCTTACAAAGTCATAACAATTCTCTAATATTTTATTTATTATCATATTGTTTTTCTTTCAGTTGTCTGTTCGGCAATGCTATTGTTTAATCCAAAGCGAAACTGAATTTATTGTTTATTTTTTTAATAAATAAATAAATAACTATGTAATATATATATATATATATATATATATATA
>CM077111.1:10892164-10986279 GCA_039619505.1 Cimex hemipterus | reverse complement strand
AGAAGATGTATATAAATATATATATATATAGTTTAACTGCACATAAAATTAAGTCACATTTTCCATTTTTGTTGGCAAATAAATGACAATTAAAATAGATTTACCCCACTTTGCATGACCCCATATAAAATCGCTTAATACCGCTCCTTTTTTGTTTTCTTTTTCTTTTATCAAAATATTAATTATATTAACAAAATTATGTACCTTCATAAATGTAACGATTGTATTTTGAATTCAGCCACTAAAGTACATTCGATCAATTAAATCTTAATACAGGATTCGGACAAGCAGTCAACGAAAGAACGCTGGAAATTGTTTTTATCATGACGTAAGCCGCTGAAAACATTTATCTTTCATAGAAATTATGGATCGTTTCTATTTTGTTTTTGAGGATACATCATCGAATTAACTGTTTTGATAAATGACGTTCTTGAACTAAAAATAAATATCCCAAGAATTGGATAAAGAAGAACTGAACGTTCTTCAAGAAACAGTGAATTTTACCAATAAAAACTAAAACATTCTTGTTTTAGAAAAACAGCATGTGCTTTAATCTGAAGTATGACAATGACTGGGGGGGGGAGTTTGTAGAACCATCATTTTCAACCATTATAATTTATTCAAAGGAAAATTAGTTTAAAAAAATTAAATAGATGTCTATTAGGTTTCATGGTCCGATTGACCTTTTTTTTAACAAGGGTTCTCAACAGCAGAGGTCATATAAACCCTCAGGATGACGGTGTTTTTGAAAAAAAAAGCCCATTTACAAGTGTGTCGGGTTTGGATGCAGGGCCGCTGGATTCGAACCTGGGACCTTTTCCTTACAGTGATGAGCGCCGTGTCAAAGACTAAAGCCACCAATGCCCCTCTAATTAATTTTTAATTAAGGTTTTGATTGAGATAAAAAAGTCAAGTTTGAAAAATGGCAAAAAGGATTGAGATGGAAATTGCTGCCAAAGGTCATCAGATTTGAATCCTGCTTGTAACATTAACTTTTTTGTCTCAACCAAAACCTTAAAGATTAATTAATTGGAAAGAATTTAAATAAATAATTAAAAGAAAGATGTGGTAGTTGTGGAGGAGGAAGGAAAAGAGGAATGATTAAATTTTAAAAAACCTATGATTTACTTTTAAATCCTAGAAAATTGTTTAATACCTTCAGCTAAAAGATCCTTGTATGATGTTGGAGTTGTAGGCGACAAAGGATGAGAATTGTTATATTTTTCAGAAATGTCTAGCCAGGAATCCAACCTCTGGCACAATCTACAAATATATTCTTAGCTTTATTTGTGTTTTTTGACAATTTGACAAGCATAAAAAAAAGAATTACTTTTCAGCATGCTGATTGAAATGAGCATTGATCTCTTCTCTGAAGACAGGGGGAGGATTTACTATCAGTTTTGTCATGGCTTGGACGAGCTTGAGAACAACCATCTCATTGTACATCCTCGAATTTTCTTTGCCCTGTTGCGACCCTTTCTGCTTTTCATAGCCAGCCTCGTTAAAATAAGGTTCACTCACCAAAATTAAGCCTTTTGAAAGAAAATCGCTTAGAATTATGAAAATAAAATCCACATTGTGAAAACTAACCTTGAATTGAAACTATGATTTGAAGCAAATTGCTGGTCAAGGTCCATACTTCGGTCCCTTTACCAGACCAAGTACCAAGGAGACTTACACAAACTTTACCGTCCTCGTAAAGGTTCGGGTTTAGCCTGTCTGAGCAGTAAGATATATAATGGCAATGGGGTGGTGTCTTTGGATAATCTGCCGAAAGTTGGAAATCGAAGAAAAATAAGCCATCCTCGTACGGAGTCCGTTCTGGCCCTCGAATCATCACAGAGAACAAATCCTATTGGTTTTTCACAAGTTAGATTTTTCTCTTAATACAAACAGAAAAAATAAGTTAAAATTACCATACGATCTTCAAACCCGGTTATCCAAATTCCCGAAGGAAGAGATGTTCTAAGGAGTTTGATTTCTCCTCGAACCCGCCTGAAGAACGATTTTGTATCCGTTGGTTGAAACATGGTCAATTTGAACTTGTGGCTATTTGGTGCTGTGTCTAATATTGTAAACACTGAAACATTTAAAGTATGTATTTTATTCTTTGTGTTGCCGACTTAGTTTCATTAAAAACTTACCCCCTTTTTCATTGGGCTTGATAATACACTCGTTCGAATTAACTTCAATCGTACTGTTGAGCTCGGCAAGAGAATTGGGAATTACAAGATTAGAACCATCCTTAGTATCAATATCCCCATTTTCTTTAAGCTCAGGAAATCCATTTGCACCTTTAAAAAGCGCACAATTTAAAAATTGTGATAATATAAAACTTGTAAAATATACAATTGGTAATGTGAAAACATTATTTTTAAATACATTCATGTTAATCATTTAATTAAATTTTAAAATAAAATCATAATTATACCAGGAGATGTTTCAGTTTTTTCCGTAAGTGGTCCACTCGGAGAAACACTGTTGGCTTCGGACATTGACCCTGTATTCCCTCCAAACCTTTAACACACGTAATATATAAACTCAAACAATAAAATCGATAATAATCGCAATACCTTCTTATAACTTCGGCATGTGCTTTCACAAGCTGTGCCAATATCAAAGAACAAAGCCTAACGCACACATTCACAGAGCAGACAGGTTGATTCTGGACATTAACATTAGCAGCAACGTTTTGGTTTGAAACAGGATGGTTATTGGTGTCGTTGCTCACAGGTGGTCCAGACACTAATCTAGAAGCAGATATCCTAGCTTCAAGAGACGCCAGACTACCTGTGAGAAATTCACCAGAAGAATCCCGTCTACTCTTCTCCTCAGGTACATCCTCTACAATCTTCTCATCACCTTGGAAAATAATAAGAGATTATTTCAAACTTTTTTTTTAATCGAGCGATTTTTCAAAGTGGGGTTTATTAAAAATAGTACGAATACCTCTAGTGGTTGTGAAAAGCGGTTTAAGTCAAAAATTATAAAATAGTTATGAGAATGAAAAAAAAAACAACAAAACTACTTCAAGGAACTATGGTAATATTTAGAGTATAAGAAAAGCAAATATGGTGAAATTATTATACGCCAGTCATTTAGGGAAAGAATTTGATTTTTTACTGGATATTTCAATGATGAGATTATACAAAACCTCAGAGTGCCTGTGTTGTTTTGGGGGAAAGAAAACATGAGAATGAAAAAAAAAAATAAATAAATAGAACTATTTCAGAAAGCAATGGTAATGTTGAGAGTATAAGAAAAGCAAATATGGTAAAATTATTGTACGCCAGCCATTTATGGGAAAAATTTAATTTTATTACAGGTTATTTCAATGATGAGGTTATACGAGCCCTTAGAGTGCCGGTGTTTTTTTTTTTGGTTTTGTTTTTTTGTTGGAGGGGGAAAGAAAGCATGAGAATGAATAAAAAAATAACTATTTCAGAAAGCTATGGTAATGTTGAGAGTATAAGAAAAGCAAATATGGTAAAATTATTATACGCTATTCATTTAGGGAAAAAATTTGATTTTTTCGCAGGATATCTCAATGAAGAGGTTATACGAACCCTTAAGAATGCCCGTGTTTTTTGGGGGAAAAAATCAAACGCAGGGTTGCTGGATTCAAAGCCAGGACCTTTACCTTACAGTAATGAGTGCTGTGTCCATGCCAGAACTGTTGTGGCCACCGATGCCCCCTAATTTAAATCAAATTAGACCTTTACATGCAATTATTGAGTTTTCAATTTTTGACTCTATCCACTTTTCAAGCAACCACAAATTTTATCAAAAGCTCTACATAAATGAAACGACTGAACTCAATGAAAAACATATCATTTGTAGCAGTTTATTTAAAATGATCAAAGATCTTTCAAATCTTCTTGAGTAAATAATTTTAATTAAACTGCAGAGATGACTGCATTATCAAACTGATTTAATAAAAGTTATAAAATAAATATGTGGAAAAAAGATGCAAAAAATTGTATTTGAAAACATCCAATCAGCCTGATCAATTTAGTTTTTAATTAAACATTTCATTTTCCAAATTTTTATAACTCATGCTCAGTCGGTAAAACTTGAAATTCTCTGAACTTTAAATAAAACAAAAACTCAACTAATTTTTCAATCGATAAACCTAATTGTACATAACAAAAGCTTAACCAACACCCCACGGCAGCGTTACTAAATTAAATGGTAAAGGGAAGAAAAGAAAAGAAAGGAAACAACCTAAGCAACTAATTTTTACAATCAGGCTACCTTTATTTTCAACGGTAAAATCTTCTTTTGACTTAGTCTTTCTCACGTCTTCTACAGTCAGGATTACATCTTCCCCACCTGGTCACACGTCCAGTATTTTAAAATCCAAAACAATATCATGCATATAGACTTAAGGGTTAAATTGACTGAGTAGGAAAAAAAAAAAAAAAAACTGGACTATGGTACTTACCAGAAATTTCATTATGTGAAAACAGTCTGCTCACTTGGTCAGCCACTCTTTGAGCTGGGTTTGTCCGACCTTTCTCTCTCACCCTCTCAAGGAGCCCTTCAAAATGGCTTTCATGGAAAAACATAGTGCCCATCAATTTATCGAGATACCTGCACATAAGATAATCCGTACACTTTAGAATAGGCTCTTTTAATTGACAATAAAATTCAAAACAATTTTACATCTTACTATATATAGTTATTTTTAATATTTTTAGACCAATTTATTTTTGGAGGAGATAAAATAATTAACAATGTATAGTAATTAGTGAGCGTTAGTTGATGATTGTTCAGAAATCGTGGGATGCTTTCTGATGTGATGTAGGTTTTTAGAAGAACATTTTCTTTATCATGTGCACTCTCAACACGACACGCAAGAATGGCACAATTACACAGAAAACTTTGAGCCCTGAAGATGATCTCAATAAAGATTGAAATGTTGGCACAATAAAGAAAAAAAAAAATTCCGAAACCTACGTCACACCAGATTGCATCTCATGATTTCCCAATAATCATAATTAACAATACTAACAAGTTTAAAATAATTAATTTTACTCGGGAGGCATCGGTGGCTGCAACGATTCTGGCGGTGACATGGTGCTCATCTCTATAATGTATAATGCAATGACCCTGCTGATATACTTATAAAAATTATGTTTTCAAAAATTATTACAAATTATTACAAATAAATAACAATTTTCAAGTTAATTTTTCTGTGAATTTTCGTCGTCTTGCCGTCCACAATGCAATAAAAAATAAACTGGTCTAAAAATTATGAAGAAATAAAACTAACCTTCAAGGGAAAAGAAGACAGACGACATAAAATAGTGATTTTAACTTCGTAACTATCACAGAATCAATAATTTAAAATACATTGTATCATTACCTGCAATCTTTATAAACTTCAAGTAGCTTTCTCATCACTTCTGTTGTTTGCAATGAGGGGTTTTGTGTGAAAATTTCTTCAAGGCGGGACATGGCGATACGAGCTTTCTCAATGTTCGCCGCTAGTTTTGGCTTTAGGCTTTCATTGTGTGTATCGTCCGTGCTGAAAAGAAATTAAACAACTATTTGTATTATTTTGTCTTCTTTTTTTCCCCCGTTTCTTTTTTAAAATGTTAAAATTTAAAATTACATTTTATTCAGTGTAACCAATTTCAATTAAATTGTGACATTTTTAAAAGCTAAAATGCCAAAAACAAACGTTTTTGACAAGGGAGTAAGTGGTTAAGGATAAATAATTATAGTGATACCCCGCGATTTTGCATGACCCTACTAAATTTGCTATAACTTTTTTTTTTGAAAGCAAAGATTAATTATGTTGACAATTATGTATAAAACAAATAATGTATATATCCTAATTTCTAATTTTGAATTTACCTTCAGCAGTATTTTCACACTAAGTGAGGTATGACTGTATTCACGTGGTACTTTAAGTCTCAAGTGATTTTTAGCTTATAAATTCTTAGTTTTTTACACGATTATAAATATATTTACTTTTCCTCATTGGAAGCTTCACTCTCTGTCTGCCAGGAATTATCGTCGCTAGGGCCGTCATCCCAGTGTTCACCTCCATCCGAGTCGTATTCACCAACTTTATACAGGTCCTGAGGCCAGCACATAGATATGTGACCTTCGACCCACCAAACTCTGACTCTACCCTCAGGATAATTGTCGAGGACCTGCCCGGCTGTACAAACCTCATCCTCGCCTTGAAAGTTGGCTACTCGTATCACGACAGTTCCCGGGCGGTATTGGAAATCCGGATGGTCTTTCAAGTCGTAAACACTAACTTCATTTTCCATCAAGAGAGTTGGCCTGTGTGCAAGGGCAGTAATTAAAATTCATAATGAAATTGAATGTACAAGGCAACTTACTGTGGGCTGTCAGTTGAGGTGTAGGTCTTAAACCATTTAACTGAAGCCGTTCTTCCAGCGTGGTCCACTGTTTGCACAACTCCGTAAACTCTCATGCAAGCCTCTTCCCTATTCTCGATGACGAAATCCCCAGGGAAAAACTCCTGATCATCAAGATGATGTATCGGATAAAGTTCAGTGGAAGGAATTCCGACTTCGACTGAACCATCCTTTAAAATAAATACAAAATCGTAGTGAATTAATTGTAAAGTAATGGAAATATTTTATGGATCACTCACTTGCCATACAACATCTGCAGTCGACGAGGTGCTGATAGTCTCAACAATCACTTTGTTACCAGGTTCAATGTTCACATTAGGCATTGTTTTCTTCTGGGCTGTCCTCCGAAGCTTTTTTTTATGTAAAACCTATTATCCGAAAAAAAAAAAAAAAAAATTAAATTCTGTGATAAATGGAGGTGTTTGAAACACACCTTTGTAAGAGTTCTAACTGGAAGGGACGGATGCTTTTTACCACCATTGCTGACTATGCTTCCAATGCTACTTGTATTGCTGGCAGATTCTGATTCTTCATCAGAGCTTTCTATATTCCAATCAGTAGAATCTGAAACAAGAAAATGCCACTTCAACTTATTTGTTTATAATTTGTCTTTATTAATTTAGGAAAAATAACTGAATAATGCAAACATCCTCTTCTTTTTGTGTACATATCAGAATAAACTTACTAGTTTCTGTTGATATATTTTCACCAGCCTCAGTGATGGTAACAGATTCATTAATTCCAACTTCAAGATGGCCATTTTCTGTTTGAAACTTTGATTTACTGCATTCATTCTCAGATTTGTTAATATTATTAGTTACTGAAAGCAAAATTAATTATAACAGAAAAGATAATAAATTAAAAAGAAAATAAAAACATATGATCAAATTAACAAAAACCTACATTTTTTTGTTTTACTCGGAGAATCTTTGTGCAAGTTTTTCTGTATATTAGGCGCGTCTTTGAATTTGTTTGAATCATGTTTGAGTATGAGCCTTTTCTGTTCTTTCCTCCACTGATCCTTCGTCGATATCTGATCTGTCGGTTTGATAGTATACGTATGCCTGTCACCGACTTGGAGGGTGCAAGGCTCGAAGACGCTCAGCAGTTTAAGCCTCTTGATGTCATCGCCTTGGATAAGGAGTCGTGGCTGTTCTTTCTCGGAACCAGCGCCATCTTTCGAGTAGGCCCTACACTGCCAGTGGACAGCTACTGATTCGATTTCTACATCCTCAATGACAACCTGGTGAATATTCAAGAAACGTTAACTAGTTAATAGTAAAAATACGGGTACGCCAACGGAATTGGATAGTTACCTTAATGATTTTATTGTTCTTGGATCTTAACTTTATCTGCTCCCTAGGGTGTGTAGGATCTTCCCGTTCAGCAATTTCATCCAGAAAGCTTAAAGGACCCCATAAGACTTGCCCAGGGTAATAATCGCCTCTGTGAGGGAAATCTACATCCTAATCATATAAAATCAACCTTGACAATTTTTCAACATTATTTTAAAGGAAACCAATTCCTTCTACTTACTGGATCTTTCTTTTCATCGAATATATCAAATCCTACTGTGTCTGGATCTGTAACGACACACTTGGACATATCAGGAAGCCTCAGGTGGATTTTTGTATGCACTACTTTTATACCTCCAACCCACGAATCCAAGCACACTGCCTGATCTCTTGAAAGAATCTGGGAACAATGGAAATTTATGAAATGGAAATTGATACAACATTATTCCTTGATGAAACAATGATCAACCTCAATTGGATTGAGATCTTTACTGTTGATTTTATTGATAATGTGCCTTGTTCCAACTATCTGGATTGAAGCCATAACCTCTATGTGCCGACAATAGCCTCTCTGCGTATCCTTGCCTTTTATCATCCTCCGTACAACATCACCAGGCATCAGAGATCGATCAGCTAATCCAACCTACAAATCAATATTTGTTTAATAGGTTGATACTGCAAATACAATAGATAATTTCCAAAGAAATGTTATTAGTAATTTCTTTTAGCAATATTTACCATCCTGGTTAAGGATAATTATTACAATTTATTTCTAAGTTAGTGTCACGAGCGATATTCAAACCCACAACCTTCGGCTTGACCTAACGTGACAAGGTATACTGAGCTGAAAGTTACTGGTTCAAATCCTTCTCGTGACATTATCTTTTTCATTCAACAAAAACCTTACATAAAAAGATTAATTAATTGAAAGACATAATTGGGTCAATCAGACTACTAAATATAAAGGATTATAATATGTATAGAATCAAGGACATAAAAAAAATTCTCTACATGAAGACTTAATCAAATTAAAATTCAGATGACTGACAATCAATATAAAATGATTTTATCGAGGTTAATATCATTACGTACAGTTAGTAAAAGAAGTCTTGCATAACCCCCCCACCAAAAAATTAAATAAAATAAATTATTCATTTCTTAAATTAAAAAAAAAAAAAATTGTTACACTGGGAGTATCATCATAAGGTCTATAACTTTATATATTTACATAGACATTTTTAGAGTAAATGTAAAGCCCAATGTCCAGAAACTTTTGTTTTCCAAAAAGACTCAAAATATCCTGCTAAAAAAAAATTGATAAACACTCTATGCAGACTTTTTTACTAACTAAATGCCAATGAGGATGAGCATTCAATGCTCAAAATACAGATCACTGAAAAAAAAAAAAAAAAAAGTCTGGGAATTGAATCATCGTACTCAACTATCAAGCTATATATTTTTCAATACAAGTAAAAATTCACTAATTTCGCGGTCCGCTTGACCAATTAAAATATTACAATTAATTAAGGTTTTTAATTGAGATAAAAAAATTAATGTTACGAGCGGGATTTGAACCCAAGATCTTAGGCTAGATACGGTAATGAGGGAAAATTCAAAAGATGGGGTTGAGATGAGAAGTTAATGTCCGAGTGGATCGAGGTCACAATAGCTCAAGTGGTAGAGCTGCGGCGTACCTAGCCGAAGATCATGGGTTCGAATCCCACCCCTACCATTGACTTTTTTTATCTCAACTAAAAACCCTAATTAATTGTAGCAATTAAAAATGTTATAGTAAACCATAAAAATATGGATGTCGGTATGCAGACTTTTTACTAACTGCCAATGATGAGCATTCAATGCTCAAAATCTGGAGTACAGTAAAAAAAATGTGAGTCGAACCATCATATTTAACTATGGGGCAGTATATTTTTTACAAGATTTGAAAAAGTTATATGTTTTAGGTTGTTTATCGCATAAATCTTTTGGAAATAGGCAAAAAAAATTCATAAATCTGTAAGCAGATTTTTTTACAAACTGTATGTCAATGATGATGCTCAATGCCTGAAATCCAGTTCACTTCTATTTCTTACAATTGAAAATGTTATAGTGTCTATAAAAAGGACAAAACAACTGATAAAAAATAAATAAAAACTGCAATGCAGACTTTTTTCATTAATTTCTGCCAATGATGGTGAACATTCAATGCTAGAAATCAACATCACTGTGGAAAAACCAGTGAGTCCAACCATCATATTCGACTATTGAGCAGTATATTTTTTACAATTGAAAATTTTATAGTTTCGGTTTATTTCACCATAAAAGGCCAAAACAACTGATAAAAACTTAATAAATACTGCATAAAGAATTTTTTTTTACTAACTGCTCATAATGAAGATGAGCATTCAATGCTCAAAAACCACATCACTGTGAAAAAACAAAACCAAAAACAGTGAGTTGAACCATCATATTCAACTAGCAAGCAGTATATTTTTTCACAACAATTGAAAATTTCGTAGTTTTTTTAGTCGTTCACTGCTACATTTCACCGGAACAGGACTGATTGATGACCAGACAACTGATCAAATCTTTATTCAGACGTTTTACACTGCCTATTAATGATGACATGAATTCAATGTTATTCAATTATTGAGCCGTATATTTTTTTTTATTGAAAAAAGTTTGTGTGTTTGGTATAAAGGCCAAAACAACTGATAGCAGATTTTTTTTTTACTAATTGTATATGTAAAAGAGAAATACTTTTCCAAAGTCATTAGGATTAAAAATAAACGAAGGAAGATAATGAAGGAAAGAAAGTTGGCTTTTTTCTTTTTGTTGCAAAATTATGTAATATTATTTATCAACTGATTATATCAATCAGTTCTGAACGTTTAAGATCTTTCGTTTTTCGACAGTATTTTTTGGGCAAACCGTAAAACCAGAAAGAGTATGTACACGAGGAAAAGACGTGTTGTTGCATGTACTTCAAAGGAAAAAGGATCATCTTTTATTTCGTGTTTTTTTTTTTTTCTATTTCCGTCAATGGTAAAACGGCCGAGGAAACAGACCCCGGTTAAAAATCACTCTGCTCCAATAATATTGCCAGAGAGCGAAAGCAATTGTATAAATAAAAAATAAGTGTAAAACAAAAAAAAAGGAAAGTGGAGTAAAAGAAAGAAGGAATATTTTGAAACCTTTCTTTCCGAGACGACTTCTTCCGCCCCGGTCGGATGCCAGGTGACTCTGATGTGTCCTTTTTTTATTTTAGCGCATTCCTCGTTATCTGAATTGTCGTCGCTGCTCACCAGCTCGGAATTTTCCAACACCATACCGAATTCAATGTTGCCCTTTTTATTGATTCGATAGACCTCGTCCTCGTAAAAATACTGGTGTTCGGACGCCATCTTGATGCCTGCCCCCTTTTATAATCCGTCTGGATCCCAATCGTAAAAAGTTAACTTCTCGTTGAAATACCCATGAGAATCTTAACACGGGCACTGACGAGAGAGAGACGGCAAGAGACGACGGCCAGAGCGAGACGGCACGATTCAGATTAGAGTCGGAGAGAGAGAGATGATCCGGACAACAAGCTTGCCAACACTCGCCCCTCTTTCTTTATTCATCATTGACGAAATCTGAAAGAATCGTCATTGCGTCAATTTTCTTTATATTCAATAATTCAAACACAAAAAAAAAGATTAGCACAAACAATTAGCATCAACACTTAAGGATATTTAACACAAAATGTTATTTATTAAATATAAGAGCGGGCCTTGTTTTTGGTTTTTTTTTACTGTAAGATTACAAAACACCCCCAATGATTTTTTTCGAGATCCTTGTACTTTTTTAAAGAGACTACATCATCAAAGGTTGAATACTGATGAAGCCAGTTTCAACTGATTTTTTGGGTGGTACAATTTTGTTCAAATTCCCACCTTTGAAATATATGATGATTATTTTTATGGCTTTGCGAGTTTATCCAGTACAAAATAAAAAACAACTTTATCATGTGCCTTACAGAAATTTTACTACTCCCATACCTTATTTGATAATATTGTGTATGACCCACTTGTATAATAACGTGTTGAGGTCCGTAGAATCAAAACTACAGGTTTATAAAAAAACACACGCTTGTTGCTCGGTGTCACATTTGGTCGAATTGCGCACGCCTTGGTCCTTCACAGGGAGCGAATAGGCATGGCACCCAGTACTTGTCGAGTACCCTGTTCGATTTTTAAGAGAAAATGGGGTGTTTCCCATCTGCATTTGACATTCGTAGTTTTACCAAAGATTTGAGTCAGCTCTTTGAATCTGTTTAATGTACCAGGCATCTTACTTGCTCAGACGTGCTTATTCGAGATTCGTTGTACTTTTTTAGAGGTACTGCATCATCAAAGGTTGAATGTCAATGAAGACTTCAGTTCCAACTATTTTTTTAAATATTTTTTTGGTGGTACATTTTTGATCGATTTCTCACCTATATCGGGTACCCCTTTGAAATATTTGATGTAGAATGTTTTTTTTTTTTTTTTTTTTTTGGGGGGGGGGGTTGTAAATCTATCCAATACAAAATCAAAAGAGAACAATCCTGTACCTTATTGAAGAAATTTGACCGCTACCACGAATATGGTTTATTTGGTATGATAGTGTACGAACCGCTTGTGTAAAGTAGCTCGGTATGTCACAGTTGGCCGAGGAATGTCACGCCTTGGCTCCTTATATGAAGCGAATAGGCACGGCTTTCAAAACGTACATATTGCTCGCTATATTAATTAGAATTACTTTTGTATAGGATAAGGCTGATGGTACCAAAGTAAATGAAAAGCATCCCGAATAAATTAATAAAAGTTGAAACCAAAAGCTTAATCGATATTCTACCTTTTATGTTGGATTTCCACTAAAAAAGTTCAAAGAACCTCGAAAAAAATCTTTAATATAATATTATAATTTCAATATTTAAAATTAAATCCTATCCTAACTTTTTTAAAGGTTGTACAAAATTGTGACCCAATGAAACGTTCTGTCAAAAATAATTCAATGTATGTGTGTACGGTGATTAGTGACCGTTAATCGATAATTATTTAGAAATCGTGAGATGCGGTCTGGTTTGATGTAGGTTTAAGAAAAACATTTTCTTTATCGTGCCGACGTTTCGAGCTTTATTGAGATCATCTTCAGTGCCTGGGATTTACAAACATTGTTTACATTTCCCAAATGCATTTTGGATGTGGATAAGTGGATTTATATAATCAACCAAAATATTTCTACTCACTCAAAGTGTTTGCCTTCTGTGTAATTGTGCCATTCTTGCGTGTCGCGTTGAGAGTGCCAGGCCCTGAAGATGATCTCAATAAAGATCGAAACGTTGGCACGATGAAGAAAATGTTTTTCTGAAACCTACACCACACCAGACCGCATCTCACGATTTCTAAATAATTATTTTAATGTATGCTAGACTTACAGGGACTTAGTTAGGATAAGGACAAAACTTGAATTCAATTTCTGTCCATGTCAATGCCTACAATTTCGAGCCACCCTTACCTCTTTCTAGACCTCGTTTATTGTTTTATAACAGGAAGTGGTTTTAAACAATTACACTTACCGCTTTTTCCACGCTGGCATTTTGTACAATTTTCTTAAAACTGATTTCAAATTAGACGGCAAACCGAACTGAAAGGTTCAAATAAACAACTGAAAAAAGATTCTAAAAAAAATATTGAAATTCCGCCGAAAAAATGTTTGAAACTGAAATTTTTTGAAAACATCTGTGGGCCAATTATCGATTTTTATAGTGCCAAATCACGTCTACATATGTCTCTAAGCTCGAAAATGGTGAATTCCTTACATTAAAGTTGTAAAAAAGCAATTTTACAACTTTTACACCTTTTAGTATTAATGTGTGGTGATCAGTGACTGTTAATCGATAATTATTTAGAAATCGTGAGATGCGGTTTGGTGTAATGTAGGTTTCAGAAAAGCATACTTTGGTTGAATATATAAATGATATATTTTCCATTGCGTAAAATCACTTGTCCACATCGAAAATGTATTTGCTAATTGTAAACAATGTTTGTAAATCCCGGGCCCTGAAGATGTTCTCAATAAAGATTGAAACGTGGAACGACAAAGAAAATGTTTTTCTGAAACCTACATCACACCAGATCGCATCTCACGATTTCTGAATAATATTATCAATTTACAGTTTATGTTCTTTATTCAAGTTTAAGTATTTATTCAGATCATGCAGAATATTTTCAGAAGCAAAATAAAAAATTGTTATTGCTCAATAAAACTAGCACAATAATGACCAATACCCTTAATTAATAATATCATCTGATGAACTAAATTCATGCTTGACTCTAACCGATCCTAACCTAATTCTAACCTGATCCCGACTTCCCCCTACCCTACACCTAAACTAATCCTAACCTATAGCGGAATTTTTCTTTATAGAACAATAATTTAGAGATATATCAAAAAGAAACGTTAATGTTAAAGATACAGTGGAATACTTTTTTTTTTAGTTTTTAATTACTTGGGAAGAGTAAATGATCCGTCCAAAACTACTAGCGGTGCAGGAAACGAAACTGCCTTGCCCGGTCAGGTCACAGGTGCCACACACTGAGTCAGAGCCTCAGAGGCCGGGTCGCCTCTCGAACGAAGGTAGCAGAGTGTGTTATACTGTTATCGGCACTTTGTTCCTTCTTAACTTCGCATTCATACGTGTTATCGGACTGGCAAACTAAGCCTGCACAATGTATTTTCTAGTTTAATTAACATTAGTGTTCGATTAAGTCCGACCAGGTTCCCGCCGTTGCTCATGTACACGCTTCGCTCTGATTCTCATCCAAAATGTTCAGATGCAAGAAGAGGACGAAAATATTTCTATACATCGCGACCGCATTTATCACGATCGAACTTCTGTACTACTATTATTCCAGATCGGACTTTTCCAATATCGATTCAAGTAATTATTACTTGCTTATTATTTCTTTTCCTGGAAAAAAAATGTGGGCGGTGTCTTAACGAAAAGAAATTTGCCTTTTCAGGATTGCAGTGTAATTTAACATATTGTCATTGCTGTTAAATCACTTCTTGGTACTGTATAGTTTTGAAACTTTACACTGTAAAAATTAAGTAATTTTAAGAAATAAAACATATCTGTGCTAAAAGTAGTTTCAGCTTATAGTTTTGATGTTGGGCATTGGCCTGCGAGTCTGTTAACTCGTGCTGAACGTGCTGACAGGCCGACACCCAACATCGACTTTTAAAGCAGCCAGTTGTTACTTAGGAGATGTGTGCGTAAAACGACTATTACACTGTTGCTAACTTTCAATTAATTAATCTTTTTATGTAAGGTCTTGGATTGGAGCGGGATTCGAACCCAAGGTCCAAAAGGTGAACGTTGTGAGTTCGAGTCCCTCTCGAGACACTACGTTTTTCATATCAACCAAGACCTTACATAAAAAGATTAATTAATTGAACAAAATAATTTGATCAATCAGACCACTAAATATAACGGAATATTGTTAACATTTGGTTTAACAAAAAATGCCTTACTAACAATTTAACCCAGGCTTTTGCTAAACTTAAACTAAAATCCATTTGCCACAATGACTGCCATTAAAAAACTTGTAAAAACAGAAATATGCTTCTTTCACAAAGGGATATGGGCAGGGATAAAAGAGGTGACCACAAGACCTTCTGAGTCTCGACCTGAGAAGATCTGTTGTGCTCTTGTAATTTTACAACTCACTAGTTAGCTTTAGGATATTAATATACCTCCATAGCTTTGCAAGGGGAGAATCTTGCTTGCCGCTTTTCCTCTCCTAGTTGCAAGAATCTGCATATACACAAACCATCACAAAAGCGTAAAATGTGTTCTGCGGTCTCTGCCTTATTCCTGACAATATCTTCACATCAGGTCAATCAGGTCTTTCTATTCACCCCATGTGACGTTTTGTGAGGCCGTGCCTTGTCAAGAGTCCGACCAGAATCCTGGTTCGGTTCTGGTTATTTTCCATTCCTTTGTAAATCTTGTGGGTGGCCCTTCTATGGGTATTCCACCGGGTTTTGGACTCATTAATCCATTTTTGGATGACTTTTTTTTTAACAACAAGATGCTTATCTAAAATTGGATTCAGGGCCTAGAGAATGACAAGGAGATAGAATTGAGGAGGACAATATATTCATAAATTTTACACAAACAAAATTCAACGCCACTGAAACAAAACTTACAAAAACAAAGAAACACAACACATAATCCACAGAACCTAATATAACAAAAGATACAGAAATGGCAATACGGTTCCTACCTCCAGACATGCAAGAATGAACAGACATCTTTTTTAGCTGAAATTTTACAATTTTTTTTGAGGATCATTGTACGTCTTTAGTGGAACTCCATCATTATAGGTTGACTGTCGATGAAGTTTTTATGGTGTTATCTCGAAACTATCTCAGAAGTATGTTACATTTCTCAAATTATAATTTATATAAAAAAAAAAAATAGCTGCCTGCCATGAAATTTCTCCCCATATCCTTTCGAGAGTATAATGACTGTACTGAGAAAGAATTTGTTGGTTCTTGACCAAAACTGCCCAATAGTTGTTTGTCAAATTAAATTAAATTAATTAATTTAATAATTTATTCCATAAATCTTTTAATGATGATGAATAATGGTAAATAAATGAATTGATTCTTGGTTGAAGAAGATTTTGTTTTTCTTTGTAAAATTAAATTTAATTAATTAATTAAATAAATAATTTATTCCTTAAATCTTTCAATGATGATGAATAATGGTACATAAATGGATTGATTCTTGGTTGAAGAAGATTTTGTTTTTCTAAAAAAACATTTTGGATTTTTTTTTTTTTTTAATTGATAACAGTTGCTCCAAATTAAAAATATTTGTAATGTTGCATTCAGTGCCAAAAAGAAAAAAAAAATCAAACAATTTACATTGACGAGTATCCATTATATTTAGTAATCTATTGACCAAATTATTCTTTAAATTAATTACTGTGTGGTGATTAGTGACTGTTAATCGATAATTATTTAGAAATCGTGGGATGTGGTCTGGTGTGATGTCGGTTTCAGAAAAATATTTTCTTTATCGCGCCAACGTTTTGGTCTTTATTGAGATCATCTTCAGGTGTTTGTTTTCTGTGCAATTGTGCCATTATTGCGTGTCGTGTTGAGAGTGCCCACGACAGACAAGAATGACCTCAAGATGATCTCAATAAAGATCGAAACGTTGGCACGATAAAGAAAATGTTTTTCTGAAACCTACGTCACACCAAACCGCCACACATCACGATTTCTAAATAAAATACAATTAATCTTTTTGCAAATGAAAAAGCTAGCGTCACGAGTGGGATTTCGAATCCTGGTTTCAGCCGAAGGTTGGGTTTGAATCCCACTCGTGGTGTTAGCATTTTATGACAACCAAAACCTTATGTAAAAAGATTGTTGAATATTTTGCTGTTTGAAATAGTTTAAGACTTTCTATCCCACTATTCTATACAGTTAGAAATAGTTCCTGGGAAAGCAGACAAACAATGAAGTTTAATGTGTTGGAAAAACATCCCAAAAAAAATGAGAATAGAAGTTAAACTCACCCTATGTATACACATATGATATATGTTAATTTAGTTTGTTTAAAAAAACTAAATAGATATATTTTAAAAAAATTTAATTCAGATTAACACCAAAAAGAAATTTACATAGTTCGATTGTGAATGTATCGCTCAGCAATAGCGTATTTAATTATTTGTTAAAGATAGTGTAAAAATGTATTTATTGATGTTTTTGTGATTATGAATTATGATCATGTATTTTTAATTAAAGCTGCCTTTTTATGTGTTATTTTCACAATTATGCATTTATTACATTTTTATAAAAATATATGAATCATTTGCATTAAATAGACATGTATTGTATTTATATTTTATTTATTACATTAATTTATTTATATATTTTCAATTCTGTTGCAGATGAAGTTTTAACAAGATGGTACAATTATACACCGGGTAATTGATTTACACATTATTTCCGTTTGGAAAATTATTTTTATTTTTTATTTTTGTAGATTCGTTGAATGGGCCAGCGGTCGCCATGGACAACCCACACCTATTAAATAAGATCACAAAACACTTTTTAATACCACCAGTAGACCCAGCTAGCCATCCTTACAGCCTGAGTTTTGCAAATGTCAAGGATCCATCAATGGGCCAGAGTGATAAAGTCAAGAGCATACTGGACAACAAAGTTGGTTTAAAAAAAAAAAAAAAATCAAATTTCCAAATGATATCAAACAAATTTGATGTATATTTTAGACAAATGGATTTTTCATTGAAGTTGGAGCTCTTGATGGAGAAACAAGATCTAATACTCTTTATTTCGAACGATACCTAAATTGGACAGGCCTTTTAATTGAACCCGATCCGCTTAATTTTGCCGAAATGTTACGGAAAAAGAGAAGAGCTTGGCTCTCACCCTGTTGTGTGAGCATTAATCCGTACCCAGAAATTGTCAGTAAATGTTTTTATTTAATCTTTCATACATAAAAAACACAATTTGTTTTATCGATTTATAATGTTTGGATTTCCAGGTTCAATTCGAACAGAACAAAAATATGGGGAAAATTGTAGGAACAGGGGTTAATAACGACAAAAAAGAGAGCACGAGTACTGTCGATGTTCAGTGTTTTCCCTTGTATTCGTACCTTTTAGCTCTCAACAGGACCCGAATCGATTACTTCAGCCTTGATGTTGAAGGTGCAGAACTTGCCGTTCTCAAAACTATTCCTTTCCAGGCACTTGATATACAGGTTAGATTAAAGTATAATCAAACAGAAATTATAATTGTCCCCGATACATATGTCACGTTTGGATTTAAATGTACCGCCTGCCCTTCGAAACACAGGTAGCGATGACCAAAGGAGTAGGGATTAGAAAAGGGCAATTCTCTTTCTGTCCTCCCGTCGGGTGAGGAGCTGTTTTTGTAAAATAAAATAATACGTGTGCACATAAATCGAGTGAGTCAGTTAAAATTTGACATTAAAAAAAAAAATTAATTTTTAAAGAGGTTGCAATTAAAAACATATTTTTATAAAAAAAATAACAAAATTTGATTTAACAGTGTTTTCATAGAAGTGCAATTTTACTTTAAAATAAGTCAAAACGATTTTTTTTTTTACTTTTCTTTATAAAAATGAATTAAATTTCATTTTTTTTTTAAATAAGTATTTTTATTTTAGATTAGGTCGTAACAACATAAAAGTGTGCAGTATTTAATGACATTTAATTTAGATTATTAATTGATGAAAAAAATGAAATGTTTTTATATTATTTAAATTATGTTAAACTTATTTGTTATTGGTGTGGGATCTTTGTGGATATTGTGAAAAGCTTTAGTTTTTGAAGGCTATTATAGATTTTTTTTTTTTTTCTAAGTAAAACATGCATAGTACCCGAAATTTTCTCGCTGGCACCAATAGTACACGCCCTAGGGTTACTTTACCCCTTGCAACCTGGGCAGAATCCCCAGGCCGGTAGCCGTTTAGTGAAGGTGGTGTAATCGTTCACTAAACAGCCCTGCTGGCTAAGCCATGGGGAGTTCAACAGTACGCCCTTAGCTGGAAAGACCGGTGTTTTCTAGGATCTGCCATTCTGGAACAAGTCGACGGCCGTAACGGATGTGGCAAAGGAAATGGCATTACTGCTAAGCCAGATAGACAGTGAGGCTCCTACGTATCAACAGCACAATTCAGAAGATCTGAATAGGTCAAAGTTAGAAGTTAGCACATGGACACGTACTTTTGGACCAAAACTTCCACTTTGTGTAAATAATAAAATTAGAAATGTGTAGTATGTTGTGGCTGTTTATTATTATTATTATTATTATTATTATTATTATTATTAGTTTTTAAGGGCGTTTTAACGGCTAAGGTCATTTCACGCCCTATCATCCAAAAATTCTATTTTAGGTTTGCTATATCTCTTCTGAGTGCTATAAAACTCTGACTCCAAACATTCACTCGTAACCTAATTTATCCTATTGCCATCCAAGCTTTGATTTTCTTTTCTTAATTCTTAATTCGAATAATTTTTAAGGGCGTTTTAATGGCTAAAGTCATTTTACGCCCTAACATCCAAACATTCTATTTTAGGTTAGCTATATCTCTTCTGAGTGCTATAAAGCTCTGACTCCAAACATTCACTCGTAATCTAATTTATCCCATTGCCATCCGAGCTTTAATTTTCTTTTTAAAATTTTTAATTCGGAAGGCTGTAATGTATGCAAAATTCCCATTTTAAATTACATAAAATTTAATAAAATGATAAGTTATTTATTTTTTTTTTAAATTAAAATTGTTTTTTCTATAATTTAAAATTTCCCCAATAGGCTTGGCTATTGTTAATTAAGGATTATTTGAAGATCGTTATATGCAGTCTTTGTGATGTAGGTTTAGAAAACTATATATTTTTTTTTTTTATTGTGCCAATGTTTTGAATTTTATTTAGATCATCTTCAGGGCCTGTGATTTACAAACATAATAAGGGGATAATCAAAACAATGTTTGTAAAACCCAGGCCCTGAAGATGATATAAATAAAGAAATGTTGGCACAATAAAGAAAATGTTTTTTTTCCAAACCTACAACAAAAGACCGCATAATAAAATTTGAGTGTCATGGGTTGGATGAAATAGTGTATTTAAAAATGAATGAGTGCGTAGCCGGTCTTGGTTTAAATATTGAATGAGTCGGGGGCTGAAACGATCTTGTTCAAAGCCCTCGGAGATTAACTTTCGCAGCAGGACGGACAAAATTGATGTCTTAACCCAATATAACCCTGCCAAATAGTGAAATAATCGTATTAATAATAATTATTGTGGCTGCTATGACAAGTCATAATGGTAAATTTTATACATACATGGATGAATGTAGAGTGACTTATTCTCTTTACAAAATATAAACTTAGATATATTGTTCTTGTAATATTTCCTCTCTTCCTCTTTTTTTTTTTTTTTTTTTTTTTTTTTCCAACTCAAGTATGACTTTTAACTTTTCAGACACTTTCTGTCGAATTTATCCATGTTCCTGGTGGTAAGGACGCTATATCAGAATTTATGTTCTCTCAGGGTTATATCGTCCACTCTGAGGTCACACATCATGACTGGCTCGCTAACGACTTTATATTTATGAAGGTTTAAATTGTCGATACCTTTAACACTTATTTCTGAATGATTGTCAAAGGTGCTTTGCCAGGAGACTGATAGAATTTGCCAATGTTTTTAGTAAGCAAAGTTGGTGTTGATTGCCGGCTGGATGTGAGATGCACGATTGTACAATTTGTCAGGCAATCGAATGAACAACTCATCAATTCACGACTTTTTTAATTTTTTGGCAACGTTTCGGATTTATAGCCATTCAACAGGCAAAACATTTAGGACATGGAAATTGCGAGAATTGCTGTGTTGTACATTCTCAGGCTGTCACTCTGACAAATGCTCCAATCGTGGTTATTAGTAACAAAACATGTTAATTAATTTTGTATTGAAGTGAAGTTTCCTCCTTTATATTTATTAATTAAGTAATGACCGTTTCTTGAGTGATGTTCTGGTGCTATAATTGTCAAGGACCCTATTAATTGCTAATTTTTTTTAAATATTATTTATCCATTGAGTTACCAAATGCATGTATTCTGCTCAAACATGCATATGCGGTTATGAAACATTTTTGTCTATCCTCACACATTTTTAGAGAGAAAAAAGGGTAATTTTTTTAATTCCAGTCCTCTCTATCGGTACAACTATTTCTATAAATTTTGTAAAATTTCCTGTTGCTTTTATCATCGTTTAAATGAAAAATTTATAAGAAAAATATCAGCGAGAATAAATTGAATTTATTTTTCGTACAAAATCTTTTAATGTTACATTTCTACCTCATATAGCAAAATTAAATCCCCATAGAACGCAAAGATAAGTATTATCTGCAATTAGCGGCTCTAGTAAATAGTGGTGTTTTTTTTAAATATTTAAATAAATTGTTGAAGTGATTTAGTGTATGCTTGAACTGTTTAGTGCCTTACTAATTGTTTAAATATGAAAAGGATAAATATAAAATTGTATTTAAGATTAACATTGGAATGTAAATGTCACAATGCTGTTTGGTTAATAAATATTTGAAATGTTTTGACTTTACTGGTTTACATAAACTGCTCCCCCTTTCCAAAAAAGGAAAAAAAAAGTACTTCACCTTTTTAAAAAATTATACAACGAATAAAATAAATCCTCGAAATTGAAACTTGTTTCTTGACAACTCATTTAATGTTTGACTTCAGGTGAGAACAGTCTGGCTTTTTTAAGTCAATTTTGCAACTTCGGTGACCAAGGATTTTCATATATTAAAGATAAATAAGAATTCAGGATTTTTAAACAGCACATCTTCCACCTTTTTTATTTTATTGCAGAATTCTTCTCCAGCTGCTTCTATATTTTTCTTAGTTGATTCAACTAATCTCAATTCTGACAGTTTTGGATTTCATTTTTTGTAGCATGTGGAATACACATGATATTAAAAACTGAAAGAATGCAAAATTATGGGTGAGTGTATTTTTTTCCCCTTTAGATTTTTGCCTTTTTGTATTGATTTAAAAGAAACGACATCAAGTTTTGATACATCCTTTATTTTATAGAAATTTTCACAGTAATATTCCGCTGCCTCTGATTAAGTATACTATCTCTTAACGTCAAGCCGAGGAGGAAGACACACAAATCTGGATAGGTTTCTTTTAGGATTTTTGCACAGCTTTGGTACTTCTAAATTTTTTTTTATATATATATTTATTTTACTGTTTTTTACTTTTAACAGTGCTTGGATTTCTAGAAACTTCACTGATCGGCTGTTTTCAAAGTAAAAATTAAAAAGTGCGTTTTTACTTTTTCATATTAATACCTTGCTTTTATTCAAATCACCAATTATAATGTTAAATGTTAAATCAATGGTAAAAATTCTATAAAAAAGTGAAATTTCTGATAAAAATATGTAAAACATACATGTACATTGTAAAACATCAATTTACTACAATATAGAAAAATTTGTTACATTAACATATTTTAAATTGCTTCTAAAATGTCATATGTATCGTTAATACAGTTATAAAGTTTCTTCAATAAATTTTAAAAAAACCAAAAAAAAAAAACATTTGATAGAGGACATGTATCATTTTGAGGTTATTTGTTCAACATTAAAAAATTTGCATATTTTTACTAACAGCCAGATAGTTAATGCAATACTGCAAATTTTGTTTTTAATTATATGTGAAGCTCTGGTTTTTGCTAATGTCACAAGATTAATCTTGTCACAAAGAACAGCTGTTTTTATTTCTATTCCTCCCTCTAACTTCTTACTGTCACACATTCTCTCTGCCACTCACCCCCTCTCTCATTTTCCATCTAATCCTCTATCCCTGTATCACCTACATGCCGATGACTCCGAAATAATATGTATTCTTCCACCCTTTCGATCTTCACTCGACCATTCTCATAATCCAGAAAGACTTAAACTCCATCAGTGAATGGCGAGGGGCCGCGGTAGCCGAGTGGTTAAGGTGTCAGACTCTCGGCTAGTAGACCCCACAGTCGTGAGTTCGATCCCCACCGTCGCCTCTGGAATTTTTCCGACGCCTAAGGGGACCCGGTGGCCTCAATTAAAACAAATTGACACGGCACTCATCAATGGAAGGGGCGGGACCGGATCTCAGCGACCCTAAACCTGGTCCTAACCCCCTTCAAAAATGAGTTTTTTCGATGGAAGGACACTGGTACAACAGGGGCTCAAGTTCACTTTGTGTTGTGAGCCCTCCTCCAAAAATGGAGCCAGGGTATAGTACAATAAACTGAACAGCTGCAGTGCTCAGGAGGGAACTCCTCCAGTCCCTGGTATCCATCCATCCATCAGTGAATAGGCCCATAAAAATTCCCTAGTCCACAATCCGTCCAAATCCATCGCCATAATTACCGTGACATGGCGCTGATTATTGTAAGGCAAAGGTCACAGATTTGAATGCAGCTGCCCTACATAAATGGGCTTTTTTTTTCAAAAACGCCAGCACCCCGATGGTGGATATAACCTCTGCTGTTGGGATCCCTTGTTTAAAAAAATTAAATAATCATAAATATCACTCTTTCTTTCTCCCTCTCTCTGTTTTTATTTCTATCGCTCTTTTTCTCATTTCTTACTCTTCCACCCTTTCTCTGCCAGTCACCCTTTCTCTTATTTACCTCTCTTAATTATTTATTTATGATATTTTTTATAATATAGGTATAATGTTTACTTTATAAGGATTTTTTAAATTGTAATTTGAATACATTATTAATGTAATTAAAATTGTATGCTTAAATTTTAGAATTAGATTAAAAGGAACCATACAAATGAACTCAATAAGAAATTAACATGTGTCATATCATATGGACTTGAAATAATAATGTCTATTATTATAATGGACTTAATGTATAATAGTTGGAGTTTTAATATATTTTTTCCCTCGATAAAATAAAATTTTTATATATTGTAACTAGCTGGAGGTAGTGTCGCTAGGCAGAAACTCTACTGTATATAATAAATAAAATTGTTCTAAATGCGTGGTGTTTGGCGACTTAATGATTTTTTGGAGATTGTGTGGTACAGTCTGGCATGATGTAGGTTCAGAAAAACATTTTGCTTGCCATGCTTACGTTTTTGATCTTAAGACCTGAAAAAAAAAATTCAAACTCAAAGTACTTTTATTCACCCAAAGTTCCTGTGTAGATGTTGCCAGTATTGTGTTTTATAACACATCTACACAGAAACAAATACTTTTAGTCTAAAGTTTCCATCGTTGCATAAATTCATTTTTTTTTTTTTCACAACGCGCATGTATTTGTATAATTTAAACAATGTTTATAAATCCCAGGTTTTGAAAATCAAATAAAGATCGCAAACAGCACGATAAAGAAAACGTTTTTCTGAAAGTGCATCACACCAGACTGCTTGACACGATATCAAAATAATTATATGTATAAAAAGTTTTTGTATGTGTTTAATAAAATTGAATCAAAGCAGGAATGAGTTTTTAATGTTGAAAACTGATTTATAGTTTTTAACAATTGAACAAAGTTCACAGTAATATTTTCTGTTTCTTCAACTACATTCCAGTCGTTAGCTTTAGTAATTTTTTTTCAGCCAGTTAAATTTTCTAATGAATCTAGAGTAAAAAAAAGCATATGGCTAAATTATATAATTCCGTTTGAAAATCCAGTGGGAGATTTAGTTGTATTTGTATTTGCCGGTACCAGGTAGCGGTTTATTCCACCAGTTCGCAGTGCAAGTGGGCAAGATCTGGTTGTTCAGGATCCAGTTCGTACCTCGTTCAGTCTACCAGTTCTTTTGGGCCGGTTTCCTCTGAAAATTGAATCGTGTAAAGTTCGCAGTTCGAAATGGCCAGCTGTCTCAAGCTGATTCAAAGAAAAGTACGTACAATTCCATATTTTTTAATAATTGTATTTATTTATTATATACTTTTTAACAGTTCATTCCCCTATATAAAATTGCCCTTAAAGATTAAAGATCCCCGCTTCTTTTTTTAGCTCTATTTGTTCCTATTTTTTTCTTACTTTTTAATTCTACTTGGTCAAAAATACCACACGATTGACCTTAGCAATTATTTTTTATACACGGCTTACAATTTTAAAATATTAAATCTGATATTTGAGCTACTTAAGTGTTAAACCAGCGCAATTTTATCACCTTATTAATTAAATTGAAGACAATATAATTTATAAATCCGACCTATATAATTATGCTATTCCTGGCCAATTACATAAAAGGCGTTTATTTTCTCATTTTGATAACAAGCCAAGGTTATAATTGACACGTTTTTCAAGTTCCAGCTATGAGAAATATTTACAAACAAAATTAGCCAAAATATAATTTTAACTTTACCTTGTCACCTTTTTTCTTCCAAGTGACAAAACAAGTGATTTTATGCAAATCATTGAACATTCTCAATCAAGTAATATCAATTAGATTATCATTTATCATTTGTTCGGAATGTATATCAGATAATATAATAAAAATGATAACTTTCTCTTAATTTTTTTTACAAACGATATCTTGTTTACATATAATGCCAGAATACTCAAGATTATGAATGGGAGGGCATCCTCAATCTCTTTAAAAATATAACAAGGGTGCAGATAATCATACTCTTTATCTAAAGTCTCGGTTGAGATGAAAAAGTTAGTGTCACGGGTGGGATTCGAACCCACGACCTTCAGCTCAATATGTCGTTCTAACCACTTGAGCTATCGTTACTATATGAAATCTGACAAAGTGCAGTAAACACACCCTCCACAAATACAGAATTAAAATAAACGTAATGGTTACTTGGAAAAGTATGTTTTTCGGTGGATCTCAACCTATAGATTGAAGCCTATTTTTAGAAATCGTGAGATGCAGTCTCGTGTGATGAAAGTTTCAGAAAAAAAATTTTCTTTATCGTGCCGTTGTTTTGAAGAAGACCAAGTAATACTTTGGTTGAATATATTTAAAAAAAATTTTTTTTGCATCGTATAAATCCACTTTTTCACATCCAAAAAGTATTTGTTAAATATAAACAATGTTTGTAATTTCCAGGCCCTGAAGATGATCTCAATAAAGATCGAAACGTAGGCACGATAAAGAAAATGTTTTTCTGAAACCTACATCACACCAGACAGCATATTACAATTTCTAAATAATTATCGATTAACGGTCACTAATCAACACACATCTCTAAACTACCAATGAGAAAACATGCGGCCCTGTAAAGAGAACGAACACAAACAGTTGGTGACGGTTGTTGGTCTGCTAGTAAGTGAACTCACGATCAACCGGCATTAGGACTCATTCGACAGTTCCTCGCTGAAGTTGGCACAATTCTGAAACATATACGAGTAGTTTCAATAAACCCACTAGTGAAAGTATATCCTTATGGACAATTTATCGCACTACTCGATTTATTTATTGAAAATTAGATCAATTATCTTTCTACATTAGCTACAGGTTATTAGGAGCTATTGTAGGCAAAATAAACAGTTAATAATGCTTTATTTACTTTTGTCCTGATTACATTCTGCTATGCCTACAGATCGCATTCAGTTAATCTTTTTCCTCAATAGAAATGATCAACGATGGAGTGAGTGTTGGGTTCAATCCTTTTTAAAAAGATAGTTCCTACTCACAGTGTTTTTTTTAAACGTAATTTTGATATTTAATGATAACTGTAATATTTCCTTTATCGACTTTTAAAATAATGTTCTTGTTATTTTTTAACTTTTTATCAATAGACCTAATTGTACATGGAGTATTTAATTTTTTTGCATTTAGATTTACCAAGTTTTGTATAATTACTTAAGCACATTTATATTGTATTTATTTTACTACGATGCACCGATGAACTAAGGGATTGTAGTTTTTTTGTATCCAATTCTGTTTTAGGGTCAAATTTTAAGCCTTTGTTTAATAAATTGTTTTCTTCATTTATTACCATGTTTGTTAAGTTTATAACTTTATAGGTAAAATTTAACAGGAATTTTTGGATCGTTATTATTTGTAAGTGTACTGTACTTTAAGCTTTTGATTTGTTTTATCTAATATACTTTTTTATCAGTGATAAATTTTTGATTGCGTATCGTAATCTACTCACTGTGAGTAGGAACTATTAAAAAAAAAAAAAGGATCTTTTTCCTGTTTGTTTAATTGGATGTTATTCTTAAATCTTTTTCAATGGTTCCAGACAGGCATTTGAATGAATGTCAGTCTCAGGGTCATAACATGGTAAGCCAGCGCAAAGTCACCTGGAGACTTTAGTTCTTAGTGTTCTTCAGAAAAACAGGGCTTCATGCTAAGGCCAGGACTAGGTCTACCTAAATATAAATGTAGAAATCCCATATTTTCTTAGCTTAATCATTTCACACAGCTGCCATCAGAATCCTAAATGAATTGAATGACAGTCGTTTTGTTTGGAAATTATCCATTAACCACATTCAATGTGTGGTGGCACAAAAACGTGAAAAAATTTTTTAAACTTGTTTTGTGTTATTACTGTTTAAAAAGAAATTGTATAACCCAATCAAATGCATCACAATTTGTTATAATTGTTTATGTAAGAAAAGTTCATTGGTAGTGCTAAGTATAGATGGGAGGATCAAGTATAGATGTGATAGTCATGGGTTCGATTCCCACATTACTCTGGCTCCTGTTTCATCATCATATTTTTTTTTTATTAACAAAATTATTCAAGGCAAATGTTAAACGTTGCATTTTGCGACAGTAGGATATGCCAGAAAAAAAAATTGATAGTATATTTTGATTTATTAGTATCAGAAATAAATGTAGAAGTAGAGATAAAATTGTGAAATGTGTGATTCTGTTGTGGACCGAAAACAGTGTTAGAACAACCAACCTTTTATGTAGAAATTAATAAAAATTTGGTCATTCATTCGTGTTTATCATGCGAGTTATGTAAAATGCCTTATATAAGGTAAATCCTTGAAAAAAAAAAAAAAAAAAAAAAAAAATACTTTGCCTAATCGAAATTGGGAAACGAATAAATTAAAATCTGGTGTCATCTGTCTCCTCAGTTTTAATATCATCTTTTATAGTAAACCAGAGTGTTAACAAACAATTTCAATTATTAATGAAAAATAGTTTTTTTTTAGTGATAGGCAATGTTTATTTCAGTTACATACAATATTTCTGTATATTCACATTTTAACTAAATTGAATTTTTGCATATTAACATACCAAAACTTGTCTTGAGACATATACAAAAACACACAATTACATGCACAAATTATTTATTATTATTATTATTATTAATTTTTAAGGACATTTTAACGGCTAAGGTCATTTCACGCCCTAACATCCAAACATTCTATTTTAGGTCTTCTGAGAGCTATAAAGCTCTGACTCCAAACATCCACTCTTAATTTAATTTATACTATCGCCATCTAAGCTTTGATTTTCTTTTTCAAATTCTTAATTCGGAAGGTCAAATTACATTAAATTTATTAAATTATAAAATTTATTTCTGTTTCTTTTTTTCTTTTTTTAAAATTAAAATTGAGTTTTTTCCATAATTTAGTTTCCCCATAGGCTTGTATGGCTAATAATAATAATAATAATAATAATAATAATGGAGTCAGACTAGCAACAGTCTCAGCATGATTATAGGCTTATTTTTATCCTTTTATTCTTCCATACAGGTATGATAACTAATTCTTCATAACAATAATAAGAAATAAAACACAAACACTTTTTTTTTAAGGAGCTATTTTTCTTATTAAATTGCGATATTGAGCATTGCAGTGCATTACCCCGCAATTTGTATTGTCTTCCATTTTATTTTTCCGCTATTATTATTATTATTATTAATGACAAAAGATATGTTGCCTGTTATGATTTGCATTTGATTTCTTTCTAGGGCCCGTTGGTTGTAGGCATCCAGACAAGATGCATACACCAAACGCTCGTAGTCAACACTGCTGCAATGAGCAAATTTGATGTAGCAGAGCTTCCTTATAACAAACTGGAACAAAGACTGGATGTTGTACGAAAAAGGTTACACTCATATTACAATCAGTATTTTTTTTTTTTTTTTACACGAATCATAATGTTTACTATTTTTTCAGATTGAACCGACCTTTAACTCTGTCAGAAAAGGTTTTGTACTCTCATCTCGATGACCCGAAAAATCAGGAGATTAAGAGAGGTTTTTTTCACTTGAAATATTTTATTTTTTAATTTAACCCAATAGATAATAATATCACTAGATCTAATATATTTAAATTTGCAAAAAGATAATTTTAAATTTTATTTAATAATAAATAAATAAAAGATTGTTCCTTTTGTGTAACCATTCAGAATTTTAAAGTGAATGTATGTTGTATAGGTGAATCTTACTTGCGACTTAGGCCTGATAGGGTGGCTATGCAAGATGCCACAGCCCAAATGGCAATGTTGCAGTTCATTTCTTCTGGACTTCCTAAAGTTGCTGTACCTTCGACAATCCATTGTGATCATTTGATTGAGGCGCAAGTGGGAGGAGAGGAGGACTTAAAAAGGGCCAAAAACCAAAATGAGGAAGTTTATACATTCCTCAAGACGGCCGGTGCTAAATACGGAGTTGGATTCTGGCATCCTGGTTCAGGCATCATCCATCAGGTAACAACACAAATACCCAGTTGCATTTATGCTTGTTCATTGTCATGTTTTTTTTTTTTTAGATACTCTTAGAAAATTACTGTTTTCCTGGACTCCTCATGATTGGAACTGATTCTCACACGCCTAATGGCGGCGGTCTGGGTGGACTTTGCATTGGTGTCGGTGGTGCTGATGCAGTTGATGTAATGGCTGACATTCCTTGGGAACTGAAATGTCCAAAAGTTATTGGTGTAAAACTCACTGGCTCTTTAAAAGGATGGACCTCGCCTAAAGATGTCATCCTTAAAGTGGCTGGTATTCTCACCGTCAAAGGTGGCACCGGTGCTATCATTGAGTACCACGGTCCTGGAATTGATAATATTTCTTGTACAGGTACAAAAAATTTAATTTTGCTCAAAGTATTGTCTTAATTTTTACTTTGATAAATTTATTCTGCAATTAGAACAGATTAGACAGCAAAACATTAAACGTTTTTAAATATCTTATTGGTTTATTGTTCTAAGAGAAATTTTTCAACCGTCAATTTTAATTAATCATAAAGTGATAGCTCAAGTGGTTAAAGCATTGGCGTATTGAGCCAAAGGACATGGGTTCGAATCCCGCTCGTGCCACTAATTTTTCAACTCAACCAAAACCCTTAAGGAAAAGATAAAAATAATAATTAATTGCAATAAAATTAATATGGACAATTATGACCACTAATGGTTAATTTAATAAAAATTAGTTTTGATTTTCCCTGATTAAATTAAAAATGTTTTTGAATTATTGTCATTATTTTTATAAATTTTTTTCTGAAATTTAAAAACTTCAAATTGAACAGTAAAACTCCTTTAGATATTATATCTTTTGGTTTATTGACCTGAGATAAGAGAAGTTTTTCAATAGTCAATAAAAAATTTAAAAAGGTTTAGGTGTTGATACGGTACTCAGAACTGTAAGGTAAAGGGTCCCGGGTTCAAATCCAGCGGCCGACCCCACATAGTTACAAATAGGTCCCCCCCCCAAAAAAAAAACAACAAAAAAAAACACACCCTGTGGGTTTATGTAACCTCTGCTGTTGAGAACCCTCGTAAAAAAAATTATTGTTTTGCTTTTCCCTGCATTAAATTCAAAATACATTTTTGATTATTGGTTACATTCAAGTTTTTAAATAAGAACATTTGTACTTTTGCCTTAGGAATGGGTACAATTTGCAACATGGGTGCTGAAATTGGAGCAACTACTTCTCTTTTCCCATTCAACAATAGGATGGTCAGCTACTTAGAAGCCACTGGGAGAAAAGCAATCGCAGATGAAGCTAAGAAACACACAAGCTTACTTACACCTGATGATGATGCCCCTTACGACCAAGTAAGTTTGAAAATAATCATCAAAATTATGTCTATTGTGAAATACGTTTGTATAAATAGTTTACTTTGTAGTTAATTGAACTTGATCTTTCTACATTGGAACCGCATGTAAATGGTCCATTCACTCCTGATTTGGCCCATCCAATTTCAAAATTAGGTGAAAATGCTAAAAAAGCAGGCTGGCCCTTGGATATTAGAGTAGGTATGTAACAATACATATTTTGTTTTTAGTGGAAATAATAATTTATCGCTTACTTTATTTTGAAATTGTTAGGTTTGATTGGTTCATGCACAAACTCAAGTTATGAAGATATGGCTAGGTGTGCTTCTATCGCCAAAGAAGCATTGGCACATGGAGTCAAATCAAAAATACCATTCAACGTGACTCCTGGTTCAGAGCAAGTCAGGGCTACTATCGAGAGGGATGGCATTGTAGGTACTTTCATATACAATCTGGATCGGTCATTTCTCAGTTTTAATTTTTAATTTCAGGCTCAAGTTTTTCGCGATTTCGGTGGCACTGTACTTGCAAATGCCTGCGGGCCGTGCATAGGACAATGGGACAGGAAGGACGTCAAGAAGGGTGAAAAGAATACCATTGTCAACTCTTACAACAGAAATTTCACTGGTCGTAATGATGCCAATCCGGCCACCCATGCATTTGTCACATCTCCTGAACTTGTCACAGCACTTTCCCTCAAAGGAACATTGGACTTTGATCCAATGACTGAAACTCTGACAGGAAAAGACGGTAACGCGATTTTTATATTTTTATCTTTTATATATTTTTTAGATTAATTGTATTAATTATATTTTAAATTAAGGCAAGGAATTCAAACTGTCTGACCCGTTTGGACCAGAGCTTCCTGCCAAAGGTTTCGACCCTGGTGTTGACACTTACCAAGCACCTCCATCTGATGGCAGTACCGTCACTGTCAGTGTTGATCCAAAAAGCAATCGTCTTCAACTCCTTGAACCATTTGACAAATGGGATGGGCAGGATTTAGAAAATATGACTATACTCATTAAGGTTTAAAAAAAAAATCGATTCATTCAAACTACTCAAATACATTTTATATATATTATTTTCCAGGTAAAAGGAAAGTGTACAACTGATCATATCTCTGCAGCTGGACCATGGTTGAAATACAGAGGCCATCTTGACAACATTTCCAACAATCTTTTCCTTACGTGAGTACTTTATTGATTAAAAAAAGCAAGACCGTGGTGGAACCTGAATTTTTTAGAGCGACAAACGCTGAGAATGGAGAGATGAATAAGGTGAAGAACAGGCTGACAGGAGAGTGGGGCACTGTTCCAGATGTTGCCCGCGCTTACAAGGCCAAAGGTGTCAAATGGGTCGCTTTCGGTGACGAGAATTATGGCGAGGGCAGCTCACGAGAACATGCCGCTCTTGAGCCAAGACATCTCGGCGGTAGGGCTATCATTGTGAAGTCGTTTGCGCGAATCCACGAGACAAACTTGAAAAAGCAGGGTCTCCTTCCACTCACCTTCTCCAACCCTGCTGACTATGACAAAGTTAAGCCTGATGATAAAGTCTCACTTGTTAACCTCAAAAATCTTTCTCCTGGGAAGGTAAATTTTTAATTGTACAGTTGTATTTTTTTAAATTTATTTCTTTACACATTCATGTTTATATTCTTATGAGACAGTTGATACAAATCTATCTACTGCTTACTCTTTTACTACAGTTAAAAAAAAAAAAAAAAAAAATTCACTGCCGTACTCAAGTACAATTTTCTAATCGGGTAGCATTCTTACTTGCTTTCTGCATGGCTTCAAGATGACACATGGGTTCTTACCCCAAAACTTCCATGTGTCCACCATGGAGGGCTAATTCAGAGTCGGCTTAGGACGATCTATGTGCAAGAGCTTCTTGGATGATCCTATCTACTTTTCATTATCGCTTTTTTTTATCCACAATAATAGGGTCTGGAGGGTGAGCAACATCTGTATGTCCATTGCCCTCCAGGCGACGTAAACAACTACTATTTTTGCACACTAGGACATATGCTTGTATGTACATGTAAATTACACAGCCAACAAAATATATGCAACGTTAGTTTTATGCAACTTTGTCGATCGCGCAGCAGTATGAGTCATGAAGTCTCTAAACGAAACATAACACCGCTTCTGGTTTTATAAACTATAAACAGCAAAGACATTCAACATATTTTGGCACAAATAATTCGTAGCATCTTTCACAGATTCCTCCGTAATCCAGAGTTCAAAACTTGTTCTCGATTAAAACTCCTGTTATTATTTGAACACGATTTCCTGTTATATTTCGCAACATTACAAGTCCTCCATGTCACGATATCCCAACAGGGAGAAACTGAAAATAATTTCCGCTCCGGTCGTAACGCAATATCATGAGTGAAGTTCCGACAGAAAAATTCAAAATTTCAGATGGAAAAAGATTCTATAACAGCTATTTAATTTCAATGCGACAGAATATGCATTAAGAAAAATGGCACTTGTATTTATTTGTGTATTTTCCATAGTGTCTACATATAAAGACTAATATTTGACTTAAAACATAAACACAACATTAACAACTTGTTGACCTTTATAGTGTGCTTCTAATGCTTTTATATAAAAAATAAAGAAAATTCGTTTCAAAATACATAATTCCCATAACTATATTGTCAAGTAAGTTGGTTGGTTTTTTACAGTGTTTTCATCTTTGATGAAAATTTGAGTGAAAAAAATTTTTTTTCTTAAAAGCTAGGTTTTAAGTAGAGGACATCTCGCCCGAACAGAGATGCTTCAGCGACTAGCTTATGCTACATGGCCCAAAACCCCAAGTGTGCTGCTCTCTACCATCCTCGATGGTCTGCAGCAGTTTAGGGCCACTGGAAATTTCGACCAAAGAGAAGGTAGTGGTCGACCGTGTTGTCCGGCGGCTAGAGACTATAGTTTTATTGCTCTTACTGCTCTATGGGACCGTCATTTAATATTTTCCTTGCTGGATAGCAATGAGCTCTAAAACAGCCATCGAAGAGAGATTAGCCTATTCATTACCTCAGGTTTTCTCCTATTTGAGAAGCATAGAGTAGAATTGCGACTATTTGGTAGTGCACGATAATGCACTACTACCACTTTTCTGAGACAGTTTTTTTATATTATACATTTTTTTACCTATTGTGTGTATAGACAATTCATTTGTTCATTACATTCTTACTGAACAAAACTTTGTAAATGTAACATTATTTCATTCAATTTTTATTTCTATCAGTCTATCCGAGAGGCCGTTCCGTTAAAGGAAATATTTTCAATCCTGATAATATATTTTATCCTCTTAAACTCTATCTGGTTGTGATAATCCTGCGCAGACCTTGTGAACCCATGTCTGCATTGGAATTTGTCTACAAGCCACTTATCTCACTGACCACTTATCTACCCGTTATGAGTAACTTAAGCATTTATACAAAGCCTTATACCTGATAGAATAGAAACTGTATCATTTTAAACAAAAATTTAATTGTCTTTATTTATTAAATAATAAGGTTTTAAATGTAACAAGTTTTATCTGCCTGAATGATTTGCCCGATGTTTATAATTCTTAATTTTTTTACAGCAAGTGAAATGTATTCTTAACCATGCCGACGGTTCTACTGATGAATTGATGCTTAATCACTCACTAAATGAACAGCAAATTGAATGGTTTCAAGCTGGTAGTGCCCTTAACAGGATGAAGGAGCTTGCTAAGTAAATCCCCGTAACTTTGCATAAAAGATAAATTTATTATTTATCAGTCAGTTTATTTTTAAAATTTTTGAATATTCAATATTACATTTATTTGTTTCTTTAGGAAAATCACTGTAAATAAATTAGGTATTTCTTCAAAAAAGAAATTTTAATGCAATTAAAAAAAAATAGAAATTGTCGAACTTTTAACCCAAATGAAATGATATTGAATAATAGTTAATGTTAAATCTAGTTTTGTAAAGTTTTAGAATTGTAAGAAGGAAATGGTAATTTATGTACGTCAAAAGCCTGCAGTTATAAATAATGTATATATTAAGGAATAAATAAAAGTACGTTGATTTGTAATAATTTGACAAAGGCCCTTCTCTTTATTTTTGTATAGGGGTGTTCAAAACAGTAGATAATCCCCTCAGGGTTCAAGTTTTTTTTTTTTTTTTTGAGGGGGAGAACTAAGTAATCCAAAACCTTACATAGATTGCTAATAAATTATCTTTGAAAGTTCTTAAATCACATTTTCACTACATCACTGCACCAGCAACAAATTGTGGGTGTGGCTGATTGCATTTGAGTAATCTTGGCTAGGTTCAACGTCTACACGTGGACTGCTTCTTCTGTCCTCTAATCCTTGGCGGGCTAAAGTTGCTTTATATAAATGTGAGGTCATGGTAAATGTCTTCATTTCTGATGGACCAGGGCATGTAAGCATGACTGTTCTAAAATCTGTACGATTTGATGATTCATCTTTCTGGCACAGCGTCATAGGCGGTTAGGATGCTGTATGTTCACATAGACTTGAGGACCTGTTGATAAAGTAAAATCATAATGTAATTCGGAAAACACTTGTAGTAAAAAAGGCCAGTGATCTGAACTGTTGCAAACTCAGTGTCATGACCTCAGCGATCTTCCAAGTTTGAAGGTTGCATTGATGATCCTCGTCATATGGACGTCTACTTTATTAGGCGACTCCTTGAGAATCTTTGCTGACTCAACCTGGTTATACTATAGGTCACACATTGAATTATAAAGTAGTGTAGTTGGGGTTGTTGCATTAAATAAAGTAGTTGTACAAAAATATAAGTAGAAACTAGATAATTAAAAAAATATTTAGTGATTTTTTTATAAAAATTTTGATGTTTTAATTTTATTTAACCACAGTTCACAAACCATGCCACATATATATTTCTGCTGAACCAAGATTAAAAATAATGAAGAAGAGCGTCTTGAGAAGAGATACTTACGGCAGGGTACGGGAGAAAATCAGAAATTTTATTTTATACAAATGATCTTTTTTTTATGCTTTGTTTTTGATTTAGTTATAATTGCGTCAAGTTAACCAAACCTCATGTAATGACCAGTCACCTAAATTGTGTTTTATAACGTCTGACCGACTGACAGTTAAAATAAAGGTAAGAATATGATTGTGTTTAAATGTGTGTGCAAAAAATATGAACAGTTTAGAGTTGATGCTGGGTGTTTGTCGGCAAGTCAGTGAACTCGCGCTGAGCTGGCATTGGGTTGCAAATTGGCATTGTGAATCGGTGAGGATTCGCTGTCAAAACGTGTTTGGGTTTCAACTAACCTGCAAATGAAATGGACCCAATGCCAGCTCAGTATGAGCTTATAGTTCAAGTTTTAACGTCAGACAGATCTGCTTAAATTCACTGCTTTGGTTTATCAATATGCAATTCAGCAATTTTGCCGTTCTCAGCACGGTTCATCAACTTGCACATATATTTCACAATTTTTCATTTCACTTTTCACATTTTCTTTTAAACATCACATATTTTATAATAAATATATATTTACATGATCTTATAAGTTGTAATCATTCACAAGCACAAATATGAATTTGCAGGACCACATTTAAAAAGGGATTTAAAAGAAATATTACTAAAGGTGAAGCTGTGTGTCACAGAAAACAGAGGATGAAAAATTTTGATAATACAGTATTTTTAAAATCATATTTGAATTCATTGATTACAATCATGTTGAATATGTATAATGTTTGATGTGTCTTACCTAATTGATGGATGCAATTCCTTGGCTCGATATAGAGAGCGTGTAGAAATGCCACCTGATAGCGGAATATTCAGTACCCTATCAACCCTCAATTTAGGTTAGTTGTAATTAATGTGAAAAGAGTGATGGGAGAATATTGAATACTCTACTATTCTGTGCTGAATATGTTTTTAAGAAAGAAGGAATTTAAAGTGAATGAGAATAACAAAGGTTTTGGATTGGAGTTGAAGGGTGAAATGACCTAAATAAGCTCCTGGAGGCGAACCTCCGGGGCTAGGCAGATAAGTCCAAGGTCTGACTCTATAGTCTATACTACAACCCCCGAGGATTATCGGTCATGTCACTAATTTATTGTAAATTATACAAAAGATGGAGTTGGTGGACTGCGAGAAGTGATAGGCTCAACTCTATACAGGGCTGCCCAGAGATAGTACAAAAATTTTTTTTGGGTGATAATACACCATATTTTTAACAATCTCTAACGTATAATCCCTACGAGTGATGATTATTTGCTAATTTTTCAATAAAATGCCCTACTTGAGAAAAACTCACAGTTTTGGCGGTGGCATTAAACTTATTCTGTTTTCAACTGAAATAATTTTCAAGTACAATGTGCTCATTTTAAAAAACAATTTTCAATGTCTTCTGCATTTGTAAACCCTCCAATAATTTATTGTGAATAATATTATAAAACATGCAAACTAAATAATTTTATTATATATAACACCTGAGCCATGATCATTGATCTCAAATAAGTTTTTCAATAAGCGATATGCAGTTCTCTACAGTCAGGAGGGGTTATGGATATTCTTGTACTGTTTGGATGCTTATCAAATAATGAACTTTTCCTGAAGTTCAGGAATCAGTAATTTGTTTATAATCATTGTTTTAGCATTAACATATTTTATTATTTTTATAATTTAAATTAGCTACCGCACAATCTGATCAACAAATATGCACTGATTGTTGTTTTAAATTGTCATAATTAAATTGCAAAATCCAAAAGTGTCAATTAGTTCACATCTGATGTATATGTGTTTATTACACTTTTTATATTTATATTCGCAATTTGAAATAAATTAACCATTTTTAGGAAAAAAATCGTCAGAGGTGATCTGAGTAGTGGTACACCCAACACTGTTCAGTCTCTGCCAGCTGTTGTTGTGGTGGTATACGTTAAACATCTTGTTATTTGTTAGCGTGTTATAAGCTTGACGGCTGGAAATTTGATAGAAGTAAATTTGAGTGTCCTATTGATCCTAATCAACTGGTTTTTCACAGCGATTAATTATTATCGTTTAAAATGAACGAGAGTACATTTGGAAAAAGGCCGCAAGTGACCCAGTACGAAAACGTCTAGTCACTCAGTTATCACGCAGTTACATTTCTCTTGTAAATAAAACGGAAAATTCATCTATTGATGACACTGGACGAGGTATCTCGGGAAATTTCGATGTTGCCCGTAAAATTAGAGTAAATCCCCGATTGGAAAATGAATCTCGAAGGTGTCAATCCATATGGAAATGGACTTTTATTCGCCGCTTTCAACCAAGACCAAGGTGATTTGTTTCAGCCTTTATCATTGATTCTATCTATTTCTTATTTGTTAGTTTTTATCAGTTGTTTTGGACATTTTCCTTGAAATATACTAATGACTAGTTAAAAAATTATAACATTGAAAAATATACCGCTCAATAGTTGAATATGATGGCTCAACTCACAAACTGGTTTTTCCAAGTGATCCAGATTTTGAGCATTCAATTTAGTGAAAAAAGTCTGCATACGGTTTTTATTATTTTTTATAAATTATTTTGACCTTTTCTGTGATATACCAAAACTATAACGTTTTTAAGAGTTGTACAAATTGTCCTCGAGTGTTGAACATTATGGTTTGACTCACAAAATGGTTTTTCCCAGTGATCCAGATTTTGAGCATTCAATTACTTAGTAAAAAAAATCTGCATATAGTTTTTTTTTTTTTTTTTGCATCAGTTGTTTTGGCCTTTTCCGTGAAATATACCAAAACTATAATATTTTCAAGCGTTGCAAAACATGAAGTGCTCGATAGTTGAATATGACGGTTTGACTCGGAAACTGGTTTTTCGCAGTGAGCTGGGTTTGGAGCACAAAATGTTCATTATCATCACCATTATCTAATAAAATGATTATAACACATTTCTTGATACAATTAAGAAATTTGACTGACAATTTTCATTCTTCATATTTCATATTTTACCAAATTGGTTTATTAAACTAATATTGAACGGTCATTTAATGGCTTCAGTCAATTCCTTACATAATCTCTCTCATCAGAAAGCATAATGAGAATAGCCAGGTCCTTAGATGTCTATTACAGATTTTCTATTACTGGACAGGCATTGAATAGAAATGCAACTATTCACAAATCAGCCGCTTAGACACTTCCCTTCACAGATGAGTCTGGTTTGGTTTGTCGCAATCAAATGGCTAGGATTGTGACTGTGGAAGACATGGAAAACACTTTGCTGCATGTTACATGCATCATGGCATTTTTAAAGTTTTCATGTCGGGTTGAACCGTCTGAAGTAGTAAAGTGGTTATCGTGAATAGAAAAGAATAGATCTTTGACGAAATTTTGTAGGAATCTGTGGTCCAATTCGCTCAATTTATTGGGGACAACTTTGTGTTAATGCTCGACAGCATATAGATCAAGTTGTCATCTATTATAAGGAGGGTGTAGGGATTACCACAATGAATTGGCCATCATGTTCTCCTGTCATCAATCTCATATACATTTGTGGGACTTGATAAGGAGACAAATTAGACGTCGTTTGCCTCCTCCAACAAGTGTGGAATAACTTCAAATTGTTCTGGTTAAAGAATCAAATTCTGTTTCGTAAAACAAAATCCTATCATTTGCATGACGCCTAGGATAATTAAATCCTTCTGTTAGGTAGTATATGCTTTATTAAAAGTAAAATCAGGAAATAAATTTTAATTCATTAAATAATTTTTTAGTGTTTTGGCAAGTTTTCTTTTGAACTATCATAATGAAATAAATTGTTAAAACTCATGAATGTCCGATCTTGTTTAATTTGGTTAACATTAAAATAAGTTTGTTGTAATTAATATAATAATAAAAATACATATTGGTTTAAATAAACAAAATATGTGTGGTTTTTCAACTTTGAGTATATAAGAGAAACATTTCATTCGAATTTTTTCTCTCAGAAAGTTCAGGTGGCATAACGTCAAGTAAAAATTTGGAAACTACTACACAATAATATTAATTATCATATCACGATGATTTTTTTAAAGGTTGCTTTGCCTGTGGTATGGATGATGGATTCCGAGTGTACAACTGTGACCCCCTGAAGGAGAAGGAAAGACAAGATTTTAGTGAGGGAGGACTTGCCCATGTCGAAATGTTATTTAGATGTAACTACTTAGCCCTTGTTGGTGGTGGGAACAATCCTAAATATAAAAGGAACAAAGGTGAACACAAAACAAATTATCATCCCTTGCTTTCTGTAGGCAGATTGTTTCAATGTAGTGTTTTTTACATCCAGTTATGATTTGGGATGATATGAGAAAGCAGGAAGCAATTTCTTTAGAATTTTCTGCCCCGGTTAAAGGTGTCAGACTGAGAAGGGATAGAATAGTTGTAGTTTTAGAAGGGGTTATCAAAGTGTTTACGTTTACACAAGCACCTCAGCAGCTGCATGTTTTTGAAACAAACGCAAATGAAAAAGGTATAAGAAGAAAGCGTCTTGCTATCGAACTAACAAGATTTTTAATATGAAAAACTTATTTTCTCAGGCCTGTGTGTGTTGTGCCCGAATAGTACGAACTCTGTCTTGGCCTATCCTGGGAGGAGGACTGGGGAGGTGCACCTTGTAGACTTGGCCGATACTGAACGGAGACACCTAGAAGTTGCAGCGCACGAAACTGGCCTTGCTTGCATAGCTTTGAACCTTCAAGGGACAAGGCTGGCAACTGCATCTAATAAAGTACATATAAATATTCACTTGGTATCATTGCATGCACCGCTCGTTAACTTAAAAAAGGAAAATAATTTTTTAAAAGCTACATCTGATTTGTTGTTTTAAATTCATGTGTTCATAAAGGAATGTATTTAACATTGATTTTAAACTAATTTTTAGTAGAACTCACTACTACAAGCAAAAGTGTGTATGCAATTAATAAAAATATTTGTCATAAAATATCAAAAAATATTTATATTAACAAATATTAAATTCATTAATTTTGTGGTCCACTTGACCAATTAATATATTTCAATTAGTTAAGCCATTTTTTTAGTTGAGATAAAAAAGTCAATGGCACAAGCGGGATTCGAACCCACCCCTGTTCTACCACTTGAGCTATCATGACCTCCATCTATCGTTTCTGAGCGGATTGAGTTCACGATAGCTCAAGTGGTAGAGCAGTGGTGTATCTAGCTGAAAATCATGGGTTCGAATCCCGCTCGTGCCATAATTAACAAATATGTTTAATGGCCCATCATCCAAGCCCTAAGCTATTTAGGATCATTTATGTTTAGCTGTGCCCTGGTGTTAATGATGATTGTAGGAATCTACTTCTCATGTTGATTGTGTAGACTGGCCCCGTTGATGTGTGGGAAAACTCAAAGCCATCCCATCAGCACCCACTAATTATCATTGTGCGGATGAGCCTTTTTCTGAATGAATCGAATTATATTTAATGACCCTTTAAAGAAACTAATTTCCTATTTAAAATTATTATTGCAAATAAATAATAAAGCATATTGTTAAAATTTTATGTATTTGCTCATTCAAAAGTGAACTATTTACAGCTTATATTTAATTTGTACATTGCATAATTAGTGAATCATAACTTTGGTGGTAAGAGCAACTTGAATTGTTATTTTCTTATATCACCTCTGTTTTGTAATAAGGTTAAAAATGAGAAACTAATAATATAGTTCAATATAGTTTGATTAAATTAGGTAAGCAGGTAACTCTGTACGAAGTCTGCACTGTGTCCATATTTTTTTATTTTTCTATTAGCCTCCATAGTCCCAAGTGACTCTTCAGTTATATTTTCTATATTCAGCATTACTTTTCCGATGAGGAGAAACCTTGTCAGATGAACTGGCTGTTTTCTGCAATTCACAATATTTTAAAATTATACCTAGTGAGTTGGAAATGTCCAATTAGAAAACCTGGAATGTACCTGTTTTGTTCAATCTTGATGCAGCAGGACAGTTTAGGCTAAACTTTTTTTTTAACGAAGTCTTACGTCTGTTGCTGTTGGATATTCCACCAGGTATGAGTTTTTAACATGAACCAATTAGTAATGTTTTTATTTATAGAAGGGTTCTACTGAAGCTAATGCCTTAAGCACATTGATTGTCAGAATAGGTAGCAGTATATTTCTTGCATTATATTCCCAGCCTTTTTATTTGTTGTGCAGAGGTCAATTGCCACAGATCCCACCTTACAAAGCATGGTAAGTTTTCCGAAGGAAAGGGGCATTTTTACTCATTCTTGATTGCCCTGTTTGGTTTTTGAGCCATTTGATCACCCAACTGTTAGTCCTTTCTTGCATGATTTTCTTTTATAAAAATATTTCAATAATGGCATCTTCAGATACCCGTTATTTTTGAAGTTCCTATCTTAGTTTGAATTGTTTTGAATTATGAAGGTGGCCTTTTGGGATGTCTTTGCATAATTCTGCAACTGATCTTACTTCCACACTCATTAAGATCCATTCATCCAGATTAATAAAATCTCCAGGGCAGGAGTCGGCATAATGCTCATGATACTCCAAATATCAGGTTTGACAGTGTCTCTCCACACTCATTTCATCAATTCATTTCGAACTCTTAAACTTTTAAAAATAATAAAACAATATAACCAGGGCTTAGAATCTTATTCAGTAGGAAAAACAGCATATCTTTATATTTATTTATTATTTACATGTTTTGAACAATGTATTAGTATGGTATTACTTTAGACAATTAATTTAACATAGATATAAATATTGAAATAAACAATTTATTTTTGAAGAAATAATCAAATAAATTAAAACTTGCAGGGAACACTGATAAGGATTTTTGACACCTCGAGTGGAGAAAAATTAATGGAACTTCGTCGAGGAGCCCACACAGCAGAAATTTATTGGTAGATCGTTTTTTTATTTTTATGTAATTCTTTAATAAATAATAAATTTTATTACAGTATGAATTTCAACCAAGATTCAACCTGGTTGTGTGTAGCAAGCGATCATGGCACAGTGCACATATTTTCAGTTGAAGATCAAAAATTAAATAAACAATCTAGGTAATAATTTATTTAAATATGGCTTACAATAGTTTGGAAGCATTTCTGATGTGTGAAAACAACACCACACCAATTTTTTTTGTGAGTGGATTTTCCCTTTATTATTTTTCTGTTATGGGCAATAACACTTTTCTTAAGGTTTATCTTTCATTGAATCTTTACCATTAGATTATTTTTTTATGAAGGTTTGATTTTTTTTTTTTTTTTAATTGTAGTTTAGCATCAGCCACTTTCCTTCCGAAATACTTCAGCTCGAGGTGGAGTTTTTGTAAATTTCAAGTGCCCGACGGCCCCCGATGTATATGTGCTTTTGGAGCCGAAAATAATTCCATAATAGGTAAGAAAAGTTTTCAAGGCTTTGATTTAATTGTTTTTTATGTGTATTTATATTTCAGTGATATGCGCTGATGGAAGCTATTACAAATTCATGTATAACTCAAAGGGAGAATGTTGGCGAGACGTTTATGCTCAGTTTTTAGAAGGGCCAGATGATATGTCCAAGACTTGAAATATGTAGGCTAAATAAAATAATTAAAAGTCAGCCTATGTGTATCCAAATTTTTTTTTTTTTCATTTAAAAAATAATTTATTTTTGATATAGTTTTGTTATATTTCTTTCTCCCTTTCGATATACAATGTAACTACACTGCTCCACAAAAATAGTGGCACACTTTGAAACGTTATTTTTTCACATACATGCTTTTTCAGTAATATTATACTGATATTTTTTATAAATCAGGTATTTATTAAAAAAGTGTTTGTGAAAATAAAAATTCTCTTTCTATCTTAAAAAAAATCACAACATTGTAAAACAAACCGAAATTTTTTAATAGGACTCTTATTACACACTAATATCAGCATGCTCACAATTAAGCTTAAGCAACAGAAAAAATACTCTTAAACATTAATCAAATTAATTTGTGAAGAATTTTTTAAAACATTTTTACATTGAGTTTTTTTTTTAAATAATATTGGTTTTGTTTGTTCCTTCCAACGTACTAATTTGTAACAAATGGTACGTCGAAAAGTGACTTGCCTGATTTTTGGTATGAGACTTACAAAATAAAATGTAAACCGACGTTGATTTTCCAATGGTGTGTCAAAAAATGATTCACCCTGTATATAATCCTCACTAAGTGGCTTTGCCACACAATCAGCGACAAAAAACAAACTATTAAATCATTGGTAATAACACAAAATTTGACTTATTAAATAATTTTTAAAGAAATAAAACAAAAATATGGCCAAAACCTTGTCAGATTAAAAAATAACATTACAGTTTTATACAAATTTTTTGTGGAGCAGTATAATTTAAAATCATTATTTTCCCCCCCTTTGAACATGTACTTAGAATAATTGCATTTAAATCAGATTACAGGGCAATTGCAGGCACAAGTCATTTTGTTTTAAAGTACATGACTTGGAGCCGTCATAATGGGTCAACACTAAGACTATTTAAATTATAAGAGAAATTAAAAACAGAAATTTACTGTTGAATTTTCAATATTAACAAACTGAGTTATTTTTCTGTGATAATCACAGACTGAGTCATGGAGTGAAATCAAAATGTAAGCATGTTCTAAATTATAATTTGTTCTTTGCTGTATATTGGATGGTGCATAAATTATGATTAATCCTTAAAAAGTATGTTTTCCATGTACTACATTCAACATATTCTTAATTATTAATAAAAACCCATTTTTTTAAATTTTATATGTGTATTGTAGAGACAGATAAGGCAGTGTCAATTGCAAACAAGGGACGAACATTGAAACTCATGTGGTGGTGTTATTCTATACCCACACATGATGTTCCTTTAACTGGTTCTTGATTCCCTAAAGTATGCTCACTGACCTCGCATGCCAACTGAGCCAAGAATTCTATGAGTGTTCTCGTTGGCCTTCCGCTCATGCCTTCTCTCAAATACGACCAACTTTCACCACTTGTTCTTGTCACGCCGTATGTGTCCAAGTGGATCCAATCGACTCTTGGAGTAAACTGGTTCAGAAAAGCTGCTGTCGCTGGGGTGTTGCCTGTCATTCTGTACTTGTCAAAAACATCTCCAAATGGGATAGCGGTAACTTTCTCGGTGTAGTGGTCCCACAGGGGCAAACGCCATATTCGGTCTCCTGTGTGTATTCCTGCTATTCTCATGTTTTCAAACAGCTGGTCGTTGTTTGAGAACACTGCAGTTGCACCTGTGCCAAGCAGTTGAACGACTTCATTGCTCAATGAACCAACATCGAGTATAAATCTGGGATTATAATTCCCTGAGTAGCTGAGAGCATCGGCCAGGGCAAGTCTTCCGTCAAAATCTGTGTGCTCTACTACGATTGTCTTTCCGTTCATCGATCTTATGATATCTCCTGGTTTCAAGGCACAGTTACCCGGTAGATTTTCATACAAGGGTATAAGACCTCTTATATTTATAGGCAGCTGAAGTGCAGCAGCTGCTCGACATACAGCCACTACAACTGCAGCCCCTGACATTTCTCCTCTCATGTGCTTCATATCAGGGCACGTTTTCAAACAAAGGCCACCACTGTCGAAAGTGATACCTTTCCCGACTAATACTACCGGGGCTACATCTGGTTCACACCCGTAGTAACTCGTCTCAAGAAATATTGGAGGTTCACATGATCCCCTTGCGGACATTAGGAAGGCTTCCATCTTCATTATTTTTGACCAATTCCTCACCTAAACAATATAAAAAGTAATATATGCTCACAAAATGTGACTAAAAAGTATAGATAAGTTTCAGTGTAGGATTTCACTTTGTCAAAACTGAAATTTGGACTAGTCCGATCACAAATTTGATTTTTGATCTTATTTCGAATTGTACTTCGTATGGTATAAATTGATTATAAAATAACCTTGACTTCAACGCTGACTCCTGCTCTGCATAGAACTTCCACTGCCGCCAGAGCGAAAGCGATTGGTGTTAACAAATTTCCAGGGGTTTCTGCAAGCTGCCTAGCCAAGTTTTGTGCTGCAGCTTTCTGCAGCCCAATCTGCCAACCGGTATAATCACAATCATCGAACAGTTCGATCCTCGGAATGAGTTTTTGTTCACCACTGTTTTTCAGTTCCTGATAGAGCCAGATACCCATTGCAGCACCTGATGCAGTATTAAAATAATAACCCTTTCTAGTTATATGAAAAAATGATTTATTGTTTTACCTTCTGCTGCTGATTCTGCATGGGTCATAGAATCAACGAATAGCGTTCTCATTCTCTGAGCTTGCAGCGCCTGCACACCGTAGCCGGCTGCCATTCGAATACTCTCTTTACCTTCGTCGACCTCTTCCATTTCATTGTACCCATTGCACTCGGGTCCCAGCCCTGTGACTGCTGTCGCGGCAAATTTGTTATTCAGGCCGTAAAATATCCTCACTTCACCCATGTGAGGCAAACCACCGGATATTTGAATCAGTTCAGTAAGTCTTCCTTCTAATGCTTCATCAAACCTCCTAGTCGTAGGGGTATATGTCCTTTGTTGTCCCAACATATCCTCTTTTTCACGATAAGTCTAAAGGAAGAAATAATCTCAAGTGATTGTGCATTTAACTTATTACATAGTTGAAAAAGTTTATTAATGATTTATAATTTTAGTGAATCTCCTTTAAAACTGATTTCTGCAAGCATTTTTAATATGAGTTAAGCTCGGATCTGCAATCTAAAAGTAAACTAAGCAATTAACAAAGTGAAAAAGAGAAAAATCTAAAATTTTATTTGGTTTTCGGTTAATTGCGCAGAAAGAAAGACAAAAATTCTCTATAAATAATCCACATCTTGCTTGAAGCTCCCATTTCCAAAAATTTTGTGTGCAGATTTTGCCTCCCCAGAAAAATTAATTTTTCTGAAGTCTTTGGGTTGTGGAAAGAAATCGCGGCCTTATTTTAAACACAAAAATAGTTGCCATCATTCATATTTCCTGCCTGGTAAATCTAAAAAAAATATTTCAAAAGCTGGAGTTTTCTTTTCAAACCAAAGGAAAAATCCCTAGTGATACACGTCACATTAAAAAAACAAATTTTTTACCCCCCCCAAAAAAAAAATGAATTTGGGTCAATTAATGAAATTTCAAATAGTATCAATTAAGTTGCATAGAAAATTGTAGACCCAATTTTAATTCCTTCTTTTGACATTAAACTTCTTTTTGAGATGCAAGTATTTTTTGTGTGATAAACGCTGAGTTTTACAAAAACTGACATTGAAACGTATATAAAACTGTCAATTTTAAGTCAACTCGTGAACTTAAGCTTATTGCTGCAAAATATTTTAAATTGTGATTTTTTGTGCAATGAATGAATTTTTTTTGTTCTACTTCCTTTCAAAATGAACCAGAACCAAAAAAAATCTAGATGAAACAAAAAATTAAGTGATAGTTGACTGATGAGTCTGACATTCTTGCAGATTCAAAGGTTTCTTTTTTGATGCAGTTGGTACATCTTTGAAGTATTTGATGATGTGGAGTTAAGTCAAATAGTTGTTTCTTGTTTGTCTCAAATTGTGGAAAGAGAAAAACCAAAAGCAGCATATAATATAGCGTATTTGAGGTTTTTTTTTTTTTGTATGCCATATTTGACAATTTTTATTTAATAGAAATCTGAACTCTACTGATGACCAATTCTGAAGGTTGAAAATACCTTGTACCTCTAATTCTTTAAAAATTAATCCTTATACAATCTAAAATACAACTTGTATATTTAAGAAAACATTATTGATATATGTGTACATACGTTTAAAACAAGTGATTTTTGACTTTTAAAAAAAACATAAAAAACTTTGAAAATTGAAATACAGATATACTTACACCTAGCACAACCCCTGTTAACTCTGTCGAGTCTCCTAAGCAGTTAAGCGAACGTCTTTGCTGGAATAATCTAACAAAATTTCTGGGCCTGAGAAATTGAATTGCCATGTTGCTAGATTTGTTGATTTCCCTTTATATTTTTACAATTTTTTTAAAATATTTTAAATAAAAAATGTCACAACATTTAAATTTTGTATGTGCAAATTTTGGTGTAAAGTTCCACAGTAGTGGGTGACTTATTTTTAAAAGGATATCAATTGAATCATGTGTTCGTAGCTCATATTAAATGTTTTAAATCAATTTCAGTGCCATATTAATAAAATGTACCAATAAAAACAAAATTATCAAAAATCTATTCAAAGTTGATAAAAAGGTGTAATCCAGCTGAATAAGCTTTCCTTTTCCCCAGTTTTGTTTAACCATTTTAACAAATACATTGTAATACATATTTATTTGTGTAATTATTGCATATGATTTAATTGGCAGAAATTTGTAATCTTATGTAGCGAGTTGGCTGGAACTACTTATGTACGTATCATTTATGAGTTGAATCGTCCTGCTTACTGTGACAGTTTCAACAAATTTTCGTACGAGCAGAAGCCAATGAAAAAATTATATTAAGGGAACATCAAAATATTTATACTGTGCGCCTGCAGATTTAAAGGATGTTACAAGACCTAAAAAACTACTGTCAAAAGTAATTAAATTTATAGATGAATCAGGATCTAAAAAGTGTGCTATAAATCAATAAAAAAGGGATGAAAACACAAATGTCCTATGAGTTCTATATTCTAAGTAGCTTAACTAATTTCGTGGTCTGCTTGACCAATTAATATAATACAATTAATTAAGGTTTTTAGTCGAGATAAAAGTCAATGGCACAAGAAGGATTCGAACCCACGATCTTTGGCTCGATACACCGCTGCTCTACCACTTGAGCTTTTGTGAACCTTTTTATCTCAACTAAAAATTTTAATTAATTCTAAGTAACCATCATCTATACAAATAGTTTCTTTTTTTATGACAGTTCTTTGTATCCCAGAGCCCTGAAACCGTGTACAGGAGTTAATAAAGAAAATTATGCAAGGTGCACAGATCTACATACAATAAGATAGACAGGCAACGATGAAGCACTATGCATATGCTTTTCAACTCCTCTCGTCTGGGAGTGCCTAAATTGCCTAATGGTGCTTGATATATAGAAAAAACATCACTGTAATGTTGGCCCTGGATATGAATGTATAAAAGGAAATTTATTGGCTGGCCAAACAACCAGAAAAAAGGAGTAGCCCTCTCACCCATGGGATCAGAAAACCCAGTGCATCAGAGAGTAAGTGGGAAAAAAATGCTTAGAGAAAGAAAAACTAAATTAATTAAGGTTTTTAGTTGAAATAAAAAAGTCAGTGTCATGAGCGGGATTTGAACCCACGACATTTGGCTAGATACACCACTGCTCTACCGCTTGAGTACCACTTATCCAGCATGGTCGAAGGTTGTGGGTTCAAATCCCGCTCGTGACACTGACTTTTTTATCTCAACTCAAAGTCTTAATTAATAGAAAGAAATAAAGTAAAAAAGGTAAAATTTTCAAGGTATAGGTATAAAGATCAGTGTAAGTCACTCTAGCGGAAAGGGTTTTTAAAACCCTTATTCAACACCCAACCTAAATAAAAAATAAATAAATACAAAAATAAAATAACATGAAACTTTCAAGGTATCGCTATGATTTATAGAAGATTCCCATACTGCTGATTTATTAAAAACTTCAAAACTATATTTTTTTATTGGCCTTATCATGGATGTATATTATGCGTATGTGTATTGGTGGGAGGGTAACATGAAAAAAAGAGGCGATGAATTGAAAACCCAAGGGGGCTGAGAATCTTTCGAGCACTTCACTTGGCTACTGCAGTCCCCAAAAATAAATTTTCTTTTCTACTTCTATGCTATTTTAGTATGTACGTCCCTTTATCTCAAATTCCCCCCCTTTTTTTATTTATTATAATTTCATAATTGGCAGATTATGTATTCAATGTAAACTATTTTCAAGTTCGTAAAAAAATAATACATCGTTAATACATAAGACCATAAAATTTGGAATTTATGAAAAAGTTCATGAAATTACATACATTTTGATTTTAATAGCATTAATTCACTCATTCGATGCTTAATTTTATAGATTTGTTCCAGCAAAATGAGAAAACAATTTGGTGCAATGTCAACTTTAATGTACTTTTGTACTGAAATTGAGAAAATTATAATTTTTCATTAAAAAAAAAAAAGTAAGTTGTATAATTCACAAACTATATCAAACATGGATATAAAAGTTAGACAGAACTATGCCTATCTTACAAAGTATGCAATTGTATGTTGTACATTCGTGTATTTTAAGGATTCTAGAGGGAATTTTTAAGTTTTATTTTTATTGTAAATATTCCATTTAAGTTTTAGTGGTCAATGGACCAAGCTACTTCTTTCAATTAATTACCCTTTTTATGTAAGCTTTTGGTCAAGATAAAAACATTTATTATAAACGCTATAGTTCTGTATTTTTCCAAATACATACAAAATTATTGTTTGTTACAGCTACAATATATTTTTTATCAAATGAAATTGCAATTTTGTCAACTACAATATCGTACGTTTGAAGTGCAAGTTTTCTTTTCTTATCATTGTAGTGGTCTATGAGGCTAGGCCAGGGAATAATAATATCAGCATCTTTAATCGACGTTTCGTTGCATAAATCATACAGCCACAGTGCACCCTTGTCGTCGCCACAGCCTAGGATTGTTTTATCTGGAAATTTTGAATGTCGAATTAGATGTTTATTATGTTTTATGGTACATAATAAAAATGACTGAAACATTTACCAGGGCTAACACCCATGTACATGAAGTAATTATCTGTAAGGCTCCAGTTTAAAATTTTAACAGGGGTGATGTCCACCGTGCTAGAATTACTGTTTATAATCCGTTTCGTATCGCAAATGTAAATTTTACCATGAAGGGCGCATTTGCAAGCGAACAAGCCATCATTTAATGATTCGACAGAATCTACAAGTTTAGTGTCAGTTTGAGAGTGAACACTGTTGGGGTTTTTGGGCAAGTTGAGAAGTTTGTGCTCAGGCCTGGAAAATAAAAATCTTTGAACAAGGAGGATCGATTTAATTTTAAAGACAAACGAACCTGTTCTTGCATTTAAAAGAAATCCCGTCTTCAAAATGAAAAAGGTGGAGCCCCTGATCGAATGAAGCAAAGAGAGACTGTGTTTCTATACAAAAAGAGAGGTCAAAAATTTCACTACTGGTTGACAGCTGGTTATACACTGTTAGAAAAAATTGTCTATTTTCGTCTTCTAGCACTTCACAGCAATTAATTTCACCATCACTCAATGCACCTATAAACATGAATTTTTATAATTTATAGCATGACCCTCTTTGAACAGATTTTATAAAAACAGGATTATAAAGGGTGTCTTGCGAAAAAACATTAGTTAAGAGGTTATGACAACTCGAAAGTCCCTCCTTGTCCAATGTCTGATTCTCAATTCTATTCGGTTTGGTTTTAAGAACTGATTGAGTTGGGGGCTGTTGACAATTTATTGTAAATTACAAAAGCTGGAATATGCTCGTGAGTGATATGCTCAACTTTGTACACGAGTGTGCAGATTTGAACTCGTATAAATCAGTAAAATCGTTGTATTTGAGATGTTTTAATTTTCATATTACATCAATCTTGCACAACTTTTTCAATAAACCCTGTATCTGACAAAATATTAATCCGACTGTAAATTGGCAGAACCATGGACAGAACCACGAGTTTATTATTATTTGTAAATTGTACCTTTAAACAGACAAAAGACAAGATGTCTTAGAATTTGTGGTGTTTAGTGTCCGTTAGTTAACGATTATTCAGAAAGTGTGAGATGCGGTTTGGTGTGACCGGCACTCTCAACACGACACAAGAACAGCAGAATTAGACAGAAAACAAACACACTAAGTAGAGATACTTTGATTTAATATAAAAAAAATTTTTTTGCATCACTTTTTTCCACATCCTGCGTGTATTTGTTAAATTTAAACAACATTTGTAAATCCCCAAGTACTGAAGATGATCTCAATAAAGATTGAAATGTTGGCATGATAAAGAAAATGTTTTTCTGAAGCCTACATCACACCAGACCGCACGATTTCCGAATAATCATTTTTTAGAATATGAACTTTCAAGTTTGTAAACTTATTGCATAATATTTAAGTATAATTTTCTTGTAAATACTGACAGTGCTCTTATAGAAAAGTTATCTATAGTAATGAGCTGTAAGCACATACTTAATTTCTCAGTGAGTTATCACTATGTAAAATTAACATTGAATTTCTAAAAACTTAATTTTTTAGTGACAAACAAGCATTTTCATTAAAATAATATCGAAATTGAATGTTTGTATTTTTGTTTTTCAGTCAGTTCAAATTAAAAATTCTACGCTTTCACCTTGTATTGACTTACAGAAAAAAATACTTTTTTCCCTTGGGTGAAACACGAGTGAATTCAAAGATATTTTATTTCTTTGATGTACAAATGAGTGTACAAGGAGGCATTTGTTTGATGTTGGGTCAAGAGTGTAAATCGTCGCTTTAGCTCCTCCACACATGATCACATTCGTAGGCCTCCTGTTGATGCAGACTGTGCCCCATGCTAGCGCAAATAGTATATTGCTATACAAAAAAATTTAAAAAAAGTTAAAACAGCGAAATACTTGAAATAATAATTCTATTACTCTGTCTTGGTATAGAATTTTGATAGAACAGATCCAGAATTGCAGTCGATCACACAGACACTGTTGCCGCCACAGGTTGCGACTCGAGAAGAGATAGAGTCGACTGAAGGCTCAAACGAACAGTGCCACACCTGCAATTTTTTTAAGCATAAATAAATATCGTTACCATCAAACTATTGAAATGGCCAACATCAGAATGATGACGGATCACTTAGAGTCACTTCAACTTCATTTTAACTAAACCTATTTCATCACAAAGCAGAAAATCTTCCAAGGAAATTAGTAAATAATTAAATTAGATAAATTGAAAATTATAGATGGAAAAGTGGATCAGTACATAAGCACTGTTCAAGACTGTTAAAGACTCGCGGTGTTACCACTCTTCCTTTTCTTGTCCTCATTCCTTTTATCTTCTTAATGTGGTTTCATAATTTAATTATAAATAATTAAATTTAAAGAATATATTATTTTTATTGTTTTGTATATTTTATTATGTCTTACTGGTATAACAACAGTTCAAATAAGAATAGGAGATGGAGCATTTGGGAAGAAAGAACAGCTTTTAAACTTAGGTCAATACGCTACTGTTTTCCCGTTTGAAAATGAATGGAATTGTTCGGGACCTCTAGCAGAAGTAGTGATACCAATGATTTGACTTTGGCTGCCATGGAAATTCAGGACATCAAGGCAATGAGAAAGTGGACATATTGGACAAAAAGAAACCAATTTATGTACCCTGAACCCTACTGTTGTCTAGCATCTTGTCTCAAAGTTTCTGATGGAAAACTCAAGCATAAATCACGCGGAGAAATAAAAAGGCCATCTGCAAGACTTATAAATAATTGCAGGAGGGTAGCCGCAATAGAGCCAAGATTCTGGTAGGACTCCTGACATGGCCCTGCCGCACAAGAAGAAACACAAGCCGGATATTATTAGAGAGAAGAAGCATTGTGCAGATAATGCCAGGAAAAAGAGGGGACTACTATGGAGGTTAATTAACCAACTGAAGCTAGTGATTTATAAAATTAGAGGAGCACAATAGATCTACTCAGGTTGCGGTGACGAAGGCATTGTGGCAACTTCTTTTATCCCTAAGTTTTATTATTACAACTAATCATTTTATTCATCCCCCCCCCTGTACTATATATTATTCTCACTAGCACTGACTGTCAGGTGAGCCGTTATTCACATGCGAGGCTTTCAAACAAGAAGGACTAAGGGCGCAAGAAAGTAGCTTGCCATTGGGTTTGGACTCGTAGTGGTATGTGATGAGACTCCTGGAGGATAGTCCAGAGAGTTTACTCCCTAGGTGGTGGTTAATATGCAACTTAACTAAAAATCCGAGGCTGACCTGCCTGTCAGAAGTACCTATTAAGGGTGCACTCTTCGCTCAGGGTTTCCAGCCATTTCTATCGAGGGAATAGCTTTGACGGCAATGCTTGTTGGGCGGTATGCCAGCTCAGCCCAATAGAAGAGCCAAGTGGGAAGAAAACTGTTTAAAAAGCTCTGAAAATCTACGGTATTGCATGCTACATCGTAGGCAGAAACGAGTTGTCTCCTTTCCTGTGAAACAGTCCAGGGAACGATATGGCTTTTGTGCTAGATGCTGTCTTAAAAGATCCTTGCGTCCTTTTCAGAACACCTAATATACCTAATACCAGAAATATACCTAATAGAGGCCCATACCTGCAGACAGTGGCCATTAAACTACTTCCCTGCCAGAAGTAATGGCATGATTATTATTGCTATTATGATGATTATATGTTTACAAAGATAAATGTATTTTTAAGACATGCACATGTATAGGCGCTTAAAACCCTATTTGCAGCTTTAAGATAAATAAATGTATGCATACTTGTAAAATAAGAAATTTTTTTAGACGTATTTCAATATTAGTAAGGATGTAATTGTTAATTCTAGACGTGTATTACACCACATAACTACATCTAAAATTATCTCAGATTTGTTTGAGTATAAGCGATAATTCCTTTATCTTATTTTTAATATAATGTATTTAATTTTTATTTACGTTGTAAAAGAGATAGTGGATAGTTATATTTACGAACCTGGGTCTGAACATCTGCACTGTCTTTATTTTTTGAATGGCATCTAAGAAAGTAGGCGGGTTCGAAATTTCCAACTGGCATAATAAAAGAAATTTATTTAAATTAAAATCCAAATTTCAGCCTGCAGTGCGCACTAATGAATCTTTATCGTCTGTTAATGTTTTCTGTTTTCAATAGTGATACGGGTATCACAAGCGCGGGAAAATGATACGCTGACACTCTACACTCAACACTCTACAGACACTGCCTGGTGGCTGTTATCAAACTCACGGATTCGTGACTTATTTTGTGCAGAAAGAAGAGAAAATTAACTTTACAAAGTGATTTATTGGTGAATAATTCTTGGGAAGTATGAACAAACTTATATAAGGAAATGTAAAAGATTTCAAGAGTGAAAAAAAGTGCATGTTTTCATTTAAAATTCGGTATCGCAAACGCGGGAAAATGATCCGCTGGCACTCAACAGTCTTCACTCAACACTCGACTGCCTGGTAGCTTCACAATTCCACTCCGTATTTCCATATTGGCCTTAGTAAAGTCTTGTCTTTCTTAGTATTAATTGTCAATTTCGAGTTCGGTCTTAAAAGTCTTCGCAGTAGTTCGAGTCTTGTATTCAATTTTTTAAGTCTTGTGTTGGATTTCACGTCAGCTGCTGTCGAGATATAGTCCCAGGTATTTGACTTGAGTGGAAACTGGTATTTCTATGTTGTTGATGTACAATGGAGGGTAAGACTTTTTTCGGCGTAAAAGTACACGCGCACTTTTCTTCGTTCAGTCTTGTCCTCCAATTTTTACACCGGTCTTCGATAAGCTCAAGGTGTTCCTGGATGTTGGAGGTAGATCGAGGATTCAAGTTAGAGGATAGGATAGGTGTTGTAGGTGGTGATAATGGTATCAGGATGTGTTAGTAGGTCAGCAGTGTAAATGATATATAGGACAGAGCCAAGGATACAACCTTGCGGTACACCGGCCTGTATCTATTTGACTTCAGTGCCGCACCTCACTCTCAAATAGCGATCAGTTGAGTAGGATTTCAATGAAAGGTAATAATGAGAGGCAGCGCTTAAGTTTAAAAAGTTTGCCTGGATGCCAGACTCTGTCGAAAACATGTGCTACGTCTAAGAACGCGCCCAGGCAATACTCCATTTTTTCTAGACTTCTAGAGTGTTGAGAAACGCAACTCAAGACACACACTGGGTTCTGAAGATGATCTCAATAAAGATCGAAACGTTGGCACGATAAAATGTTTTTCTGAAACCTACAACACACCAGACCGCATATCACGATTTCTAAATAATTATCGATTAACGGTCATCAATCACCACATAATAATAATGATGTCTAGCCAATTATGCTGCATACTGAACCACTATCAATTTATTTTTTGGATTCTAAAGTTTCAAATGGTACATGAAAACATGGTTTTAAACAAGTATGTATATTATGCTTTGAACAATCATGAACCAAAATTTGGATAAAACGTCGTGGCAGGTTCATTATTTTAACTCTCAATTTTAAGCCGACTCGAATGTCAACACATGATATCAAAAAATTCCATCAGAACTTAAAAATTGTCTCCTAAAAATCATATGACTTTTTGGCTAACATAAAGGCAAAATAAACAAAAAATACATTAAGTTTGGCTTATCAAAATTTTTAGTAATAGGAAATTTCCCCATAAAAATTTTTAAAATCAGATATGGCTAATTGTGCAATGCATCGGCTACTCGATAATTGCGAATTATTTTTCAAAATTCACAGAAGATGGCTCAACTGCGCTGGAGATTCGACAGAGATGATGGGCTTGGTTTTAGGATTGTACAACGAGGACGCGGACGTTCACGGGGAACAGAAGACATTCACAAAATCTCTGACTAATTATGACAAAGGAGTGGATCATAGGTGGTGTTTAATTAATTTTAAAACTTTACAAAATGGTGGAGAGAGGTTGAGGAATCGGTAATTTATTTACCTTGAATTGAAAAAAAAAAAAAAAAAAAAAAAACCAACTTATTTTTTTGGTGTACAAACAGCTTTTGCAAATTTTCGGAGGTACTTCTTGGTATTTAGCCTTATTTGTAGCAGCTGCTTATGCCTTATTGGGCAAAATTATCTTTTATTCCAGTTGTGTTTCTTCTAATGGCTGGTAACGATTATCTATTTTTTTTTTTTTGTAAAACGCGACGGTTTTTGTAATTGCATTATTAGCAGTTTTCTTCATTATGTATTTATTTTATAATATTATTTTTATTCTTCAATTGAAGATGAAAGCTTCTCTGAAGTCGTAATAGCTATGGAAAAACTTCTTAAGCGTCTTGAGGCCAGTAAAGTGATCAAGCCGATTAGTGTAGCATAGGAACATGTGTTCACTCGCATACTTACCACCGCCAAAATACGAATTTTTAGTTCCTACCTAAATGGTTTTAATGAATGTCTGAAAATAACTTTATATAACGGAAAAATTCAATGGTTTGCTTACAGGACCTTTCTCTCCACCATTCAGCACCAGTGCCAGTAATAAGCCCGGCTTATTTCAACTGGTGCTGAACTGAAGCTACCTGAACTTAAACTTAAAATTATCTATAACAAAAACATCGTAGATTGTCCGAATTGTTGAAAGTGTCTGGGCCAGTTCCGAAAGCAGGCGAGGTGAGGATATTTTATGGCTTAGATACTAAATATGCAGCCGTGGCAGTCGTTGGGCTGGGAGACGAATGTGTCAGCTACAACGAAGACGAAGAAATAGACGAATGGAAGGAGGCTATACGTACCGGGGCAGCTCATGGGGTCCAAGCCCTTCAGCATCTCCACATGAGGACGATTTCTGTCGAGGGGTTCTCTCATGCCGAGTCTTCAGCAGAAGGTAAGTCGGTTTTCTTAAATTGCTAGCATTTTTAAACTGGTTCGGTTATAGGAGCCGCGATGGGAGTATGGATGTACCAAGAATTAAAAAACCCGTTGGATCAAAAAATTATCCCGAGGCTAGAACTGTATGACGACTGCGACTACACCGGTTGGCAGATTGGTTTGCAGAAGGCTGCAGCACAGAATCTCGCTAGACAAATGGCAGAAACACCGGCCAATATGCTCACACCTATAACGTTTGCACAAGCTGCTGTTGAAGTGTTATGCAAAGCTGGAGTCAGCGTAGAAGTTAAGGTAGTATTTTCAACAAAAGATTTTAGCAGCCAGTCATCAATGAGTACCAATGTGTTAGAGAGTGCATTATTTTGGTGTAGTCTACCTTTGAATGTTTCTAGAAATGTTAGGATAGTATTTACAAAGTTTAGGATAGTGTACAACAATTGATATTCAATTTTCTATCATTGTATTTACTTTTTATGCTTTAATATTAACATTCAATTGCAGGTACGAAATTGGTCAAAAATCATGAGAATGGAAGCGTTTTTGATGGCAGCGAGAGGATCTTGCGAGCCTCCAATATTTTTAGAGACTAGTTATTATGGATGCGATCCAGATGTGCAACCTGTTGTATTAGTCGGAAAAGGCGTCACTTTTGACAGTGGTGGCCTCTGCTTAAAGTCCTGCCCAGAAATGAAGAACATGAGGGGTGAGATGTCGGGTGCGGCGGTTGTAGTCGCAGTTCTTAGGGCTGCTTCTGCCCTCCAGCTTCCAATCAACATTCGAGGCCTCGTGCCCCTCTATGAAAATCTTCCGGGTTCTTGCGCCATGAAGCCAGGAGACTTGATAAGAGCGCAAAACGGGAAAACAATTATGGTCGATTATACCGATTTCGACGGGAGGCTGGCTCTCGCCGATGCACTTTCCTACTCGTCAGTCTACAACCCCAGGTTTGTCCTTGACGTCGGGACCTTATCGAAAGAAATGACAGACCTTTTGGGAGCTGCTGCTACAGGCTGTTTCAGCAACAATGACCGACTATTCGAAAACATGAGGGTTGCCGCTATGCACACGGGTGACAGGGTTTGGAGACTCCCTCTGTGGCAGCACTACACTTCAAAGGTGTGTTTGTACTTTTTAAAAATATTTTTATTGTGATGGATCCCAGGAACTGGAGGAGTTCCATTGAATGCTGCAGCTATACAGCTTATTTTACTCCTTCTTGGCTCCATTTTTTTGGGAGCTTACCTCTGTGAATTGAGTATGCAATATGCTGGTGTTCTTGCACTAAAGAAACTCATTTTCGAAGGGGTTCGGGACCAAATGCAGGGTTGTTAAGATCCGATCCTGCCCCTGATATTCCATTGATGAGTGCCGCTTTAATTTTCATTGTGGCAACCGGTCCCCTCAGGTGTCAGAAAAATACGCGACTGTGAGATTCGAACCAACAGCCGCGGGATCTACTAGCCGATGCCTTAACCACTCGGCTACCACAGTCCCCGTGCCTGTACTGCATAGCTATATTCTTAATATTCTTTTACGACCCAAACTTTAATTTAAACTAAATCAATCCGAGGAACAAAACATTTCTTTGATAAAATGTGATTTTTTTTCTGATAGGTGACAACGTCAGATATTTCGGATGTCGTTGATAAACAAATATACGGACTCCCCTGCGCCTGTGCTGGATTCCTCAACGAATTCGTACCCGGAGTTGACTGGATACATTTGGACACCTACGGAGTCAACTTGTCAGCCGGATACATGTATCCTTACCTGAGAAAAGGCATGTCCGGGAGACCAACGAGAACCATAATAGAATTCCTAGCGCAGTTGGCCTGTGTCTCATCCCAAGATGCTATGGAAGGATAAGCGAGAGATTTTGACCTAACTGGTACACAGCACACCGGCTTTTTGGAGTACATATTCAAATTTCTCCATTAATTTTATTTGCCGACTAAAACTATCTATACGGTTTTCTATGATAGTTACAATTTTTACATGTCAACTTTTAACTTTTACTTATGTTTAATGGCCCATTAAAATCTCTGATTTTGCTTGTTTTTTTATGAAATTTTGTCTGGTTTTATTAAATACTGTTTAAGCTAACTTAAAATAAAAAAAATAGTATGAATTTTATAAGGGTCCCCTTTTGGAGAATCAGAATTATATAAATAATATAAGAATTGTGGATTACACATATTGAAATATTTTGACCAAAGGTCCAGCAAGCACCACACAAGATATACCAATAAGATTATTGAATAGAATTTTTTTATTATTGAGGTGTGTGGCATGAGGTCTGTACAAATTAAAGCGTGTCCTTCCAAACACCATCTGCTTACCCATCCGCTCTTATCTAAAGACCTTTTAGTTCCGATGGGATCAGATTAATCTGAACACTCTGGCTGAGGGAGTACCACAGGGCAGAGTGCTCGAACCAATCCTCTTTATCGTTTATACTGGAGTTGTTCCCTCTAAACCATTCTTGCATTGTTTATCGATGACACTATACTATCCTTTAACCCTGATCTTTTGGGTAAATACCCAATATATAGGAAATTAGTTTAGACTGCAGACAACGGGAAAATGAAGATAAACAAAAGCAAGTTCATGTCACTCCGAAACAAATCTCACACAATGTACTACAACAAAGTTCCTATCACAAAATCCGACTGTTATTTATCCTTGGATTAAATCATGTTTAATGTGGGATCAGTACATAAGACTGAAACTACAACATCTGAACAGGCACTTCAGTTTGGTCTAAAACCTTAGAGGACGACAATCCAAGCTTTCGATGAAAAACAAACAGTATGGTAGACAGTAGAACTCACAAGTTTTCGTGGACCACTTGGCCAATTAATATCTTTCAATTAAGGTTTTTAGTCTAGATAAAAAAAAATCATTGTCGTGAGTGGGATTCGAACCCATGATCTTCGGCTAGATATGCCACTCCTCTACCACTTGAGCCATTGTGACTTCGATCCACTCGGACCTAACTTCCCATTTCAACCCCACTTTTTAAAAATATTAAGATCATGGGTTTGAATCCAGCTCGTGATACTGACTTTTTTATCTTAACCAAGATTTTAGAGAAAAAGTATAATTAGTGAAAATGTTTTTGCTACATGTGCTATTAGAGCTTGTCTACTAGTTGAGCTGAAGATCATGGGTTCGAATCCCACTCGTGACACTAGCATTTTCATCTCAACCAAGATGTTTTATGTCATGTAAAATATATTATATAGGAGTGACTACTAATAAGTACTTCCTCTTTGTTGTTATTCATGTATATTTTTTTCTTGCTCATTTTGTTCTGAGTTTTAAAATATAAAATTTACTTATTTACAAGTGCAGGTGTAAATAAATAAATAAAATTGAAAAAAAAAAAGTAGAAATGGAAAATTTTTAACTTTATTTTAATGTTCACATATGATAGTAAATAGCACAATTGAAGAAGTAACTTAAGAACTATTGCCAAATTTGGCTAGTCCCAAACGAGTAAAGCTTTTATCTAACATTAATTTTTTTCCTATTGTCAAAATTATTATTAAAAAAATTATTTAAAAAGTAAATCTAGAAATAAATACAATTTTAAGTATTTAAAATGGTAATTTTTTTATCATATGGTACTTGTTATGAAATTATCTTGCCTTGTTGGTCTAGGTTTAATTTTTTCTTGTGTCTGGCTGACACCCATACATCCAACTAATTTAAACAGAGGAAATAATGGGGAGTCCAGCTCCACTCTGCACAAGTATCCTTTTTTTGTCGGTATTCATAAGATAAAGGTTTTCAGCCCTATGCCTATCTTATGTGCTGGGATGATCGTGGCGGAAGACAAGGTGTTGTGTACTTGCCATTGCATTATGTTCTGGGATAACTCGCAGAAGAAATTCCAACTCAAGCAATGGCATTCGATCAAAGTGACAGGCGGCATAGTCTCTTTCTCGAATCTTCTAGAAAACTCTTCTCAAACTAAATCCATACGTTCTTGGCGAACACATCCCAGGTGCACTGGGAGATTCGATTATGATTTTGGGCTGGTGGATCTCCAAGAGCCTTTTCAGATAACGACCAATCTGGTGGATGTAGCTCCTTTGTTCAGTTCGTCATTATCACAAAATGAAATCAAGAGCATGAATGAGGCTTCTGAATGTACTGTCATCTCCTGGGAGAGAATCCAGATAGGCCTAGCTTTGTTAGAGACATCGGTTGACATCATTGAAGGAAACGACTGCAAAAACATGCTGTGCTCAATGAAAAATTCCTTTTGCCCATTAAACATCCCTCCGACAAGTGGATCCTGTTCCATTCAAAAGAAGGGAGATTTCATCCCTTGCCTGGACACGGGCGGAATCCTTGTTTGCCGTCAGAAAGCAGTTGGTTTGCTGGTCAGGCGATTCTCCTGTTCTGAAGAGGGCTTACCGGATATAGTTGCATTTACTTTTCCTTTAACACAGTTCATTAAAAATGAAAGCTCAGTTAATTATAGCTTTATAAATGTGATAATACTGTACTTTATTTTATCTACAGCTGTTTATAGCTTTCAATTAATTTTTAAATAAAGTGTCCTTTTTTACATTTGTATTAAAGTGTGGAAGTTATTTTCACTGAATAGGCCATTATTTTTTTGTATGACTATTGAGATAGACAAATCATAAATTCATAAACTTAAAATAATAAAATTTGTATTTATTTTAGATTTTTCTTATTTCTAGTTCAATATTTTTATAAATAATAATTATCTCTTTTGCAAGTATTAATCTCTTTTTTTAATAAATTATTAATTTTATAACTATCTTTTTTTTTTTAATTTATGAAAACTGAATATTAACTAACATTGCATAAATTTGAATTATATAAACGTAACAGAAATTAATGTAGAATAAGACAATTCTTTTCTTCCTTCTTAGCTCGGGAAAGTTGTTGATAAGGGGACTTGAAAGTCCTGAAAAATATGCAAGTTATAAAAAAAAGTGATTGTTTTGTTCCATTTTCAAAAAAAAAAAACTTGACCACGGTTAACAGCTAATAGTCCTTTTAATATACAATAAATCCATTAATTCAGATTGCCTATATCCTCCCCTATTAATTTTTGTTGTGAAGTTAAAAATCCTGGCATTATATTTAACTTCAAACTTTATTCTACACAAGCTTTTATTTTCTTAGATGACTTAACTTTTTCACTCCACAGAAACTTGAGTTCTCCTTATTAAATCCCTAATAATTCCATTACTGTAAATCTGTAGCACTATTTTTCACAATCCTTATACTCTCAATCAGTTCACCACCTTCAAAATTTCTTATCATTCCTGAATGTTGTCGTATTAAACCAAGAGATCGTATTCCCCCCCCCCAATATATTTACGTAAATCTTAAAAATTACATGAAATAATTGTCAATATATATAAATGTTTTTCCCAAACTGCAGTTTACTACACTCTGGAACCATATCTACATCTAAGTTAAATCTCCATTGAGTCATTGCTTTGCATTCGAAGACTGTCTGTTTTTTCCTCCGTAATAATCTGCAGACGTGATTGTTGTCGTATTCGCCCATGTTGCATAGATGTTTTCTCAGATTGCCAGTGACCAGTTAATAGTCCTCTCACTCTTCTGAATTTTTTATGTCGTTAGATGTTGCATTTTTCTTTACAAATCCAATGAGGAAGAAAAAAAAAAAGAAAAATGATAATGATTGCAAGTATTTATTGTAAAAGAAAAACCCTCTCAGTGAATATAATTTCGTAATTATTGTTAAATAAAGCTTTCTATTGTTATTATGAAGTATTATATGACTGTGTATGTTTAGTTTAATGGTCTACTAAGATTTTATGGTTTTTTTTTCATTTTCTGGTTTATCAACCTGATTATTTGAAATCAAATGGTCGCGCCTTAACGAACCATTTCAGATTGAAAGGTTGGGAGTTCGTCTTCGTCAAAATTACCCTAAAATTTATCAATATTATTCCCATCGAGTAAAAATAAATAATTTATAAACTGGAAGATTTTAATTTTTTTTTTTTTTTTTAAAGAGTTGTTCTGTTTTGTTTTTAATGTGTTTAAGGTTTCGATATGTTATTTGACTGATATTATTCAGACCTTCATTTGTTTCATACTGTAAATATTATTGTGAAACGGTAACAATTGACTTGTCTGCTATTTCTTTTTTTTTTCTTTTCTCTCTTTTTTGTGTGATTTATCGCATCTGGGTGTAAATCGAGCATATTATCCGTTCCTTTTCGGCTGTGGAGGGGCTGGATCTGGAAGGAGAAAATGTCAAATCGAGATTTTGAAAAAAGTGAAAAAAAGTTTGTGAAAATCTCCCTTGGCAAGGGGATCGGAGGAACGGGCAAATAAACGCACAATAGAACGGACCGAGTGTGTATTTAATCGCGCCCGTGTCGAATGAGAAAAGCGCAATAAAACGGCCGAAGGTTGTTGTTGTCGACGATTTAGAGCGCAGACCTTGACGTCTCCTCTGTTGTCTCATTTCAGGTTTGACGGGCGTTAAACTATATAATTTTAACTCCGACTCGGATCATTTTTCCTCTTTTAGAGGCGATTTCGAGCCGAGTTTCTCTCTCGTCGGGCCTCCGGCTGATTTCGACGAGGCTGCCGTCTCCGCTCCGGATCGGCCCCTTCGCCACTTCCATAAGGTGAGTACCTCCTTAGGGTGGGAGTTTTTCTTTCTCTCTCTTTTATTTAAAATGATTTATTTTACTTATTCCCCTCGGACATCGCCGTCGTTTTTTGACCGGTGGAAACTGCTTTTCCCTTTTTCCGGGAGGGTTTTCCGATCATTTATCGCCCGCCGTCCGATGGCGTTTTCCAGCAGGTTTTCCCAGCCACCGCTCTTCTGCCATTCCTTTTAATTTTTATTAATAAAAACCCAATATGAAATTATTTTTTTTAACAAACAATTTTCCATTTTATATCGCAGTTTTTCAAACCAATTTTCTCCTTTTGTGCCGCGACCTTATAAAGAATTTATAAATAACCACAACTCCAACCAACTCTACAGATTCATTCATTGCTGTTAAATTACGTACCGCACAATAGGGGAGAACTACAAACCCAATAAAATAATAAATTATATAATTTAAATAAAAAAAAAACAAACAAAAAAACCAGCTAATTCACTTGTCCGTACTTCACAAGGTTATTTGGAAAGTGTCAATTATACATTTAAACGCAAATTTATTCCTTGCGTCGTCGCCTTCTTTCTTTAATAATTTAAGTCTTATTAATCAGACACATTAGCCATAATGGAAAATTTTGACCTTAGTGAATTCGATTAATTTGAGACATCTGTCTGATGAGTTATATCTCCCTCCATTGCCAAACAATACTTAGAGTAAATAGCTCCGACACCGGTTGATTTAATATAGAAAATGCTTTGTAGGATGCTACGAGTTTGTAAACTCGTACTGAACCACTGTTGGGTCATTGAGTCAGTCTTCACTCACGGGTTTGTTGAACAACAAAAAGCTTAAGTAACGAGCCTAGTAACTGACCCAATGATGGTTGGATAGAAATTGCATCAGCTTCACCAGTTTGATCAGATTTGCATAAGGTGGTGCAGTAAATAGTTCTAACATCTGTAAAACATTTGGGATGGAAATTGCTTTATAAAGTTGATGCTGGTTGTTTGCCTGCGAGTTGGTGAACTCTTGTTGAACCAGCGTTGGGTAATTCAACAAACCGCTCAAAACAGACCCAATATTTTGCTTTATATCTTCACTAGGTTGATTGGATTTGAATTTCTCAAGTTGGTGGATGTAGTTTGTGTCTGGTGTGGTTTTGTCATTAATTACTACGATTATTTGGAAATCGTGAGAAGTGAATGTCATTAATAAATCGTTAAAATTTTTGAACTGATTATTCATCATAAATTGATTTACTACCCAAGGTGAAAACGTGATATAGTAAATTGTTCTGTCACTAGTAAAAGATTTGAAATAGAAATTGCTTTATAGTATTGAAACTGGGTCTTGCAACTCGTACACAAGCTGAAACAGCTTTGTGTTCACTCGAGGATTTGTTGTACGAACAAAACACTTGAGTGATACCCAATAGGTGACTGAATGATGATTAAATGATTTATAGCTTCCTAAGGTTGATCGGATTTGAATTTTTACCCAATGCATTTTGTTGGAAAACCAGCGTTCATTCTTGCAAAGAGACATTTATAAGTGACTAAGACTATGTACACTGATTTGAATTTTTTATTAGTTGCCTGATTGATAGTAACATAAATGACTTCATTAACTGCTGACAACCTCTGCACTTCGTGGATTCCATTAGTTCCCAACTGGCCAGTCAGGGCAGACGTGGAATAATAAAACATCATGAATAATCATATCAATAAAATTCATATCTCAAGATGGTGGGCGTTAAAATTTGGCGAGGTTATATCTTGATTGCCTTTTTTGGAAAATTTTTTGAATCGATTATTTAAGAAATGATTACGTAAATGTTTTACTACTTTAAGACGAAAAATGTGGTGCAGTAAATAGTTCTGACACTGGTAAAACATTTGAGATGGAAATTGCTTTATAGTGTTAATGCTAGGAGTTGGTCTGTGAGCTGGTGAACTTGTGCTGAACTGGCTTGGGGGTCATTTATTGAGTCAGACTTCATGTGATAAAGGGCCCAATAAGTGGCCCAATGGCGGTTCGATATAAATTGCTTTATAGCTTCACCATGCTGATCTGATTTGCAAAAGGTAAAACTTTTGAGATAGAAATTGCTTTTTAGAGTTGAAGCTAGGCGTTGGCCTGCGAGTCGGTAAACTCAAACTTAACCAGCATTGAATAGTTCAACAAACCCGTTAGTAAAGACAGACCCAATAGGTGTCCCGAATGCCAGTTCAGCAGCTTCCTCATGATGATCGGATTTGGATTTTTCACTATTTTCTATTACTGCATTAAGTTGGAAAACCAGTGTTCATTCTTGCAAAGAGACATTTATAAGTGACTAAGACCATGTATACTTATTTTAATTTTAATTTATTTTTATCGGTAGCCTGATTAATAGTAACTTCATTAACTCCTGACAGCTTCTGTGCTTTGTGGATTCAATTAGTTGCCAACTGGTTAATTGGGGCAGACCTGGGGCAGTAAAACAGTTATGCCATGAATAAAATACATATTGCATATCTCAAGATGGTAGGTGTTGAAATTTGTCTGTCAGGTTGTTATGTCATTAATTTAACATTTACTTTTTTTATGAGGGTATTTGACCTATGAGATTATATGAACTTATAGTTCTGACACTGGTGAAACATTTGAGATAGAAATTGCTTTAAAGAATTGATGCTACGAGTCGGTCTGCGCGTCAGTGATACTGAACTGACATTGGGTAGGGAAGATAACGCATTGAGCGGGCCAATGCTGGTTCGTGAGTTCACCGATTTGTAGTAAAGCAGCTATAACAAGAATAAAATCCATGAGGCGTATTTCTTAGGACACGGTTGAAATATATTCATCTAATTCGTGTTTTGTCAGAAATTACATAGTGAAATTTTTGAATTGATTGTTTATGAAGATATTAGATAAACGTACAGTAAGGAAGTTACAATTTCTGAATGAATAGCTTTATGTGTTTGCTGTTGGAAAATGTCAGGCTGATTGTGATTGATCATATACCCTTCTCAATGTTTTCTCTCTTTCAATAAAAGACTTATTCATTTATAAAAACAATTTACTCAGAAAAATGGTGATGTTATTTGATTTTTATAGATCTACCTGATATGGTAAATAGCCCTTATATTGATAAAAATCTATGAATTTATCGTGTATAAAGATTGGACTTATAATGCTTTTGGTGTTCATTGTTTTATCTTTTATTTGTGTGTAGAAGTGAGGGGAAAAATAGTCTAGTGTTCATCTATTAACTACAACCGAGTGACAAAATGTTTAGACACATTAAAAAATCACTATTTCAACAGTCAAAAATGATTTCTTTAGCTGTTGGAATATTGTTCATGATATTAAAAGAAAATTAACTCTGGCAATGGCTTGATCTGATAATCTTATACAAATATACATCTCAATAAACAGTATTGTTTTGATTTAGCTATGACAGAATTGTAGACACACATTTTGTTTATGTTTATTTTATAACTCCCAAGGTTTATTCAGGATTCACTGTACCATGCCTTAGTAAAGTGATTACTGTGAGTTCATTTGAAACAATTCAAAGTTATTTTAAATTTCTCAAAGGATGAAGATGTTTCTGTTCGAACAGTTTAGAGATTTCTTTCAGAGATCCAGAGAAATCAGCTATGAAACCCCACCACAAACTAGCCGGTGTCAAATCTGCTGAAAACCACATATTGAAAAATTTAAGATTATTGGTGAAAAGTTAATTTTTTAATGAAAAAAAAAAAAATTCAATTTGGGTGGCCTGGATGGATACACATACTACTTTCATGATGTAATTAAAGAAGAAAAAATTTTTGTAATAAAAAAGGGGATCTTTGTTTTCTTCCAAAAAAAGTCAATTTGGAATGTTACGAAAACGACTTTCTGTGATTTATGCGAAGGGACTCCAGTATTCCAGCTGGAAAACGCACCCATACATAATGCAAAAATTGTTAATGAATGTTCTACACAGGACAACATTGAAAAATTTGAATGGCCTGCATTCTCACCATACTTGGAACATTATAGAAATGTATGGGGAAAATTATCGAGAATGGTATATCAAGATTAATCAGTACAACTCTGTCGACATAATCTGAAGAAAATTGAAATGCAAACAAGCTCTGAAACCCCACCACAAACTAGCCAGTGTCAAATCTGCTGAAAACCACATATTGAAAAATGAAGATTATAAGCGAAAAGTTATTTTATCTGACAAAAAAAAAAAAAAAAATTATTATCTAACTAAAGAAGAAAAAATTTGTCACGGCGCCAAATGGTGGATCTTTGATGGGGGATGATGATGATTTGGGAGTGTATTGGTTGTAATAAAAAAGGGAATCTTAAAAAAAAAAAAAAATAGAATATTACAGTAAATTACTGCACAAAGAAAAAAAAACAACTTTCTCCGATTTATGCGAAGGGACTCCAATATTCCTGCCGGAAAATGCACCCATACATAAATGCAAAAATTGTTAAAGAACGGTTTCATGGAACAACATTGAAAATGAAAATTTGAATGGCCTGCACTTTCAGACTTGAACATTATAGAAAATGATCGAGGATGGTATATCAAGGCTCTAAGCAGTACAACTCTGTCGACGAACTTAAAACAGCTGTCACCACTGCCTGGAATAATTCGCCTCAAGATTTTATTCAAAATTTGTAACATTTCCAGAAAGATTACTGGAAATAATAAAACCGAGTGGTTACGCCAGAAAACATTACAATTTTAAATTGATTTTATCCCATGTGTCTATAATTTTGTCGCAGACAAAATCATTTAATTTTAGTATTCTTTAATAATTTTTCCTCTTATTTACTGAAGAATTAAAGTTTAATGAAGAAAAATATTTATTTCATGTTTGTACGGTGAAATTTTCATATAGTCAAAAATGTGAAAATAAAATGCATTTTGATTTTCTTTGCTTGGGCTGAAAATAATTTTCATAAAAAGGATGATTCTATTCTTAAAAATTGTTTCGCACCAACGTATTAACGATAAAATCATCCAGATGGAAGTGCATTTTGTCACGATGATCAACATTGGATTTTCTCTTATTAGGTGTTAACATACTGTATGGTGAGCGCTACAGTTTAGGTTTGAACTGGTGCTCATTACTGTAATGTAAAGATCCTGAGACCTGTATACGAACCCCAATATAAGTGTGTTTTTTCATACTGGCATGCTGATGGTATATTAAATACAACTTCATAATTCAAGGTTGTATACGATGAGGTCCTTATTGAACTATCTCCCAATTTGTTAAAGGAAAAATTATATACTTGTGACTATGTATAAACAGTAATTGACAGTTTGCACAAGTCTGCTAATAAATTAGTCTAATATTTATATGATTTATCAGACAGAAATGGCTGTCTTGTTTTCCCATGGTGATAGGACTTTTATTTTATCCAATATAAACTATTTTCGCAAGTAGAAGAGAAACCAGTGAAATTTATTGTAGCTTAAAATAGAAGTGAAACTGTTCGTTTACTTTGAATTTTTGATTAGGTAGCCCGGTTGGTAAGAGCAAATGTGCTTAATTAATTGTTGACAACTTTTGGGCATTGTGAATTCTATCGTCCCACATCGGTCTGATTTGTATTTACGATCAAAAGTTATTTACTTTACCCCGTTATATATATGGCAAATGTTATTTTCACAGTTGAAAAAAATCAGGTAATATTTAATGTTGATAAAATCTGACAGATGGATAATAACTGCATAGTATTCTCATGATGTTTGACCTTGGATTTTGTCTGTATTTCTTGTAGGCAAAATAGTAATGAAATTTGTAAGTTAGTCAGTTATCTTTACGGTTTTGGTTGAACTGATTTCAAACTGTTTTCTTATTTGAGAGATAGTATATAATAATAATAAACACATCTTTATTGCTGTGTCTGATAATCTAATTTACAAATTCCATCACTTCTCAATATAAGCCTTTTTCACCGAAAAAATTATTCCTTTATAACTATGTAATTTAAACCATAATAAAAATGACAGTTGATAATAGGAACTATAAAATATTTCTAATATGGATGGTAGAATGATTGCCTACTTTGTCAGTTTGACGGACCTTGGATTTTTATAATTAACATTATTTTGCTGTTCTTTGTAAGTACGAATAAACAAAAAACATCAACTGTTTGTTATTTCATGGTGAAATGTACGCATCGTTAAAATATGAATAAAATTTATAAATATATTTAACTTGATCTTTTAATTTGAATCGTGTATTTGTGATTAGTTATGCTAATTAGAAAGATCGTTTTGAGCTGCTTACTTTCGCTGTGCTGTTTGACGTTTTTTTTTTGTATTTTCTCATCTTCGGTCTCGGACAATTAAACCACACAAATATCCCACACTGAAGATGACCGAAACGCATCTGACAGACTGACACGGCGAGAGTAAACAGACAAAAATGATCGGTATTGGTGTAATTACAGGTTCATCACCCTACATACTACAAAAAAATCTCACACTAGTTAAGGAAAAGTAAATTTATAGTCACTGCTCAGTCAGGAGTCAGCAATGTTCGTAAATAGGACTGAAATGGATTAAATTCGTGAGATGAAATAATAGCAGTTCGTCAGAACGATGTATCTTGCAATTTATCTGTTTCACATTGGTTTTTGTGTTTGCGGCTAGTTGTTCATTTAAAAAAAAACCTAGCATTCATTTTTGTGCATAAAATAAGAGTGAAGTTTGTGCAACCTTCGTTGTAATCTATGAAGTTGTAATTGATTATTTGAGAGCGTTTTGTAGATAAAAATCTATTACTCAGATAAATGGACTTTTATGACAAATTCTGACGTTTGTGATTTCTATTAGTTCTTAACATAGGTTCGATGGCCATCTATTATTACGTTCTATTCCCTCCCTCACATTTTCAGTAAACAATTGTTTAAAAATGTAATTGATTTTTGCGAATTTAACGAACTATAACAGAGATGGCTTGGGTACATTTATCAACCTGTCCCTGTAAATATTTTTTATTTATACAATATATCTACAAAAAAAAAAAAAAAGTACAAAAACATAAAAAAATAAATAAATGTGATACCACAAGAATAGTACCACTCGAATAAAGGTTGAAATATCAGCAAAAAAAAAAAAAAAAAAAAATGTTTTCTAAACTACTTCTTGACCGCTCCTCACTTCAATAAATTATGAAAAAACAGGTCTCCAAAAAGCACACATTTATTTAAAGTTAAAAAAAACAAACAAAAAAACATGTATTTTGGACAGGATTTCGTTTTTATTTGATGTTCCACGGTTGAAGGATACTTTGTAAAAATTGTCCTGTATTGCTTCTTAATTGGTGAAATTCCCATGTTGCCAAAAAATAGAAGTGCAAATCCTCGCGCGTTTGTTTTAAAATTTTGATTAGAAAGGCAAATAGTTCCAACGATGATGTATTCTTTTGAATGGAAATGTGTTTTGTCAGGGCGATGAGATTTGGATTTTGGACTGAATATATTTACAGACTGTGTATGCATTCTATTTATGATAAGAGTGGAGTCTTCGAATATTTCATACACAATTTTTTTCCGATATGAAGAGGCCATAATTTAAAGGAAAAGAAAGCAAAACGAAAAGCACATTGCATAATGAATGCCATTAAATGATGATGAAATACCAAATAATAAAAAAAAAGAAAAAAAAAACAGTAAACAAAAAGATAAAGTGGAAAACTTACCTAATAGACCTAAATGGACTTAACTAAAGATTCAGATTTTCGGAATGTGTATTTATAAAAACTTAGGTACTACTTTCATTATAAACCGGGTCCTTGAACATAAAATTGAACCGATCAAATTAAATCTTAAAGTTAAAAATGTATTTACTCATATATTTACCAAAATTAAAATTTCATGCTGAGAGTGCGTGTATTTTTAAGCATGGATGAACTTATTAGCATGAAATTGTTTTATTGTTAACTGACAAATACTTGTACAATTTTTTACCCTAGGTACATATTCATGCGTAGATTGAAAAATTAATTTACCCTCAAATTTTACGCCGGCTAAAAGACAATGATTTCGTGAAAGTGAAAGCATAGATGTAAAAAAAATTCATAGGCTGATTAGAATGAATTGGTTGAAATGGCAAGGAAAAAGATTTTGTGATTAATTATTTGAGGAAAATGATCTAATCTGATCAAGCGTTCTTAGAATGTTATTCATTTATCTGTATTTATTAAATCTACTTTAAACTTATTGGCTGTTTGATTGTCTGAGGTTCTGTCTATTATTTGTTTTCCTTCTCATTGAGACAGGTTTGGACTCAGTAATATTATCTGTGCTTGGTTGAATTGTACATTACAGTTAAACTGATCTATTCATTTTATATTCAATTTGCACTGAAACATCGAGTAAAATGGTAAGCAATTAGTAAATATGCTAGAATTTAGAAAGAATAATTAATCTGAAGCCGTGAAATATCGTTTCTTCTAGTTGAAAGAGTTTTAGGTGCTGCCATTTGTGTATAATCACAGTAAAATAGAAAAGAACTACACGAGAAATTGTCAGTGTTTTTAGTGGAAATACGTATAGAAAAAATTAAGATTGGTCTAAAGTTTACCTGATCTTTTGGGATTTTTAAAGAGTGCTGTGAACGTTTGTTACGTATAATTTTGATCTCATTATTGATGAATGCACATTTTGATTAAAATAGAAATGTTATCTTAAGTGATAGCATGTATGTTTTTTAAGAGATATCGTGACAATTTTTTACATAAACTTTCGGGGCCAAGATTTGGGGTACTTGCAAAATACTAAAGATATAAATGATACCAGATTAAATTGTTTTTATCTTTTTACAATTAATTTGCAATTTTGATAAAATACGCTGAAATTGCATGCTTCTTGAACTTGTAATAGTATTGATTAACTTCGCTATTACTGCCTGAATAACTTAATTATGTCACAGTTTGTGAAGGTCAATAGGTTAATTTTTGTCATTGAAAAGTTAAATCATGGCTGTTACTTGTACAATAGGATTGTAAATAAATTACAATACTATTAGAAAAAAAAAATTATTAACATTAAACAGTAAATTATATTTGTACTACATAGTTTAACTAGATTGTAAATCTGTTACAGGATTCAGAAGCGGAGTATCTCTCTCATCAAAATGCTTCTACTACTACACTTTACCCTTTACTCTAGAGAAAATCTGAACTGATTATTTAGGCTAGGTAGAATAACGTTTGAAACTAATTTTCAAAAATTAGTCGGTAGTTTTTGTATAGATAAACAAGATCAAATTTATCAATAAAAAAAAACCCACAAAAAAACAGTGCTTTCATTTTGAAGTAGACAGTGTGTTAATCTTTGACTGAATTTAACACAGCGGTTGTACTTCGAAATTTGTGGCTGGCGATGCAATGAGCAGTAGTCACCGAACTTACAGAAGGACATGTAACAATAATTTAAGTGTAGACAAAACAGGGAATAACAGCGGGACAACTGGTTTGTTTAGCGACTGTGATGAAAGCCGAGGTGGTTTCACATCGGCAGTTGGCTGTCGCTTGACATTACCATCAATAAGTAACAGAACCAATTATAACAGAACCAAATTTCCTAGAGATATTATCTGTAATAGGTAATAATTTATATATTTGATTTTTTAAGTGGTTTTATTTTTGTTTAATTATTGTTTTTTCTTCAGTGTGTTTTCTTCTCCTAGAGAACCAATTTGTATACAGAAGCCTTTAAAGTCGCCTAGACCTAGAACAACCGCTGTAAAAACGGGGTCTAGCCTTGGACAGACTTCTTCAAAGGTATTTTAAGACTGACGAAAAAACAAAAACAATTGCTAATTAACTTGAAATTAAATTTGGTCGTAAAAATAATTACAGGTGTCGCTTCCCAAAGTGACAGGTAGAGGGAGGCGTGGGGAATCCCCAGTGGAGATAGGAGGGGACAAGAAGTCCTCCCCACCGCCCAACGATTCATCGCAGCCGGTGGAAGAGGAATTATCGGATAAGAAAGAGGGTAAGGGAAAAAACCGGAGGGTCAGAAAGAAGGACGACAATGAAGAAGTACAGTCTGAAAATGATGGCGGAGGAGCCGGGGGAACAGCAGTGCTTTCTGTCAACCCTGAGCTTTCTGAGAAGCAAGCTGAGGGTGCTGACCCCGAAGTTGATGCTGGCAGTGAAAAAATGTCAACCCATAAAGAGAAGGCACAGGAAGAGGATGAGGAGAAAGCTATAGGAGTTTCTCCAGATGGAAGGTGAGTTATTATTTTTATTTCCAAATTAATTAAATAACTCACTTTATATTTATTTTTGTAAAGGTTCCTTAAATTTGAGGATGAGATTGGGAGGGGTAGTTTTAAAACTGTATATAAAGGTTTAGACACACAAACGGGAGTAGCCGTAGCATGGTGCGAGTTGCAAGTTAGTAGATAAATCTATTATATATATAATTAATGTTCACATATAAAATTTATACAAGATTTTTATCAACAATTACTTTCAGTTAATAACCGCATGTAAAAATAATTTCAGGAAAAAAAATTGAATAAAAGTGAACGGCAGAGGTTTAGAGAAGAGGCTGAAATGTTGAAGGGTTTACAGCATCCGAACATCGTTAGGTTTTATGACTATTGGGAAGTGACATTAACAAAACGGAAATATATTGTTCTTGTCACAGAACTAATGACTTCTGGGACACTTAAAACGTAAGGATTATTCATTAACTTGATGCGAAGCAAGCTGAACAACCATGAATTTTAATTTTATTGTATAATATATTGATAATTCATTTTACGCTATTTATTTTGATTTCATTTTTCTTATTGCTCGCAATATGGAGAAAGAAAATAATTTATGTTTATTCCAAGCTGCACACTATTCACATGAAAGATATTTAAATAGTGTGCATGAGAATGAGATAAATTCAACACTGACGAACCAGGTACTAATGACATTTTTATCTTATATGATTTATTCAGGTATCTTCGGCGTTTCAAAAAGATTAACCCAAAAGTACTGAAATCTTGGTGTCGCCAGATCCTCAAAGGATTACTTTTCCTCCACAGCCGTTCGCCTCCTATAATTCACAGGGATTTGAAATGTGACAATATTTTCATAACTGGGACATCGGGGAGTGTCAAAATTGGGGACTTGGGTCTTGCGACGTTAAAAAATAGGTCATTCGCTAAGTCTGTGATTGGTAGGCATTTTTTCTTATAATTATTACATTATCGTGCGATTTTTTTGTGCGAAACTATAACAATTTTTTGTTTTTGTTACAGGAACACCGGAATTTATGGCTCCTGAAATGTACGAAGAACACTACGATGAGAACGTCGATGTTTATGCTTTTGGCATGTGCATGTTAGAAATGGCAACTTCAGAATATCCTTATTCTGAATGCTCTGGTCCTGCTCAAATTTATAAAAAAGTGATAAGTGTAAGTCCATTTTGTTTTGTTTTTTGTTTTTCATAGGATCAAATTGCGCGAAAATTATTTTTCATTTTGCATTTAGGGAATTAAGCCACAGAGTTTTGATAAGGTTGAAAATCCAGAAGTTAGAGAGATAATAGAACAGTGTATACGACTGAAAAGGGAGGAACGTCCTGGGATCAAGGAACTTCTGAACCATGTCTTCTTTGCTGATGACATCGGTTTAAAGCTCGATCTTGTTTCGAGGTAATAAACTAGCCGATGATTTATTCTTTATATCAATAACTTTTACTACTTTAAAATTTATAGGGAAGAAGCTATAGCTGGGGATAATTCTAAAGTTGAATTTAGACTGAGGGTTTTAGATCCAAAGAAGAGGAGTAATAAATATAAAGAGAATGAAGCAATTCAGTTTGATTTTGATGTAGAAGTGGATAATGCAGAGGAAGTTGCTAAAGAAATGGTTCGTTCATTTGAAGATTTTATTAAAATAATTAAATAAAAATACAATTTAAATTTATCCTTATGTTTCAGGCCAAAGGCGGCATTATTAATGACGATGATGCTCGCACAGTAGAGAAAATGCTTATAGCCCAGATAACATCTTTAAAGAAAGCGAGAGAAGATAGAAAACATCAAATTGAATGTGGTTGGTATATTTTTATAAATTTGTAATATTTATAATAAAAAATAAATGTGTATCAATAATTTTGTATGTTATTTTGATAAATATGTTTTACAGCTTATGATGATGAGGCTGGTGTTATTGATGTAAGTGTTCATTTAATTTTTGTATGCTGTGTACAATTGAAATTGATTTTTTGCTTAATTTTAGGTGCATGGAGTTATGGCCGAAGGAACTTACAGCATTTCAGAGCCAATAATGATACATGCAGACAGAGTCGTTCAAGAAGGGATGATGATGTCACCCTCTCAGCAAGAAAATTTTCTCCAAACACCAAATTTGAATCAATTTATTATTGATGAAAGACAATATGATATGTCAAGATCTGCTGGGGTCACTCCTCTTTTAGGGCAGTTGCCCACGGAGGCCAACTTCTCTCTGGATCAAGATGTTCACAGGATTTCCACTAGTCAACCGCCTGCGATGCAATTACAGTACGATCAGCAGTCCCAGGTGACACAGGATAATATGCAGCAGAGGATTTCTACTGTTCAGCAGCCGGTCCTGTCCCAGGTTCCACCTGAACACATGATTCAACCTTCTCAGGTGCAAGTGTCTGCTCAACAGGAAAACATCCAGAGAGTGTCAACAGTTCAAACTCCACAGGTAATGACAGAAAATGTGCAGAGGGTATCTACCGTTCAGCCTCCTCAGTATGACATACAAATGGGCAATGACCCTATGCACATAATGACTTCACAGCACCAAACAATCCAGCAGCCGCAGCATTATGAAATTTCTCAAATTCAACAGGTACAAGCACCTCTACAACAGTATGACAATCAACAGATCCAACAGGAAAGCATGCAGCGTATGTCAACTGTTCAACCTCCACAGTTGACACAACCGTTATCGCAGATGACTCAAGTTCAACAAGATATCCAGCAACAAAGAATTTCAACAGTGCATCCACCACAAGTGCAGCAGTTGAATACTGACAATTTACAACAGAGAATTTCTACTGTCCAGCCTCCTCAAATGCAACAGTATGATCAAGATATCCACCAAAGGATGTCCACCGTACAACCTCCCCAAATGCATCATTTTAATCAACAATATGAAATGTCTCAAGTGCAACAAAATGAAAATGTCCACAGGATGTCAACAGTGCAGGCACCCCAAGTTCAACAGATCCAATCATCTCAAATTCAATATGAATCAAATGTACAGAATGACATGCAACACCGAATATCAACAATACAACCGCCACAACAGTATGATTTACAACAGATGTCACAAGATGCTCACCGTGTATCTTCTGTTCAGCCTCCTCAAGTTCAACAATTGCCACAGACAATGCAAAATGACTCAATGCAACAGAGAATATCAACTGTACAAGCACCTCAAGTGTCTCAACTTCAACAAGGCTATTCTACGCCTCAAGGAGACAATTATCAAAGGGTGCCTGTAGTTCAGACATCACAGTGTCAACAACAGGTTCCTGATTGTATGCAGCATAGGGTGTCTACAGTTCAGCAACCTCAAATGCAACATTACGAGCAACCCCAACAGCTTCACCAAGATGGAATGCAACAGAGGATGTCAGTAGTACAACCTCCTCAGATGCAGCAGTATGAAACACATACAATGAATCTTCCTCAAATGCAACTTTTTGATACGCAACAGATGCAACAACCTCAGATTCCTCAATATGATAATAAACAGCAGTCCCAACAAATTCAACAGCCTCAGATGTCACAATATGATGCTCAGCTACAGCAGTCGCAGATGCAACAACAAATTCAATCAGTGAATCAACAACAGATTCAAGCTGATCGTGTACATATTATGTCTTCAGTTCAAGTGCCGCATGAACAACCTCAACGTATGTCAACAGTACAACCCCCCCAAATGGAACAAATTCAACAGCACATGGCGCAAGACCAAATGCAGTGTATGACTTCCGTTCAACAACCACATCACCAACAACAGTTATCACAAGAACAGGTGCGTAGTATGTCAACTGTGCAAGCTCCTCAGATTATTCACGAACAAGTACGGAGCCTCTCAACTGTTCATCCTCCTCAAATTACTACAGAACAAATTCGTAGCATGTCTACTGTTCAGCAACCTCATATACAACAGGAACAAATGAGAAGCATGTCAACTGTGCAGCCTCCGCAGCAGTTAACACAGGAGCATGTGAGGAATTTGTCTACTGTACAACCTCCACAAATAACACAGGACCAGGTTCGAAGTATGTCAACTGTGCAGCCTCCTCATTTGCAACAAGAACAAATACATGGCATGCCGACAGTACAACAATCACGTATACAACAAGAGCAAGTGCGCAGCATGTCTACAATTCAATCATCTCAGGTGCCAGTAGAACAAGTTCGTACCCTAGCGAGCACACCTCAGATGCCACAAGAGCCTCAAGTTAGGAGTCTACCAGCAATGCAGCAACAACCACAAATTCCCCAAGAACATGTTCGAAGTATGTCAACTGTCCATCCTCCACAAATTCAACCAGAGCAAGTAAGGAGTATGTCGACAGTACAGCCTCCTACAAATATTCAGGCCCAGGTGAACCATGAACATGTTCAACACATGCAGATGCAGGACCAAATTCAGATGACTTCTCATATACAGTCAGAAATTCAAATGCAGCAACAAATTCAACAGGATCAAATGCATAGAGCATCGACAGTTCGAAGCACTCCATTACCTCCTGAACAAATGCAAGGAATGCCATCAGTCCAACAGTCTCAAATGCCTCCCGTTCAACCGACACAGATTACACCAGAACACATGCATCAAATAAGCAATGTTCAAATTCAGCAAATACAACCTCAAATTCAAAATCAGACATTTGAAAATAACCAGCAGATCCAATTAGACAACAACCAGATGCAGCAAATGATTTCATCTGTTCAGCATCCCCAGTATGATTCACAAACATCTCAGTTGGTTTCTCAAATCCAACAGTCTCAAATACCTCCCCAACAGCAGCAACACATTCAAGCGGATATGCAACAGAGGATGTCTTCTGTGCAGCCTCCACAGCTGTATGATATGCAACAGTTAGGAATGCAGCACCAATACCAAGAAATGCATCGCATTTCCACTGTGCAAGCACCCAGTTTAGATCCCTCACCACTTACTAACACAGTGCAGCCACCTAACATGTTATTAATGCCACAGCAAGTCGATCAAACTTTAAAGGACCAGATTACACCTCTTTTAGAAATGCCCAGGATGGAAAGTGGGGGAGTCTCTCCTATGGTCGCATCAGAACCGACAACAATCTCCTACACAAGTATGAGTACTAGTCAACAACAGCCATCGGAACATTTTCCTGTTCAAAATACATCCGAATCCACTACGCCTCAGGGCCAAGAGACTTTACCATCTTTTCCGTTGCAACAACAACAGCCATGCCAAAATTACCAAACCATTTCTCAGCAACAACAGCAGCAGCCACAAATGTTGGCACAACATTTTCCCACTCAGCAAATAATTCAAGAGCAACAGATCATAAATAAAGACTCTCCTGTTTATCATACTGTAAGTTTTAATACAAAAATAATTGAAAAAAAAGTATTATTAAATAAATTGTTTTACTTTACAGCAACAAATGGATATGAGGCACGGTTTTCAACCATTGCCGAATGAACAGGTCCAACAAATCAAAGCTGCAGCCATCACAGGCCAGGTTGGTTTTTTGGTTAATTTCAATGTAAAAACATTAACTACAAAATCTAAAATAAACTTTACACAAAAGGGCGCAAAAGGACAGAGGAGTATAAGCACTGTTTTACCTCCTTCCCAGCAAACCGTCAGTGAGCATGAAGCAAACCTAAGAAGACACTCTGCTGAAGCTATCCCAGCACACTCGGATCTACCCAAAGCAGATGCCGTGGACACAACAGCGGAACAGGTTCGTAAACTTGCCACCTTTTTTTAAAAGCTAATTGGATTTATTCATTCTTTAAATAGAAGAACATTATCACAAAATTACAATGAACTCGGGTAGAAAAATTAATAATTATGCAACATCCATCCTGAGTTCACAGAAGTGGGCAAATAGTCCATTTCACATTAATGACATATTTTATAAAATGAAAAACAACAATGTATTATTACTAACTGGTTCTAAATAAATTTTGTTAATACATATTTATAATTTTTTTTTTAAATTAATAAAACCAAATCAGTTAAGTTGTTTAAAATTATGAAATGGCCCATAAAACTTAGATTTTTATCGTAAATAATTTTTAACAATAATAAGTTTACTGCACAAGTTTTTAAGTTATGGGTTTTATTAAAAATCAAATTTGTGAATTGTTTTGCTTCTGTGAACTCGGTAGTGAATTTTTTTTTTTTTTTTTACTTTACTATACATTCTTTTCTAACATTTCTTACAATTTTATTTTCACAAGGTGCTTCATTAGTTAAGTCTGCCTAATTTGATTTTCCCCAAATAAATGCTTATGTGCATACAAATTAAAAAAAAAGCCGTTTTATTTGTATCACAAATGCAGCATGGATTACATTAAGATTTTTTAATCTGGACAAATATAATTGAAATGTTTTATCTTTCAATCCAAATTTTATCACGCGAGATTAAAGCACATAGCCACCATTCTAGATACTTTTCATAACAAAAGCTGTCTATTCAGTGACAATCTTATCAGTCCCAAGCTCTTTAATTCTGATTTGTTTAAATATTTTCAGTTTGATGTAATTAGGTTTTTTTTTGTTCAATTTAATTGCTGACGAAAGTTAGAGGGATTTTTCTTTGATAAAATGTTAACCAAATCCTGTAATCAGAATTAGATTTGTAATTTCTATTACTTGAAGATGATTGTGACTTACATGTGGTGCCATAAGTTTAAAATAGTTTTAGAATTTACTGTTTCAAGAGCTGGTAGAAAGGAACTGGTTTCTAAACCCTTCGGTCCAAAAAGTGTCAGATTAAAATTTAAAAAATTACTACTCCAATTTTTAACTGCTAGGGGTTTTTCCTTTCAAGATTTGGTCTCTTTGTAAATACTTAGATACTTTTTCATTGCATTTTTTGTTTACAAATTGCAATTTAATAATCTGTTAAAGTTGTGAGGAGCGGTCAGTATAAAAATATTTTAGAAAAAAACATGTTTTTCACCTTCCCCCTGAAATTTCAACCTTTTTTTCGGTCGTTTTCAGGCTATGGGTAAGATACAAAACATTAAATGAAAAGTACAATACAGATGTAAACATACATTTTGAACTAAGTATTTCAGGTCATAAATTTACATTAGCTAAAAAAGGGTATTTTTTAAATACTGACCTAAAATCTTACTGCTCCTCACATTTTAACAAAATAATTCACTATTTTTGTGGTCTGCTTGACCAATTAATACATGACAATTAATTAAGGTTTTTAGTTGAGTTGAAAAAAAAGTCACGAGCGGGATTTGAACCCATGACACTTGGCTAGGCTAGATACGCCGCTGCTCTACCACTTGAGCTAATGTGACCTCGATCCACTCGGACATCAACTTCCTATCTCAACCCTACCATATGAGTTTTCCCTCCTTTTGCCATTTTTGCAATTTTGCTTGGTGGTCAATTAAAAAAAAAAAAATTATTCAGATATCGTGAGATGCGGTCTGGTGTGATGTAGGTATCAGAAAAACATTTTCTTTATCGTGCCAACGTTTCGATCTTTTATTGAGATCACCATCAGGGCTCAAAGTGTTTGTCATCTGTGTAATTGTGCCATGTCGTGTTGAGAGTGCCAGTGAGATTTTATCAAAAAATGAATGCTTTCTTCTATGAAAGTTTAATTATACCTTGTGTGTTGTAAATAAGTGTTAACATACTTTACGAATAGAAAATATGTATTGATATAGTCCTTTTGTACATGGAACATCTAAAAGAAATCTATTACAAAATCAAATGTTTATAGTTGATCAAGTATAATAATAAAATTTAATAAAGTATAATAATTAGTGTGTAGTATTTGTGGCTATTAATAACAGTGTCTGTCAACACGGCACACAACCGTGACACATCTACGCAGAAAAAAAATTTTGAACCCTGAAGATGATCTCAATAAAAGATCGAAACGTTGGCTCGATAATGAAAATGTTTTTTGAATCCTACATCACTCCAAACCGCATCTCATGATCCCTAAATAGTCGTTGTTGGTATAATTATTAAATTATACTTATTAGTTATATTAATTGATATTATATATAGTTTAGTGATTTCCCTCTCTTATTTAATTTAGTATGTTTAATTTATTTTTATGCTGTGACATTTAAATCTTAATTTGTACATTCATTTTGTGCCAAATTGTGGACTTTTTGTTTGTTTATTCAAGAACAGGATCCATAGCCCATAGTAAAATTTATTTTCTTTTCATTTTTTCTGTCAGTACCATCCAATACTTATTTACATATCAATGTACAATTTTTTTCCATCCAAAGCAGTGAGGCCATGGTAAATATAAGAATGACAAAAGATGAGGCATTTTGGACAGAAGAGTATCTCTGGTGTTATTCCCTTTAATATTTTTGTCAAGAAATGTTAGACACGAGTGTATTTAATCACAAATTAGACTTCTCAATAAAATCTTTTAATTAAAACAGCATTTTACAAAGCTATGATTTTGTTTATTTCATTGAATATTTACTTGCAAGGATAAAGGCCAAAAAGATATGTTCAGCACGATAATGTTCTTCGAAATAATTCGTAGCCTAACGGCTCTGATGTAAATTGTTCTTACAGGGGTCAGAAGAAGCAAATGGTGCCTCTACACAGGATGGGTGATTATTCAATATAATATATTACAAATATATAAATGAAAGTACATTACTTTAAAATAGGAAACAAAACTTTGAATTGTGTTTTGGTGATGAGAAAAAAAAATTAATTGCACCTTACTTTTTGTCATTATTTTAAATTAGCCAGAGCGATAGAAAAATATTTTTGTTTTTGTGTGCTTGCCAATGAACAGGGATCAAAGTGGTGGAGCTGGTGTGAAAAAAGGCCCTGTAAAACGACGCAGCAGAGCGAACGGGCCAAAACTGAGCGTACTCTCTGCCTCTGAAGGAAATGTCGAGTGCCAGCTTGAAACCGGAAAGCAGAAGACGATTACGTTCAAGTTTTCTATGGAAGATGTTGTCCCTATTGATATCTCCAATGACCTCGTAAGTATTCGAGAACGGTAATAAAATGGCAGAAGGGTGATTGAAAGTGATTGTTTAAAGAATATATTTTAACATTCAGTACAGAAGACTCGAATGTTAATCTTGGCCTACAAAATAAAATCAATTTTAATCATAGCTGTGCCTGGGTATGGTTGAAATTTCGAGTGCACATATCGCTTATTTACTGCTTTCAGTTCTTTTCTGTAATTATTAATTTTTTATGCAAAAGATATAAGATGAAAAAGTCTTGTATGGGATTTGAACCCATGGTCTTTGGCATCTGACGCTTTAACCGCCTGAGACAGACTTTTCTATCCCAACAAATAATGTTTGTGCAATTCCTTTTTTTTTTTTTTTTTTTTTTTTTTTTTCTTAATTAACTTCTTCATTGTCTTTATTAAATAATTTTAATAATTATTAAATATATCACCTTGATGGTTTTGGTCTGTATTAAGTTTACCAAATTCTATCGTGCATAATTATTAAATAAATAATAATTTATGTATTTTTATCATTTAAAGTAAAATTGAAGACTGTCATGGCTGAGTAGTTAGGGTGTCATCAGACTAGTGGTTCCGAATTTGAATCTTAGCCAGAGCCCTTGGCTTTTTAATTGATAATAATATTAAAAATGAGTTGTAAAGTGGTTTGACTCTTACCCACGACACCCAGGCCTTTGAATGCTAGCCATAAATTAAAAAACATTAACTCTGCACAGTGCTGAAAAAAAAAAAAAATACAGTGCAATAAAATTAAACGTGCTCAAACTTTTGTTCAATAATTGAGCAAACTTCTGTGGGAACTGCGGTGAAAGAACAGATAAAATCAAAAAGTAATAACAATGTGTTACAATGATAATGAAAGTTTTTTTATTTTACAGTGGTAGTCATGTATTTTTCACACACTTGCTTTACCCATGAAACCGTGAAACAAATATCATCTGCTTTTAAGAAAGTTTTGGATGAATTTGTTCAAATTATTAATTGCATCAAGTCGTGGCGATTGAAGTCAAGACTTTTCACAATACTACGTGACAATATGGGAAGCCTTCCGGGTAGGCTGTCTTACGAGAAAGCACTTTCGTGATTATAGGAATTACGTTCTGTAGTCTTATCTCTTTTTTATGGACCACGATGTCAAACCGGCCAAAGTTTTCAGTGATGAGAAATGGCAATATATACTGTATTTATCAGATACTTTCTTTAAAATAAATTCAGTCTTTATTACACTTTTTCTTAAAATCTTAAAATTTCATTGCTTTTTTGAATTTTGATGCTTTCATTACAATTTTGAAGGGTTTTTTTAATGCAAGAAAATCCAATTTTTAGTAATACTTTTTTAACATTAAATGCAATTAATTTTTTTTTGGGGGGAGGGGGACCACAGTAGCCGTGAGATCCTCTCTGCGGTCGTGGGTTCAATTCCCACCATCGTGTGTCTTTTTTCACCCCCCCCCCCACGATATGAATACACATATAATAATCATCACATTGGATAAATATGCATCAATCATAAGGCTATTAAAAAAAATTAATTTTTTTTGAAACTGACAGTAAATGCATTAATTTTTTAATTTGTTTCTTAAGAAATTCTCATCTGAAATGCTTTAGGTACATCTTATTTTAACTACAATACAACATGTATTTTTGTAAAATATCCTTTACAAAAAATAAATATAAAAATTTAAATTAAATTAATTTTTTTCCGACAGGTACAGAGGAAACTTCTGGGCTCTTCTCAGGCCGATCTCTTAGTGGAGCAGTTAAATGAAGTCATTCGGCAGTTGAAAGAACATCCGACAAAACTCCCAATTCTTGAACCGCCTCCAAGCCCTGCAAGAAAACCGCCGTCATCTAGGGTAAGTACATTTATATTTTTCTCCGTGTTGTTTACGTTTTATGAAAATATAATGCTTCTGTTGTTATTTACGTCAATGTTTCATAATAACGCCTAGTTAAGGGATATTATTAACAGTGGAAATAATTAAAAAAAACAACTAAAACAATGTATTATATAATTGTTCAGATGGTGCATAATCTCAGAATAAATGACACTTAGATTGCAGGCAACCTGAATTTAGTTAAAAAATTTTCAGAACAATTTTTCTTTAATGTTAAAAGTTTTTATTGGATGAAAATGATGTTCTACTCATTGTTTTCGTCCAATGCATTGTTACATTCTTTCCGCCTTAAGTATTTTTATCAAATATATTATGTCCCACCATGCGTTGCCTTGAAAGTAAGGTCATACAATAAGTCAAATTAATTGTAAAATAGATAAAATTGTAAGCACTGTTGTCAAATTTTGTTTGTTTTTGATAAATTTGAATTATGATCCTTATAACATTGTCTTCTTCAATGTTTTATTGCAATTTAAATTTTTTCTCTCTCAAATTTATTTACATCCTGAGTGATAAAGAGTTAATTATAGAAGTTTTTAAATTTATTGATACAAGCTAACGAAAAAAAATTAATTTAAAAAACTGTCTAAACTTTAATGTTGCTATATTTTCATTGTGGCAATTGCTAGTTTTATTATAGTTTCCGCTGTTAATTTTACAACTTACTGGCAGAAGGAAATATGTGTTTACAAGTACCTATTTTCCCCGTAACTTTTCCTTTATTTTCTCATATGTATCGCAAAACATTTAAACACATTCAGTTGAAACCAGTTATGTAATATTAATTTTATTATGTAATTAATATCAATAAAATAATGGACTCCGAAATTCAAAGATAGAGGTGTAAGTTTGAGAGGTAATATTGTAGGTGCGGCATTGGTCGTTGACAAGGCACAGGGCTCTTGTCACTCCGCACAGGCACTTCAGATCGGTGAGTCCGCAATTCGTGACATAAAAAGCGAACGAGAAGTTAAAAAAATTAAATTAATAAAAAAAATAAACAAAAGGAAAAACATTGAAAATGAAATGAGCAAGACTATGCTTTAACACGCTCTATATCTGCCTTCATTATATTCTGCCTATAATTAGTTTTTTTAAATAATTATCATAGATAAATCGTATCTGTTGATAATCTGATTGTGCGCACAGTTGGTTGAAAAAATATTCTGTAAAAAAAGTGGTTTCTTTGTCAGCAGCATATTTACCTGATTGGCTGATGGTTACCAATGATGAAAGAAACCTTCTAAATTAATATTAATACTGTAATTATTTATAGGGAAGTTTTATAGGTAGATTTTGTATAGCATCAGTATATTTTTTAGTAAGTAGTTGAAGTAGTATAATTCAATAAAAAAATTGTTTTATAAGATTAAGTATATTTATAAAGTTTCGATTGTAACGGAGTAAATAGTTCTGTTTGTCTTCTCGCCAAAATGTTGATTAAAGTTAAAAATTTTCTCAAGTATTTTGAATGCTCAATAAACTTTCTTTTTTAAAAGGCAATCCCAAGAATTCTTCATATAAAATTAATGAACAATACGGAAATGTCTAATGCAAAAATTGTCTTAGTGTATTTGTAGCATTAGTTGTTTATGCATAAATTGAGGATGCTTAATTTAAAAGAATCTATTTAGACTTGTAGTTTAACATTTTGTCTTTATTTATTATTTTGGTGCCATAAGCCAAACAGGAGAGCTGAACATAGAACCCCAGTATCACGACTTACGCCTTGCATCGCTCATTTTCTTGACATAACTTGTTAATTTTGTACAGTCAGTTATCATAATGGGGAAAAGTGGAAATTTGCTTTCCAGTTCACTATAGTATTTTGCCATTTTTCATAAATGTTTTTCTACAGTACTTCTATTAGATTTTCCATTGAAGATTGCCTAGTTTAGGAAATTTCTTTTAAAATTTTGATATTTAACAAGTTTAATCGTAGTTTGACGCACATAAATCTTTTGCTAACATACTTTTATTCCAGTATTTAAATTATTCAGTATTTTGTCACTTTTCCCATTTAATCAATATTAAACATACGTAAATATCTTTCAATTGTTCTTCATTTTCTTAAAGCAGTTCTGATTGAAATAAAAATGTACAGACCTTAATGTTTATAACAATCGTCAAGAAAGTATTTAGCTTTTTCTGAAGCTTATCAATCACGTGTGTTTTTTTACTTTCCACGCTATGGAATTTGCATTGAGATTGAAAAGAAAAAAATGTTAAAAAAAGCCTGCAAATGTCACTGTACTAATTTTACTTGTATTTTTTTTCACTCTGCACAGCTCAAAAACAAAATTTCTTTTTTTTTATAACGATATTTTGTTGGTCGTAACATTGATAGTATTGCTAATTCAAACATGAATAAATATTCTGTGTTCAGAATTATTCAAAACGTTTACCAATGGTGTAAAAATAAAATAACACGCTTCTGAATTTCTCTGTGGGTGGTAAGTATTTTATGGAAATAGTTATTGTATTACTTCAGTTAATGTCGTAAATTTTCTAGAATATTCTATCTTATTACTGATTTTTCAAAAAAACATTCAATTCTAAAGTAAATTATGCGAGTAGTGCTAATCGAAATTGCTTAGTTCGGTTTGTTGATACAGCGAAAGCATTTTGGTTTATGGCGAATTCACGTTTAGTCGTTTGCCTTTCCAGAGTTTGTCTAACTGAAAAACAAGAGGTCGTTTCGGGAAAGAAGACGAAGAGTGTATTAAAACAAAAAAACTGTATATTTGTACAATCTGTTGATCCTTTTATGACTGAATTTTGGAGAAGAGGTAAATCGGCTGTCAACTGACTTCAATAAAATGGATTTTCATATTATTTGTCAAATTTATTTTGATTTATTTTAAACGGAAGAGCAAAACCTGCTCCCTGTTGATGCGATCTGTAATATGACGGCTTAAAGGATTAAGGCAATTAAGCTATTCACATTTCCAAAGTTATTTTGAATTATTACAAGTTTCACAGCACACAAAAATCAGTGGTATGGTCAAATTAATAACTTTTATCGCACTTAATCATTAATGTTAGCCTTTTCCTCAGGATGATATAATACTTAGAAAATCGTAATAGAAGATTTTTTCCTTTTTTAAATAAAATTTGCAATATTTCAGTTTAGGTGATCCTATGGCATTTTTATTTTCAAGAAACGTACATATCATTTTTTGACGTTTTAAAATAACAGATTATTTTAAAAAAAAGTTAATATTTCTTAAAAATGAAACATTGAAATATTGTAATTTTTATTAAAAAAAAAAAAAAAAAAAGCTCAAGGACAACAATAATATAAAATTAATAAATAAATGAAACGTTTATATACAATATTTTTTGTGAAGTATATGTAAATTTTAAGTGTAAATGTAAAAATTTTTTTTTATATGTACAGAAACAACAGCTGAAAATGTCCCGACCACATTTATCAAAAGCCACTGTTAAAAATAAAATCCCTATAAACTATACATATAAAGTGACGGGAAATTATCCAATTTCAATAATTTGATATTCTAAATATTACATTTAATTATACTTTTTATGCTTGGGATGAAAAAGCTAGTTTGACAAGTGGGATTCAAACCGACGACAATTGACAGCGACACTCGAACCAGCACGACTTCTTGATCCATTCCAACACAGACTCCTCATCTCAACCTACAACCTTTCAAATTTTTTCCTCTTTTCGCAATATTTTCAAATATTGTGCATTCAGGATTCAATTCTTGGCGACTTGTAAAATGGCTGAGTCAAAATCACGATAGATGGTTAGAGCGTCAGCGTATTTGGCTGAAGGTTTTGGGTTCGAATCCCGCTATCGAGACTAGCATTTTCATCAGATCCAAGATTTATTTAAATACAGTCAATTATGACTATTAAATAATATATGGATTAATATTTAATAACTTCAAAAGTAGTTTTTGTATATAAAAGGTAAGTATATAATTGTTAAAGTTTTATATTTTTTTTGTGCAAAATTACACAGTTACAACCATTGATTTACCGGCGTTCAAACAAAAAATCTGCGTGCGTATCGCTTTTGATGTTTCTACAAAGAAATACAGAGACAAAGAAGTGATAGTTAACACTCTCAGAAACACTTGATAACATTCAATGAATTATTATTAATTAATTACATTATATTATTCTTTTAAAAATTATCTTTTGGCCGGCCCGAAGTCATTGAAAATTTTAAGTATCTAATTGGCCAGCCCAATTTGGTTTGCCTTGAGTTACTGCGAGCTTACAGCAAAGAAAGTTTTATGTTTTCACCATAAGACTGAATCTATATTTTGCAGTCAAAATAAAATTTACTGGATGTAAATTATTTTCCTGTAGACTTAAACTCAAGTGCTTTTTAACATTTTATCTTGTATAACTGTTAATACGACTATTGGTGAACGTTTTGAAGAGCACATTTTGAGTTGTATTACGATAACGGCCGAAGAAAACTTCTTATATGTTAAAACTAAAAATGTATACAACTGTTTTAGCTGGTGGCTTTTGAACAATTTCGTCCACATGGATTGTTTGTAGGAATTGAATTTCTGTAAAATTTCATTAATGGAATTTTGTTTTCATCTCTAACAAAAAAAAAAAAAAAAACAAAAGAAAAAAAAAAGGCATGTTGTTCAGCATGATTTCTCTGTTTGTCGAGCATGAACTAATTTTATTCGTATAGTTGTATCATTTATAACAAACTAGTAATCAGAAGATTTAACAACATTTTAATTGTCGCTCGTTAATGGAAATATCTTCAGCGCTGTTTGATATTTTACAGCTTCCTACATCTAACGGTCACTTAACCAATCTTTAGTCTGGAATGATTTTTTTAGTTAGACTTTTGTTTTAGAAAAAAAAATCCTAATTTTAGAAAGTTTCTATACATATTTATGCATGGCATTATTCATTTCATTAATGACTCTTATTTTTTATATTACAAAATTGTTTACGTAATTATATTTTTATAACTATTAAATGTAATATAGTCAGTTTCTGTTTATTTCTAATGATTTTTATGTTACCGTTATTCTTCAGCTTGTTGAATAGTTATATTCTGTGATTAAAAAATTTATAATTAATTGTATACACTTGTTTCTTGTTCAATAGTATTTTAACATGAAGATTTGGTTGAAGCGTCAGTAGAATTTTACGTAAAGTTTACATGTCATTCCAGCCTTTTAGATTGGGCCGTCTTTAACAAAAAATAACGGTGTTACAAAGGTTGCCTTCATTGAACTAGTGTAAATTATGTTTAGCTACTATAAAAAATATGTAGAGGTGGCAGTCATATTTTTCTAGGAGTTATTAGTGTCAAAAAGACTATCTTATTCGTAAATATATTAAAACAAGAATTAAAAGAAGCTTTTTGTTGTTTATGAATTGTTGTGACTGCGCTCTAGTACTCTAGAGCACATTCAAGCATGAAATCGGTGATTTTTTTTTTTTTTATTCAATTTTATTATTAAATCAAAATTCAAATAAGATAAGGTTTGGCGGCACTTTAACTAAACCATATATGTGGTGTGTGTGTGGTTTTTGCAGAAAGATGAAAGTCCTCCATCAGAGCTGGATACGAACATCTCAAGTTCAAGCCCCAACAGTACCCCTGTATGTACATTAAACTAACTCATTAACTTTTACTATTACTATATAATTTTTTTTTTTTGCGAATGAGTTTTATTGATATCTTTCCAATAACTGCTTTATCTTGTGTTAGACCCAGAATGTCCGAACATATTGATTTTTAATAACAATATCAGCAAATGGTAATTGGCTTAATTCTAAGCATTTATATGCTTCGGCATTTTTTTTTTCTTAACAAAATATGAAACCTAACTAAATTGGGGATTTGGAGTTGGGGCGTGTTTTATTAAACAAATAAAAATATATATTGTATATATCGTCTTTATCTATTGAATTTAATTTGATGCTGAAAGAGTAGTGTTTAAAAAAGCCAGCTGTTTTTCAAATTTATTTATGAAAAGCATTGTTATTTATAAAGTCCGTAGCTAAACGTACAAGAAGCCAGATAGAGGTGTAAATCCAGTCTGTCGATCTTTAGGTTTTTTTTTTTTTTTAATTAGGACCTGATTTCGTAAAAATTGCCAAAAAATATACAGAAAATTTGGCTGAGTTCATTTATTGATTTGAAGATGACGCAACGAAAACGAATTGACCATTTATATAGGGGTCAATATTTTTTGCATTTAGGCATACTGGATCTTTTGTTTAAAGATTCTCCCGTTAATAAATTTTATGATTGATCATAGATACACACATTTTACAGTCTGAATGTATAAAAACTGATTTATGTTATTAAACTTTTTTTTAAAATGAAAAGATAAACTTCACAACACAGAAATAATTAAATATTAAATAAACCATGTTGAAGTTCCTGGAATTAATAATTTAATGAGAAATTATAAACGAAAGGTACTTAATCAGTTTGTACTACCATTTTTGTATTTTGTAAGACTAAGCTTAATATTATCTCAAATCATCCTGATGCTTATTCCATCTGAAAATTTTCCCCCTTGGTTTCATGGACTTTTTTTCTTCGTGTAATCATTGAGCTTTGGTCTTTTGTCTGTTTGAAATATTGCAGAATTCGCCTCGCCACTGTGTATTGCTTTTCTTCTGTGACATGTTGGTTGCAATGTTTCCATATTAAAAAAAAAAAAAAAAAAAAAAAAAAAAAAAAAACGCTTTGGAAAACTTTTACCATTGATAATTCTGCTTTAATTGGTTCTGGGTTTCAATTTTAAATTTTAAATGGTCGCAAAATGGTCTGTGGGTCGTCAATATCTATTTTTTTAAATTCTCTCATCGTTCTTTCTGTAACAAATTATTTCAGTCTGTTTCTATTTGACTTCAATTTCACTTGGCTATGGATTATAAATGATTGTGCTTGTTCCAACCTTCAGATTTTATTTTTAAATTTGTCGAAGTTCTTGTTTATTTATTTTTTTTTTTTTTTTGCATGTACAAGGTTTTGGTAATAAACTTGGGTAATTTAAAATGAATGTTCAAGTAATAAAGAAGAATAATGAATACTTGGCACCCCTTATTTGGCCAACTGACTTATTTAAAAGACAATAACATCTTCAAACATTACAGTTACGGAATTTTCCTGATATAAACTTATTAAACGTTATTGGTAATGAAACCAGTAAACAAAAAGATTAATTAAATTTGATATAAATTACATATAAATATAGATGTACATTACATTATTAAAGCACCTAAAAAAATATCAATAAATGTGCCAAAAAATAATAAATTTAAATAAATTGTAAAACAGTGCTAATAAATTATGACAAATTCTTGGGTCTAGCACTTGTAGAATTTCAGTATCGTTAAGTTTCATGAATGATGATTTCATGACGGAGTGCGATGTATCGATGAAATTGTTTATTTTGGTACAAATGTGTAAATCCCGTTTCTATCTAAATTCATTTTCCAAAAGCTTTTAAATTTACTTTGTTCCATTTTATTTTTAATCAGTGAAATATGTCTTCCACCTGTGTGTTATTTCAAACCTCTTTGGGTTCAATTTTGTTCGTTTTGTTCATGTTTTTTCTTTTTTTCTTTTCCAGATGAGAAAAATATCTAGGTTTTTAGTTAGCCCTGTAGTTGAATCGTCGACAAAAGTAAGGAAGCTAAATCTGAAGACTAATCTTTCTTTTCTTGTGTCTTAATAAATTATAACAATTTTTTTTTTAAATTGTAATTACTTATGAAAATTCTTTAAATGAGATATATATTAGTTATATATAATTTTAGGTTGTTGCGCCAAAAGAAATATTAGAATCTTCTGAGCACCATGAATCAGACCATCTACCAACTTCTGGTGTGTACAGTTTAAAAACCAGACATACGTGAATTTCGCTTCGTATAATAAATTCTTTCTATTTTAGTAGAAGCTGAGGAAAATGGAGGTGGAGGCGATGGAGATATGGGCTCTGGGGACACAGATATAAACACACACACAAAACTTTCACATCATAATTCTCTTGATAGTAGTAACAGGTTAGTGCTTAGTTTAATGTGTAATAATGGTTTTTGATATTTTAAAGAAATTAATACTCTGACGAGCAGGAATAATGAATAGTTGAATCACGTTTGGTGTAATAAAAGTTTTTTTTTTTTTTTTTTATTTGTTCACAAAAACTTAACAATACCAGAATTCAGTACAGCTCCAATTAGATTTCTATTTGTTAGGCTGTGTATTACCTGTACTACATACATTGTAGTAATTCTTTAGTATTGTTAATATATTCAGAAATGTGCAAGTTTTTTGTTTTAAACTGCCTGGGGCTCAATGGAGATTTTTTCTGTGGTTGCTTTGTCTCCAAAAGTGAAATAATCGAGTCCCATTGTTTTTTCTTCCTTTAGGAAAACAGTGTCATTCAGAGTGAAATAACAAGATAACAAAAAAAAAAAAAAAAA
>CM077111.1:10866609-10891764 GCA_039619505.1 Cimex hemipterus | reverse complement strand
TAAAATATTAATCTCCTCTGTATTATGATTTAAAAATAAATAAATAAAATAAAATAAAGAAATAAAACAAATCTCTTCAAAATTAAAAAAAAAAAAAAAAAAATACAAAACTGTCCAGAAACCAATCTCATAACTTAAAAGCTCGAATTTCATGTGTGTCATTTTTCTTGTCGTTCCAAAGTGGTTCTCCCTTCACACACGCAAACCTTCCACTCCATGACGATGAGAAAAGTCCCTAAATAATCAAATAAAACAATGTTATGTTTCTTTTTTACTTTTATGCCCGCCAGTCTCAGCTCGAGTCCTACTTGTTCATGCCGGTCGGGCCCCACTCATTGCCAGCGTCCCCGCTGAACCCTGGCTGGGGCTCCTTCAGCTTCAAATGCCACTTGCGCGTCTTCACTCTCTTCCAGACCTCATTCAACCTTGCTGAGGGCACCCTTGTCTCTGTCCGAGTTTGGTCAACCCAGTGAAAAAAAAGTTTTTTCTCTCATTTTCGCTTTTAAAAGTACTGCCAGATGGATGAGTTCATGATGGCAGCAGTGAGGTTTCTGTCCTGATCGAGCTTTCACAACTGATTATGGACGATTTCAACACAAACAACCTAGCGGGGGTCACAGTGCATCGATTCTAGGGGCAAAATGATGGGGGACTAACTGGAAGAACAGGAATGGCCCTCCTGAATAACAGCACCATTTATTCATTTTGGTCGCGGAAGATTTAGCAGAATTGACCTGTTTGCTTCACTATCCTTGGCAACTATGATAGATTGGACTCCATTTGGGAATCTCCACTCGAGTAACATCTTCCCAACCTGGGGAGTTCAGTTGAGTACTGTGTTTCTGCTATGTGGGTCGTAAAACAATGAAATTGGCCATTTCATCTTGGCCATTGACTTTTCATACCTTCACAGGGCATGTCATCAGAGATTTTCAACTCTTTATTTAGAAGATTGATTGCGCCACTGGTTTATAGATGGACCTCTGGACACATGGTTGACCTGTACACTAGTACCGTGGCGGTGTGAGGACTACACTCGAGTGCATGTGGAGAATAAGTGGGTTTTTTTGATCCTTTAAAAAAACACTGGATTAAATACAAAATTAAAAGAGCCAGAGAAAGACATGTACTGTCTCAAGCAAAAGGGAATCTCCCAAAGTATTCTCGTACTTTATCACTTAGTACCAGGAAGGCCTGGCATAGGATTAGGGCTTCCTCTGACCAAACTAGAATGTTTGAATAATTATAAGAAAAGAATTATTATTGTATGTGTGTATATTGTATATATAAAAACTTTCAGTGGCCCAGTGACTATTGCAGATTTGCACCAAAAGCTAGTTCAGTTGACTTGCCAGCCATGTGAGCTTTCGCTGGGAGGGACGCCACCGTCCCACCCGGCCACACCACATGCCCAGTCCTCGTACGATACCTACATGCACACTCTGCAGCAGAAACTCGCTTCGATATCAATGGCAGGAGGACATGCAATTGTAAGTATAAGATTCACATCCGGCCAGTGAGTTATTGTAAAAAAACAAATGGTTGTGCTTCCAGTCTGGAGCTTCCCCACAAAATACAGTCCATGGGCATAGCGGAGGGCTCTCGAGTGACGTTGAACCACTTGATCCATCATCAGTATTACCAATAGCAGGTAACAAGGGTTGGCAATTTAATATGAAATCTCCACATGTGTATGAACATGAATTACAAGTATCAAAAAAAAAAAAAAAAAAAAAAAAAAAGGTAGCCCTACTTATCCTTCAGCATACAAATTTTTACAACAATTTGGTTGGGTGTGACAATTTATGGGAAATATTCCATAACCAATAATAAGTCCACTTGAATTATTGTCAAGATTTTGTAAGCTGAAGTGCTGTTTGAAATTTACAACTTATAAAAAAGTCAACTGGTTGTAACTTTATTAGAAATAATTGAGATGGTGTGAGTTCTCCCAATCATTTTTTGAAAAATCTATGACCTACTCACAAAACTGTTGTTAGTAACGATGAGGATTTCGAGCATTAAATGCTCATCATCAGGTTGAAAAATTACAGTGACTTGTAAATCCTCTGTCAACACGACTTCCAATGAGAAGTAATTCAAGTATTTTGAATGCTTAAATTTGAGGGGCATGAAAAACCAGCTTCTCACTGGAACGTCGAATTGGTGGTGGATTTAAAAGTCACCCCTACAATTCATGCAAAGGGATGTGTTTATAATTCTTTAACCTGATGATGAACATTTAACGCTCCTGATCATTGCAAACAGGTTTTGCTAGCAGAACCATCCTTTAAAAAAAAGTTGCAACTTTTCTTATCAAAAAAAGTAACATATCTTTAAAATGGAGCAATCTTTAGAACAAAAACAAATAAAATATATTGATTATTTAAGAAATAATATTTTTCAGAAGCAGAAATGAAATGTGAGGACACAATGGTCGCTGAAGGAAAAATGGTGACTTCGGTAAATTTACAAATTTTAAATTTTAATTTTTACACTCGAAAGATAATTAATTTATTGTTTATTTTAAAGAATTTTCCAAGTTGTGTTGAATCGATTGTGGGCTCACCAGTGTCGAAAGAAGACAAGGCGAAAAAAAATCCACCATCGGACCTCCAAAATCTTGAACAGGCGATTATTTTACTTATTAAAACTTTCTTTATATCTAATCGGCATCTTAATTTTAACGTAGGATTGTATTTTAGGAGTTGGCCAAGCTGAGTAGTGGATATAAACGCGAAGGTGGCTCAAGTAGTTCTCAGTTTTCTTTACATCTAACTGTAAGTCAACTTGGTGTAATAATTTAAATTATTGTTATTTTTTTTATCTGAAAGTTATTTTCCACTAACAGAAGGCACAACTTTTTGATTTTTTTTTTAATATTTCAATTTATATATATGCTCAATCCACACGTTTACAAATATATAAAAACATGTGCTGAGTTGAGTCTGTTCGCTTTTCACTGGTTGTTCCGGCTTTTATTATTTACAATAAACTGCTGGCAGACTAGCTAGAGAATCACCCAGCCTGTTGGCAGTTCAGTGACTTTTTTTGGACGAGCCCTTTAGCTCATCGACAGGTTGATGGGTTTGCAAAAATGAACCTGCTGATACCCCCCGCCCAAAAATATTAAAATAATACTTTAATATTATTAAATTATTATAAAAATAATAACAATTGAAATAATTAATTTGACCTAGGGTTTCGTCCAGGTTGTGAGTGTGAAAGAAGTTCCCTAGGGGCGATAATCATATAGCATATATGGTTGGTGTGCTTGTCGTGTGTGGTATGTATGTTTCCCCCAGTTTGCATCTTTGCAGTTTGCACCCATGACTTTGAGAAGACCCCAGGCTGATGATAAGTCAGGGCAGCCCTCTAAGACTGACCTAAAGCCCAAGGAAGAGTATGCTATTGTGTGCAGCCAACCACACCCCTCAGACTTCTCCGGAGTCATTCAGCACACGTAAAAGCCCAGGAAAGTCCGCCGGCCGGCAGACACTTGACGCCCTTGCCTGAGGGCAACTCTTTAAATTTTTGCACGGGACTTGATGTTATTGTACTTGTGCCCGTGTAGGTGCAGTTTACCCTCTTGCCTTGGAGCACATCTATTTTTTAAATTACATTTTATTTCTTTTATTAGGGAATCAATTTTTGATTTACTCCACCTGTTTATTAGTGTATAGGTCACTGTTGGACTTAACCCAAAAATCAATTCTGTAATAAATAAATAAAAGAAGTACTAAAAAAAGTTCTCTACATCTTTGAAAAGCGTGCCTCCTCTTTATATGAATAAAATCATTAAAAATTATTAAATCACTATGATCGTATTTTTCTTCCCAATATTTAGGAAGGTGTGGATGATGGTGAACACAGTTCTCACGCTCCGGTTAGAAAAGTGTCGAGATTTCAAGTCAGTTCAGTACCTGAAACTGTTCCTCCTGGTAAAAATTTGATTAGACGGATTTAAAATAATGGTTAGGTTTTAAAACAATAATTAGATATATATATTTTTTATAGATGTGTTGCAATCTACCGGTCCCAATATTGCAAAAAGAGCAATAAGCAGTGTTCAACCACCTACCTCTCTCCCGGTGAGTAGTAAAATCTAAAAAAAAATAATTTTTTCTTGTTCCTACACATGTTTGCAATTGGGTGTTTGAGTGGAATTTTTAGCTGTTTTATTTATATTTTTTTTCTTTATTTTGTCAATAGACTGCATGGCTATATGCTCCACTTCTAGCACCAATAGTAAATTTTATTGTTAATTTTTTTCTTGGATATATTTACTGAAATATTTTACAAAGCATGTCTGTTTTAAATTTAAAAAGGGGTTTTCTGATCGTAATACCCAATTTAAAATACTTTGCCATTCGCATGGGTTTTATTATTTTTTTTCTCTTTCAATTCAGTTGTATATAAGACAAAAGTGTGATCTCAGTGAAATATTGAGGAAAGGTAATGCATGCTTCTAAGGAGTTAAAAAAAATGGTTGTGGTTTTATTTGATTAATGACATGAAGGCAATTTATTTTGATTTTAACATGATTATGGCATAGTAGTAGCAACTATTTACATTTGGGAATCTGACACGATTAAAATATTCCTGCTTAAAACAAAGATTAAACGTAAGTTTACATTAATGTTTTATGAATGAATAAGCAATGAATAAAATGCAAAAACACAAGTTCACAATCTAAATATTTACTATTAAAACAATTAAAATATGGTAGTGATGTAATATCAGTTTATAATTTCTTAGATTGACTTTAAAAAAAAAATTTTGCACAATAAATTATTTAGGCATTATTGTTGATTCTCTTAAGGGTCACACAGTTAATTAAATGAAAAATATATAATTTATTATAAAGAAAACAATGTGCTAAGAAAAATTGAAAAAATAAATTAATGAAAATAACAATTGTGAAGACTCCCGTTCTTAACACTTGCATTGCCGTCGGTAAAAGAAAAAAGAAAAAAACACTTTTAGACATATTCATATTTTAGACTCAATTTTTTAAATGGAAAACTACAATAGTAAGGTGTTTTTGTTTTATTATATTATTAATTAAAATTTTCATATGTAGGTATGATGAAATTTTGCTAACGCTATTTGATTTTACAATACTAACTATGACATCATAAATCTCAAAGAACTTATACCTACTTCAGTTTTGGTCGCTACAGTCAAATACGATACAAATATGAATCGCTTGTATTCATTATATTTGGTAACATATTTATTGCCATTACCAGAGGAAAGAACAATGACAGACAGACAAAAAGAAGTTTTGTTCTTCCTCTCTCCAAAATTTTTTTAAAAATAACATCCGCTCAAATAAAAACAAAATTTTTCACTTCAGTTTCATACAGAATCTGAATACAAACTGAAAAGTGGGAGCTTTGGGATATTGCATTTTTCAGTCAAAAGAAACTATTTTAAATCAAATGAAACCATTTTTTCAGTAAAATGAAACCTAAAACCTAATGGTAATAATTATGTAGAAGAATAAATGACAATAATTATTATAATGATTGACTCTGGTTTTTTATTTCTCTACCATTTGACCTATATATTTAATATTACAATCATTATCATTGAGTTGGGAAACCCCTCTTTTGGTCAAGTTGTCTCTCTTGTCTTTAGGTTTAGAGACCCTGTGCTTCTATAAGCTATTCTAAAACCTCATTTAAAAATTTTACTAACTTTTTCCGATAATTCACCAATGTATGGCAAACAATGGACACCTAATGATTCATGTATGGTGGGGTGGCTGAGTCCTATTTTTGATTCTTTTGAAGTTAATTTTTTTATTTTAACTAGCAACCTATCAATAAATATTTCTAGATACCCATTGTTTTTTTTTTGTTAAGTTTTATATATAATCTTCCCTATATCAAATTTGTTGAATTATTGAATCGTCAATTATTGTAATATTGTTATTCAATCATCATAAAAATTATTTATTCCTCTACATAATAATTATCATTGGATTTTAGGTTTCATTTGCTCGAAAAAAGTTTAATTTGATTGGAAAAAGTATCATTTCGTTGAAAAAATTTCGTTTAATTGAAAAAAGTTTTGTTTGATTGGAAAAAGTTTCATTTTATCGAAAAAAGTTTCAATTGACTGAAAAAATTTCATTTGATTGAAAAAAAAGAATCATTTGGTTGAAAAAGTTTCGTTTTATTGAAAAAGTTTCAATTGACTGAAAAAAGTTTCATTTAATTGAAAAATTTTCATTTAACTGGAACAGTTTCATTTGATTGAAAACAAGTTTCATTTGATTGAAAAAAGTATCATTTGGTTGAAAAAAATTTCATCTGATCGGGAAAAATTTCATTTGGTTGGAAAAAAGTATCATTTGGTTGAAAATTGTTTCATTTGATTGAAAAAAGGTTTCATTTGATTGTAAAAAGTGTCATTGAAAAAAGTTTCTTTTGGTTGGAAAAAGTATCATTTGGCCGAAAAAATTTTGTTTGATTGTAAAAAGTTTTGTTTTGTCGAAAAAAGATTCAATTGACTGGAAAAAAGTTTCATTTGATCGAAATAGTATCATTTGGTTGAAAAAATTTCATTTGATTGAAAAAAAAGGTTTCATTTGATTGAGAAAAAAGTTTCATTTGACTGAAAATTGTTTCATTTGATTGAGAAAAAAAAAGTTTCATTTGATTGAAAAAAGTTTTATTTGGTTAGAAAAAAGTTTAGACTGAAAATGTTTCATTTGATCGAGAAAAAAGTTTCATTTGATTGTAAAAAGTGTCATTGAAAAAAGTTTCATTTGGTTGGAAAAAGTATCATTTGGTCGAAAAAATTTTGTTTGATTGTAAAAAGTTTTGTTTTATCGAAAAAAGATTCATTTGACTGAAAAAAATTTCATTTGACTGGAAAAAAGTTTCATTTGATTGAAAAAGTATCATTTGGTTGAAAAAATTTCATTTGATTGAAAAAAGGTTTCATTTGATTGAGAAAAAAAGTTTCATTTGATTGGAAAAAGTTTTATTTGGTTGGAAAAAAGTTTAGACTGAAAATGTTTCATTTGATTGAAAAAAGTTTTATTTGGTTGGAAAAAAGTTTAGACTGAAAATGTTTCATTTGATTGAAAAAAAGTTTCGTTTGACTGAAAAATCCTACAAATGGAACAATATATAAAGCTTAATGGATTAGGGTGGGAGTAGTAAGGCAAAGCATTTTTCCTATCCGACTGAGTGTGACTTAAATTAAAATTCCAATAATTATAACATAAACTGTGATTGGCAGATCCAAAAACACCCAGGTATCTTTTTGCCTATAAAATGAGCAACAATTATTTGTTATAAAAAGGATAATGAATTGAAATAATTAAAAAGGCCAATTATGACTGCTAAACACACAAGGATTAATATAATTATTTTTATATCTGTTCAAAATTTTCAAAGAAAATTACTTTACATTTAGGAAAAACCAATTAGTGGAATATATTGGAAGGAAGATGAAAGTAAATAAAAAAATAAGCATACTAGTAAAAAAATTTAGGATTTGAATGATTGAAAGATTCACAACGGCTGTGCGAGTGTTAAGTATTCCCATATTTGTAAAGTTTTTAGAGTTTTTAAAACCAGGTGCACATGTCAATGCCTCAAACAACATAAGTTAAAACACCAGTAAATAAGCCAGCAATTTAATTACAGCTGAATGTTTTTGATCAAATGTGTGCATCTCAATGCTAGCAGCTTTATTTAAGAGAGATGATTATGTATTCGCGAGTAAAGAAATTCTGAATCTGAGATTATTGTAATGATGAAACAATTGACAACAAAAGCCACAAGCAGGCCCAAATTTGACCTTAATAAAAATATTAAGGCTGAACAGATTCCTTGTGGCATGACTGCACCGATGTGTTAAGACCTCATATTTATTAATTTATATAAAGTGAAAAGAATATATTTTTAACAAGCAATTTACATACAGATACTAACACATGTGCACATTTTGCTGAACAATTTTCCATTGCACTGCAGTTGTACTGTGCCTGTAGTCTATGAGATTTGAATCATTGTTAAGAACAAAGGGAAAAAAAAATGTGTTCTTAAAAATGATTCCGACCGAATGAATCGATCCGTTGAATGAAATAAAAAGGGTGGACTCTGGCGTTGGCCAAGTGACGGGAACATTGCTGGAGACCGGACGAATCCGAGGCGAAAAGGGGTGGTTCAGAGCCAGAAGGATGGCAGAGGCGGCAGCCACGGCACAGAGAGGCGGCAGCCGAGGACCCTCGGCTCCGGTGAGATACCTTCTCGAAAATTGACACCATACACTCCGTGGTTCTTCAGTAGTCAGCAGGTAAAAAACAGATTAGAAACAAAAAAAGACTATTTGAAAGGAGGCGGATTAAGGGCATGAGTCCGTAACACTTTCTTGGCTTTAGAATATTGCTGTTTATTTGTTTAGGGGTGGTTATAATTCCTAATGTTTTTAATTAAAAAAAAAAAAAAAATTGAAATGATTTTCATATATTTTCAAAATAACTTATTTCACATTTTCTATAAATAACGTACATATATTGAAACGATAAAGTGTTAAATAGTATTAAACAGTGCATTACAGTTAGTACAGTAAACAGTAATGGTTTTTTAAGTTTTTTTAAAATTGGGAATACTTAATGGTTAATATTTTACAAATGTTTTTTATCTATTGCAAAGAAATGTCTTTATAGCGTTAACGTTTAAGTGAATTCTAACCACTCGTTAAAAAGAAAATTTGAATAACAACACTAACTTACACATTTAAAGTATGTCATTTGATTATTTACATCTAATACTGCTAATTGAGTGAGAGGTTTAAAATAAACAGATTTTATACTAGACTATAATTTAATAAATTAAATAAGTCTTATAAATTAAAAGAAAACTTTCCATTTAAAGGTAATTAGGTAATTTAACATAATATAAACAGCATGTTTTTTTTTGTAATAATAAATTATTTGAACAGTTCTGAAAGTTTGTAAGTTGTAAAATAAATCTGAGCACAATCTCCAGGATCGTTTTAATCAAGAAGAAGGTAAGTTTGTGTGGTTTGTAGATGCATGTAGTATTTGTCTTTGGTAAGTTTTTTTTTTTTTTTTTTTTTTTTTTTTTTTTTTTTTTTTTTTTTTTTAAAGAGGAGATTCTTACGGTTTTGGAGGGGGGGAAGCAGTTTTGCGAATGTGATCATTTGGTTGGACGCTTTCTTTGTAGAAATTCTTTTAATTCATTTCCTATTTTTCATACTAACAATCGGGTTTCGGTCAGTCGAGATTTTTTTACATTAAAACGTTTTTGTTTTGCTTTTGTTTCCAGGAACCCGAAGAGGAACCGGTTAAAAACGAGACAAACAATGAAGAGCTGAGGACGCTGTTGCTCAGGTTTTTCTAATTATTTCTCATTGACATTCTCATAACTGTGTCTTAACATTTTTGAATTTTCCCAGGCAAAAAATGGAGTTGGAAGCTCTGCAAAAAAAGCATAGAGAAGAGGTTGAAGCTTTATGCAGGCATCTCGCATCGACCACAAATTATGCTGGTAATTATCATTTCTAGTAAGTTTAAATATTTTTCTTTTCTTTTTTATTCGTTATTTTATATTTGCGTTATACAATTTTGATTTTATTGCCAGGTGGGAAATGAAAAAAAAAAAAAATGTTTTTAGTAGATTCTCTTCAATTGATATAATGTGTTTTAGGTAACGGCCATGGAAGCATGGAAGGGTATTGTACAGCACCGCAGTCTCCCGAGCAGTCATGCTCACGAGTAACTTCACCAAGCCTTTCGATGAATACTATTAATAAGACAGAATCAACTGATAAAAAGTAACGCCTAGTCTTCTGAATTTCCCTTACTTCTCTCCTGATATATATTTGATTCCCTTCCCCCCCCCCTTTATAGTTCGCTCAGACATATATTTAATAATATTGTTAATTTTATATATATATTTATTTAAAAGAAAGAATGTATATTAAATTTTTTAATTGTTTCTCATTTCTAATTCGAATATCCTGTATTTTTGTTGTTTAAATTTAAATTGTGAATGTAAGAAAGAAAGCGAGAACAGATTTAATTGAATAAACAGAGGTGTTTAAATAAATGAGCTTAACCGGATTTAGGAAGAAAAAAATTATTTATTTAATATGTATTTACAAAAATAACTAGAAAATTGTTTATATGAGTATATCACACGATGTAATTAATTTAAAAAGCCTAGAATTTTACGCTTGTCTTATGCCTAGTCCAAAAGTATAAGTAAAGAACTGGGTTTTAAATGCCCTCAAAAAATGTCATTTTAAATTATTTAAAATAGCAGATTTCCTGATGCTTACAGTTTCAGTTTTTGTACTGCGAAAATTGTAAATACAGGGGTCAAATTTTAGCTCCTGTTCTGCTTACACTTACTTGCTTTCTTCTTTTTGGCTGTCTATTTTTCAGTAGGTACTGAAAAACAACATTAGCAACGACGACGGAGAGAGCAAGAGCCCTTGTATAGGTGTAATTTACAATACTGAAATTACAGAGAAAAAAAAAAACAAAAAAAAAAAACTGTGCCTAAAAAAATACACCCCATGGATGTTTTGTTGGATTTGTATATGATATGTTTTTTCTTTTAATTTTTATTGATAAAATTAATTCAAGACTGAATGAAAAAAAAAAATAAATAAATAAAATAAGAGAAGATACGAGGAAAGGTCTTTTTTTTAGGAAAATATACATTTTCAAGTGACTTAGGAATTTTGGAAAAAAATAACTAAAGTATTATATTTGCAAAAAATTTTCTTCTACTGAATACCCTTTATAAATAGAAAAATGTTATTTAAACAAAGTTTACAACATTGTATATAAATTAATTCCTCTTTTTTTTCTAATTAAAGTTTGAGTTTTTAAAACTCTTATTTGTATAAATTAATATATTCATTTATTTCAAGAGAAAAACCTAGTTTTGTGGAACATATATTTGAATTATATGGTCATTGTTTCATTTAGGCTTTATTTTACTGCATTATTAAATTCATTTACTGTAATATTGTTTATTGTTTTAATAAATTTAATTTAATGATTAAATCGAAATTCCATTATTTTCCTTGTACTGTAAATCAACGCATCGCATACGCGTGCACTCAGACATTTACAGTTTGAAAAAATATTTACAATGAAGGGCAGAATTATCAGCTGTTTTATTTAATTTTTTTTTTAAAGAAACAGTTAATTTGAATTTATATAAGCTCGAATCTGCACATGTATGTTCATATGAACAAACTTGTGCTGAATTGAGCTTCTCGCAGTCCATCGGAAGTTGCGGCTTTTGTTCAAACTCAATAATAATAATAATCACCCACCCCGGGTGCTGGCAGTCTGGTGGTAGATCTAATCTTCCTTTAGCCTTCCTCCCGGTCATTGTGGTTGGGCTCAGGGAGCTGTCAATTCAGACCCAGCACATGCAGTTCCTGGACCCAAACGCATATCTACTTATGTTCATTCTTAAATAAATTCATCCTTATTTGGTGGAGTACTTGATATTCTATCATCTCTCTTTACAAGTTTTACAACTGCCAATTGAGGGTAATGGGGTACTCAATATTCTACCGTTGACTTGCTCACACGGACATTCGCTCTCGATATAAACTAGGTAAACTTAGGTTGCTGACTTCAATGCCAATGTAAATGGATGCTATCTTAACCTTTGCCTTGCTTTTTTGCCGACTTTATTGATTGATTGAAGGTTTTCAGGGTATGTATACTGCGCCCTTGTATCTCCCATTCTCTGCTTAAAGCACATCGGTAAGTCCTAGTTCGTCGAGGAACTTGATTAATAGGCCTGGTTTTATTGGTTGTAGCTCTTCTATGGTCACATTGTACATCCCAAAACACTAAAGTTGCTACGCAGTTTGTTAATAGATGGGTTGGTGTTTCTTCTGCTTTGCAGAATCTGCATGTGCCATCTTGGTTTACTCCGATTTTCTTTCAATGTCCATTTAGTCTGCAGTGTCCTTTTAGGAATCCTGTTAGGATTCGCAGTCTATTCCTGCTTCCTTTGATACATTCCGTGATTTCTTTCTTTCCGAAATTGGTTAGAAAATTCTTGGATTGTTTATGTCCAATAAGTGAATTCCAGAGTTCCCTTATTTTCTTTTTGTCCTTCTGTTTGAGATAATCGTTAATAGTGCGGATTCTTTGCCGACCTTAACAATTCCATGTTTACTTGGAATGGATATTCTGAGGGCTCTTGGAATAATTGACACCGCGGCTGATAAATAGTGGTTCAAATATCAACCACAAAATACCTTGTGTTTCTCCAAGGAATCAAACTCTCCCTTTAAACAGACTGCAGAGCTTACACGGTTGGAACATGAAGAAACGAATCGAATAAATTATTGAATGATGAACCAAATGCAAACATCGAAAGGGATAACTGGTCTCGCGGAGCGTTCAATTGATGTGGGCAATCACTGGTTATTGATACGATGTAATTAATAAATAAGTAGAACGTTACAGGACATTATCGAACAATCGCAAAGTCCATGGGCTGATCTGGCTGTCATGGTGAAAAAACGTAAACGTACATATCGCTTTTACATAGATGGCTAATATGACTTTCATTTTGGACCAATTAAGATCTTGTCGCTTTTCAAAAATGGAACTTGAAATTGAAAGACAAAAGTTCAGGAACTATGGCTGAGAACTGCTCCCTCCCCAATCCTGTTACTGTGATACCGCCAAATCAAGACCAATTGTTCATCCTGATATTTACATCTGGTCCAAAAACATTGGAAACTTAAAAGCATTTAGGAAGATAGTGGAGGCAAAATTATACAATGCCTCTGCAACGCAAGCAAAATGTTATAATTTATCTAGGAGAGGATAAACATTCCATGACGGAGATATAGTATTAAGGCAGGCACATCTGCTCTCTTCAAGAGGCAAAGAGTTTGCCATGAAACTTGAGCCTAAATACGAAGGTCCGTTCTACATTGCGGAGCAGAAATCTGGAAAAAACTACAACCTAAGGTCACCAGAAGGGAAGCCAGCAGGTCTTAGTTACACTCCTCAGCTGAAACCTTTCTAGTGAGAGGTCTCACGCTCCTGAAGAAAGGGAGGAGTAACTGGGTCCCTTGGATTGGCTTTGGGGCGCGGGTCGGCCTAGCGAGACTTAGCTGTCCCCACCTGGAGACCGGAGAGTCTAGGCTCACTCTGTTACTGTTTACCTTTAGATTTTAACGCTTTGTCAATTATACCTCGCATAACTACTTGATTCTATGATATTGTTCTGTTTTCCTATTGTAATTTTTCTTGGGGGCCACGGTAGCCGAGTGGTTAGCGTGAGAGACTCAGCTCATAGACCTCGTGGGTTCGATTCCTGCTGTCGCCTCTGGCCTTATACAAATATGCATACAATACATTGTCTGCTAATATGCAAAGTACATAAAGCCATTAAAAAAAGATCTTGTTATGAGAACCTTATGAGCATTATTATCTTTTATGACTTGTACTAAAGTGAGACTTTTCTCTTTATTTCTGGTATTTTTGGCTTATGACTGGCGCCCAAGTTGTTTAAATTTTAGTTTCTTTTTTTAAAAATTTATTCCTTATCCGGTTTAGGTCGTATTGTATACAACAGAACAACCCTCTTACCTGCAAGAATCGGAAGAGCAACATTCCCAAGCACAATTCTCAAATCGGATGGCATTCCTGCATGCTTTCTATTCTCAGCCAGGGAATTTCACCCTCCAATTAGGTGGGACACGTTGGGAAACACGTGCTGGACGAATAAGCAGGCTTTGGCCCAAAAGTAAGCGTCTGTGCATCAACCTCGCCTGGTTTATTCTTACCCGGGTGGGGATGACCCTCCTCTGCGTAGGATCTTCTGAGGGCCACCCGTTGATTTTGCCGCCTTTTTTGAATCATATTTTTTATCGCATTCTTAGTGTTGGAGGGCCGAATCGAGGTGGTTAAGAACAGAGTTTTTAAGTTTAAAGACGGGATGATGTGCTTGTTGGACAACTTGAACAAAAATATCTTCAGTGAGGTCACAACAGAAACGACAATTCTTTAAGGTTTTTGCCGAGCTTTCGACAATCATCATCATCATCAGGGCCTATTTATTTTAGGAAAATATCGCAGAACATGCTATATCATGGTGTTTGTACATCGACCTGCAGATAATCAATGTAGGGTTCAAATTTTATTTAAGGTGAAAGAAAGACAAATATTGGGAGCACCAAGCATTATGTTGCCATCATCAGGGCTTTCCCAAGAAAGAAGAGAAAAAAATTCTCATCGGAAAAAAATTAATGTAAAAGTGCTTTGGTTTAGGTTATGAAACACATGACCAGCATTCAGCACATGGTGAACTTTTAAGCCGTTTTGTTGTAACAGTCCAACCTTAGGTGAGGCGACGTTGTGTTGTGTTCTTGTCATTAATGTAATACCCTGCGACAACATATGTTTTTAATGTCAAAAATAGCTAGTAAGAACAAAAACAGTTGGACTCGTAATTGTATGAATTCGTTAGCGAGATGTCTTAAGTTTTTTACGATGAGAATTTTTTCTCTTCCTCTTGGGAGAGCACAAATGATGGCAACATATTGTTGCTGAAAGCTTGGTGATCCCAACATTTTTTGTCTTTCTTTCACCTTGTAAAGACCTTAAAGAAGATTTGAACTTAAAAAAATAAAAAAAGTATACAAAAGTAAAAGACACCTTGAGCCTCATTTCTCTTCCTTGTGGTAGAAGTTGGTACTTTTATTTTTGACTTATCTTATCCATGATATTCTAATGACTGAATTAACTGAGGAAAAAAATGTTAAAAATTTATTTTAAGAAAAAAAGACATATAGTTTGTGTAACGGGGATAACCTATAGGACCAAATAGTGGGTTTAAATAATTTTTAAATTTTCATATTATATTGTTTAATTGTTTTTAATTAACTCCATACTGTTCATTGTTTAGATCGCTGAGCCTCGCCTAATTTTAATTAATCTTTTTATAAATGCAGATTTTTTTCTCTCCAGATATATTTCAAAACTGAGTTAAAGTAAGATAAATATATGTTTTTTTAATGATATGTTTTAAATGTGATATTTTCCTCAAATAAATATGATGATGATGATATAGTCGTCGAAAGCTCGGCGAAAACTTAAAGAATTGTCGTTTCAGCTGTGACCTCACTGAAGATCCTTTTGTTCAAATTTGTTAATTATTTATTAATTGTTTACTTGTACGGTATGATTAAGATACACTTATAATAAAAAAGGGAACACGTTTAAATAAATGTAAATTTAAAAAAATAGTTAATGTTTTCTAATTATATTTTAATAATATATATATAAAAAACACTTTGGTCATGAAATTTATTTTCATACTAAAATTATATTAAAAACTAATATTCTAGGGGAAATGTTAGGGTTTTTTTATAATTGTAAAATGTAATAAACTTAACAGTTTTTTTTTCTGTTGATTGGATTGGCTAAGTAGGACAAGTGACATGGTTTTTTTTTCAAAAACCAGCACCCTGAGGGTTTATATGACCTCTGCTGTTGCAAACCCTTGTTTAAAAAAATATATAAAATAAAAAAAATAATAATTCTTAATTTTTAATACGTTAAACTATAAATGTAATAATTCAATTTATTTAAACTATTTCTATAATAATATTTTTTTTTGTAAATTGGCATAGTTTTCTTAAAAAAAAATAATGTTTTTGTAAGAGCAAGCTTTTGTTAACATGCTCATGAATTTTCTTCCACTTTTTGATATCGCCCAATTGAATAATTTCAACCGATTCTTACGTAGATTTGTGAGAAATAGTCCTCAGAAATGGCAGGGATGAAAACTGGTCGACAACAGTGTCCAAAATAGACTTGGTAGCTTCCGAGAAGTTGATCACCATCCAGATGAGAAAAGCGTAGAAAAGAACAGACACCAGCTTGTCCAGGAACCACAGTCTAATAATAATAAAAAATAAATAGATAAATAAAAATTGAAACTTGTTACAAGAAACCTTTCAGTTTATTAGCCTCAAATTAATTTTTTCAACTTGCTATTTCTTTTTGATCTCATGATAGGTAAATTTCCTCTTAATCTAATTACATATTTGTTAGAAGGTAAATTTTTCATAAAATTACGATATTATTGGAAACTAAATGCATTTAAAAGAGAGATTAAAAAAAAAAAAAAAATTGAAAAGTTACAAGCATGTTTACAAACGTACACAGCAAGGTTTCTGCGACACCGAGGTAAGCTCTTGAGATCTTCCTTGAGCAAATACTGCCTTGCTCCGAGAATGCAAGACGTCAAGTAAGGGTCTACCTCTACCCTTTCGAAGTCCAGGTTGAAAACTTCTTTATCATTTTGTGACAAAGATTTTCGCATTCTTAAAATATTGCCATTCGAGAATTGCCACTGTCTGGTTGTGAAATATTGCAGAACTTCCAGGCCGTCTTGGATCTTTTTTTGTACTTTCAACATACTAATAAAATAAATATGACAAATAAAAAAATGTAACAATGGATTTAAAAATTTAAAGAAATGAACTTGCAATGTTTTCTGTGCAAATATAAAGAGGAGAAAGTCAATGAAATAAGCCGGGAGCCAGTGGAAGAAGATGACGTTCATTTTGTGCACTGCCTTCGATTTGTAGATATTTCCGTTTGGATACCAAAGCATCCATTCGAAAGGGTTTTTCCAAGCGCATATTTTCCCTCGTTCCAATACTTCTCCCCATGTTATCGGATGAGTTCCACTTTGTGTGAGGTTGTACACTGGTGTCGATTGAAATCTGTACAAATAATAATTTTTTTTTTTCATATTGACGGTTAATATAAAATTAAAAAAATAAATAAAAAATTGACAGACTGGTCTTTATGTAGGACGACATCTCTGGCAATGGCTATAATACCACTAATGGCCATGTCGACTGGTATCACTTCCGCGTTGTATTCCCCGTTGCAGTGCATACTTCTAATCACACCCTTTCCTCCTCCGACCATAATACCCACTGGCCCGTTGAGGTTGTCCACCCAGCCTTCCAACGGATCCCTCCAAGCCGGCGTTACTAAAAAGAATTATTTAAAACAAAATAAAAAAGCAATTAAAAAAAATTTTTTTTTTAAAGTGTTACCGATTGACGGTCTGATTATACAGACTGGAAGTTCTGAGCTATAGCTATCCACCAGTGCTTCAGCTATTCGTTTAGAATATGTGTAAGTGTTTGGGTGGGGTTGGAGAAGACTATATACAAACTAAATGAGTTGAGAAAAAAACATAAAACAAAGAATACAAATTGTACCTACTCAGGCGCTATCTTTTCAAGCGTGGCGTCGTCAAGCCAGTGGGTAAGTCTAATTATGTCTTTCGGGTCGTGTGGAGGCTTGTAAACCTTTTCTTCCATTACATCAATATCACCGTGACAAAATGCCGTTGACAGATGTAATACGACCTGTAAAATGTGACGAGAGTTAATTTTTTGAAATACACATCGAACGGCTGCGTTACATCAAGATTCTTCATCTTCTTGGACAGCTCGAGGACTCTCAAAGTCCCCTCGGTGTTCATGTTTATCGCGTCTTTGAGTTTGGCGTCCAGTTTTAAAGAAGCCGCTCCATGGACGACAATGTTAGTATCGTTTATCAGCCTCGCTTCGTCCTGTTGGCTTAAGCCGAGATTTTCCACCGCTACATCGCCAGAAATTGCAACCAGTTTGTTCAACTGATTTGGGCACTCCCTTCGTATTCTGCCAAAAAGCTGAAATATGTAATCTAACGTTTCAGTCACAAAATACGAGAATGCAGTTGAAATTGTAAAACATTGTTTGACATTTTAATAATTAGCCTTATTAGCATATTATATTAAATTTCTTGTTCTATAAATAATACTGTACTATATCGAAATGTCATTTTGAATAGACTCACTGGTAGTTTGATGATGTCTTCAAGTCGCGAATCCGCGCCTTTACCTCTTTTGGAGCGCAGGAGAACATAAATCTTATCAAGTCCTGGGCAAGAGTACAAAAGTTTCTCAAGGAGTACTTTACCCATCAGACCAGTCCCACCAGTCACAAATAAACATTTTCCAAAATAGAAATCTGCCACAGGACTCTCCATGGCTGTGAAAAAAAAAAAAAAAAAAAAAAATCAGGACTTGAGCATTGTGAAAGTTTTAGATATATTCAGGGCAACAAGGGTCAGTTTAATTTTACATTATCAGTAAGATGTAATTTTTTCCAGGGTATGGCATGCTGTGCCCTTTAAGTCCCCATTGTATCCCCCGTTCTTTACCTAAAGCTCATCGGCGAGTCCTATTTCATCAAGAAACTTGATTTATAGGCCTGTTTTTAGTCTTCTACGGTCACATTATTCATCCCAAAAAAACATTTCCTCCTGCGGACTAGTGTGGCTCCGCAGTTTGTTAGTAAATGTGTTGGTGTCTCTTCTGCCCTACATGTGCCATCTTGGATTGTTACAATTTTCTTTGAGTGTCCATTTAATCTGCAGTGTCCTGTTAGGATTCGCGGTGTTTTACTGCTTTCATTTGGCACATTATGAGATTTCTTTATTGCCAAAATTGGTTAGAAGATTCTTGGATTGTCTATGTCCAACGAGTGGATTTCATTGTTCCTTCATTTTCTTTTTGCCCTTCTGTCTGAGATATTCGTTAATAGTGTGGATTCCTATGGCACAGAAGGGTTCAGGCCCTGATACCGGTGTAGCAGCTCCTTGCCTTGCAAGGGTGTCTGCTTTCTCGTTGCCTTCTGCTCCTGTGCCCTCGGACCCAGCAGAGACTGACTTTATTCTACATACCTAATGTGTTTAATTTGGTTTTGCAGTTCAGCACCATCCTTGAACTAATGATACTTGAGCTTAGTGTTTTGATGGCTGCTTGACTATCTGGCATGACTGCAGTAGTCTTGTTTTTGTACCCTTTACTTAGATTGAATTAGATAAATCTTTCAATTGCGTGAATCTCAGCTTGGAAGATACCGGTGTGTTTTCCCTTGGGTTCTGAGTATTTGGTTGCTGGTCCAAATACTCCTGCCCCTGTAACTTCATGTGTTCTAGATCCGTCTGTGTACCAGAGGATGGTGCCTTTTTGAAATGAGTTATTTCCCTTTTTTTCCCCATTCCTTTTTGGTTCCCAGATTTATTCGGAATTTTAGGTTAAATTTAAACCTGTTCATATCGTCACTTGGAGCCGTGAGTGATGTATGGTCTTTCTGTCTCTCCATTTCAGTTTTATTTCCTGTCGGTAGTTTATCACTGATAAAGTTGATTATAGTTTTCTGTGCTGTCCTTTCTACCATGTAATGTAGGAGAATTAATCCTAGTATCTTTTCCATGCTAATAGTAGGACATGTTTTCATTGCTCCCGTTATGCACATTCATGCAAGTCTGTGTATTCTTGTGAGTTCTTTCCTTTGGGTTGTTTGTTCTGCATTATCAGCCCAGGCTATAGCTCCGTATGTAAGTAAAGGTCATGGTGTACATCCATAACAGGGTTTCTGGTCTGCACCCCCAGATTCTTCCTGCTGTTCTTCTGCACACCATCAAAGCTCGTGTCACCTTTGTGATGATGTAGCTGATGTGTTTCATAAATGTTAGTGTTTTAACTAGTGTGATGCCCAGATATTTGACTTCATTTTTGATTTCTGTCACAGTGTTATTGAGTGTTATTTCCCTCATGTGATCTAGTTTCCTTTTCCGCGTAAAAGTGAACGACTTTTTTTAAATCGTTTTGTTTGGATTGATCCATAGGTTTGCGCTTTTACACCATCCTTCTGTAATTTTCAATCCCTCTTGGATTATAAGGGTTTCCTCGAATTTTCCCCTGGCTGTCATCTGCATATCCCTTTCATTCTATTCCTTACATTATCGGTAGGAAAATCTACGATATTTGTAAACTTAAAGCCAATTGGCTAAGATGTCTTAAGCGGCAGGTTTTTTGATTGTGTACATCACGTTATCTTCTTGGAAAAATTAAAGAAGTACGACACGTCTTTAGTTGTTTTTAAATCTTGTCCTAAAGACCAAAAACAATTTGTAAAAATAAACGATATTCATTGTAATGATTTAATATTAAAAGTTGATGCCCCACAGGTACAGTCCTAGGACTTATACTATTCTTACTGTACATAACGACTTATTTAAAATTCCTCTAAATCTCTTAGTGGCTCAAAGGATGGGTTCGTAAAAGAGGAAAACTGTAAAGTCACAAGTTTTATAAGTATATATATTTTTTAATCTGGCACTAGGAAAAATTGAGAATACATGAATAATAACAAATATAAATATGTACATATGAACTAACTAATTTAACTAACAACAACAAATTTTGAGCATATTTCAGAACAATAGAGCTAGGTGTTTAAAAAAAACGACATTGATTCTTAGATTCAGTTGCAACTAGGCAACTTTATTCGTTGGTTACAACCGGTCACGTTTTATCCTTGATTCCATTCAGAACAATTAAAGGATATGTACGCGGCAATAAACGGTTTCATGAATAAAAAGGTGCTTGTGTCCGACGCTTTGCTCTCAGCTCATAACTTTCGATTAAAAGAGAAAAAAACGCTTCGACCTGCTCACGAACAAACCGGATTTTAAATTTCAAATTAAATTTTTAAATACTTCCTGGGTAAAGGAATGTTCCGAAGCGTGAAGAACAGTGGAAAAATTAAAGCGCATTAACTGACGAAAATAGCCCAAAAATCAACCACTGGGGATATGAAAAAGGTGAATCATTTGACAGAAAACCGAGGATAATCGGCATACCAAGGTGGCAGGAGACGATTGGGTCCACCACGCAGATAACAGAGTAGATCAGTATGCTTTTTGAATATTGCATCTATAAAATAAATAAATTTATATACTTACATTCTCAATTAAAAACCACGGGCTTCGAACCCAGGACAGCTTAGATTTGTCTACCATAAAATTATATTTAAAAACAAAACTGTACTGTAATTATTTTTTTCTTTTACGTCTAGTTGCACGTTGTCAATATGACACTAAAAGAATAGCACCATATTTTATGAGTATGAAACACTTGGTTCGAAATTTGTATTTACATCTTAAATTGTATTTTCTTCCCGGATCGTCATATATATATCGTTTTATAATTTTCCCAGGCGCTGAAGATGATCCGAATAAAGGTCGAAACGTAAAAGGTTTTTTTCGAAACTATCTCATTCTTGACCGGTCTCCCAAGAAACACACACAACTTTCGTCCAAGGTCCAATTAAAAAAAGAGAAAAGTCTCAGTTCGCTCAACAAGCCTCTGTGGACTACATTCCTTTTTTAAGGACGTCACACTTGGCTTACTCAAATGCCCAAATTTGTTGACTGTGTGAATTAGTTAAATCCATTACAGTTCGTGGTCCGATTAACCAATTAACATTTTTCAATTAATTAAGATTTATGAGAGGTATTGGTCGAGATAAAAAAGTCAGTGTCACGAGCTGGATTCGAACCCACGATGTTCGGGTAAATAGACCGCTGCTCTACGGTCTATTTAGCCGAAGATCGTGGGTTCGAATCCAGCTCGTGACACTGACTTTTTTTTTATCTCGATCAGTACCTCTCATAAATATTAATTAATAACAGTTTCAAAGTCCTGTTGAAGGGCATACCTTCGCTTGAAACCACACTAAGGCAGGGTTTTTCTATTTTATTTCAAATTGGCCTCGAGGTTTCTCGGGTTTTAGCTGGTAACAACTGACTCGTTACTAGTTTTATTGAGAAAAGCAAGTTTTAAATTTAACATTAACAATATGAAATTCCTATTCGAACCAACCGAAATATGTATTCATCCAAGAAACTGCCTAAATAAATAAATAAATTCCAAATATAGAAAGTTTTATTTTTGGCAATTTGTCATTAATAACCTGGAAATCTCGAATTGAAAAAGAAGAATTATGATTATTCTATTTTCAAGGAGACAATAATTTAAAACGTGCAGTAAAATAATGCACACATCTCAAAAGCTCAACGATACCAAGCACTCAAATTTAATACTTTTAAACAGTTTTTTTGAGGGGGGAGGGTGAAAACAATATGAAAAAATGGAAAATAAAATTTATTAGTTCAATACGGTTGAAACTAAATATTTTGGACATTCACCTCGAAGGGAAGTCATGAGGTTAGGTTCGATTCATCTATCGATCTGGAGGATACGGCGTACAATCGCGCAAATAAGTACGTTCACACTTGTACATTCATTCTGGTTGGTTAGTCGATGGAGTACTAGATAATCCTCCAACGACATACGGACCTTAGTAATAAGTTAATTTAAATTTGGGTCGATGAGTGCTTTTATAAAAATTCCGCAATCCACAGTGCTGGAGGGGCGATGTTGACGCTATATTTCATCATCAACCCTGCATTAATCACGCTAAAAAATACAAGCTCTCCGACAAAACACGTAAAACAGATTGTTACAATAAAAGAAAACCACGTCCTCTAAACAGCGAGACAAAGGAGCCAGAAACTTGTTACTGTACCCGAGGACCGTTCTTGTATTCGGTGGCATGCCTTTACGCTCTCTGTAAGGAGCCAAGGCGTGACAAGCTTCTATCGAACAACACTTCTTTGGATAAGAGGCGCGAGCTTTGGCCTAGGAGCATGTGCCCGTTTGTTAAGAAGACCCATTCTTAACCGGGTAAAGACGATCGTTTTCAACGTAGTTGTCATTTTAGCTGAACGATTGACTGCATTGCCATTGAATTCTTTTTTCATAATTAAACGTCAATTTGTAAAAGTTCTCGTTCTCATTAGAACTCATCACTGTTGTTTTTACATAAACAATGATAGCATTGGGTCTCGGTTATGTAACGGTATGTTTTAGGAAAAAATGTAGTAGAATGTCACTGCTAAGGAATAATTGTACGCCCTTTGAAAATTTCCGGATAGACATCCCTCCGGCGATCAGCTGATGTTAACGATTTTCCAACCCCCACTTCATAGGCCGCCCCCGAGTCGAGGGCTGCGGGGGTGGCAGTCTGTGTTTCACACACCGGCAAAACAACAACAAACCCGAAGTCACTCTGGCTTCGCGAAACAAGTAAGTTACGATTTGTTAATTTCTAATCCAGCCTTTTCCCCTTATTTATATTTCTAAAATTTTTGTCTCCGGTTTATTATAACAATTGTAATAAATTATAATTTTAATATTTCAAAGCAAATCCGGTGTTTACGATATGGTAAAGAGGATTGTTAGTGTATTTTCAAAATGTCTAATTTGATTTGAATCCAATTTTCTTTAAAACCACGAGTTTATCTTCTCAATACTGACAAAAGGTACTAGTTTTGTTATAATTAATTAATGAAAACAGTTAAAACAAGGTTCTAAAACAAATTTCTAGAATTCTCTTCGTTTTTTGTTTTTGTGTGTGTAACACTACAAGTAGATTCACACACACACTCATAATTATTCCTCGACTCCACATATAAATAGTAAAAAATTACATACAGGGTGTATCAACTTCTATATCCACCAATTTAATTCGGAAACGATTAACTTTAGTAAAAAATGGTCTTATATCAAACCCCAAATTAATTCGGGCAAGAAATCGAGTGCTGGTACAAAGTTTAGCATAACTTTCTCATCTAGCCGGGCATTTTAACAATTACTTAATGACAATAACTTCGCTTTTTTTAAATGAGATCCCATATTTTTTTTTCAATCGTTCGGTTCGATTCTAGAGCTTATTTTAGACCACTTTTACCGAAAGGAAAATTTCGATAGGATCGACCATTTCTGAGTTGTGCCCGACGGAAGACGCGTGTCGGTGGTATGCTTTATGTGACAATATGGCCTCCCTATTTCGAAAACGATTAACTTCAGCAAAAAATTATCTCGTACAAATCCCAAGTTAATTTTGACTAGGAATCGCCTGGTGGTAAAAGATTTAACATAACTTTCTCATCTAGCTGGGATATGACACTATGATATTTTAAGGGTATACTTTTTGTAAAAGCAGGACGGCCCACCTCCTTTATTTCGAGAAAAAAATTATTTGTTTAAATTATATATTTATATAAAATTCCATCATGGCGGCAAGAAAACTTGTATTTTTTAAATTACTTAACAATAATACAAAATTGTCTATAAAATTAAATTACAGATGCAAAATGGCCATCTTTTAAAAGAAACTGTGTAACGAAAGAAAATCAAATAGTTTTAACAAAAGTGAACCATGTAATGTTATACCTATGTTTTACTTATGTCTTGTTTTTTAAAAATGCAGAAGCTGATGATGGGTGTAAATTCCCGAACGTTTCAATAAATATTAAAGTAAGTTTTTTTTATATGAATTAATCTTTATGAGAAGTATTTGTTGAAATAAAAAAGTTGGTGTAACGAGCGGGATTCGAACCCACGACCTTCGGTTCAATACGCCGCTGCTCTACCAATTGTGCTAACGGATTTCCAGATTAAACATTTGAAAAATGAAAAAAATGAGGGAAAAATTCGAAAGTTGGGTTGAAATGGGAAGTTAGTGTTAGAGCGGATCGAAGTCACGATAGATCAAGAAGTAAATGCGTATCAAGCCGAAGGTCGTGGGTTCGAATCCCGCTCGTTACACCGACTTTTTTATTTCAACTAAAAACCTTAATTCATTGTAATGTATTAATTGGTCAAGCTGACTACGAAAACTAGTGAATTTAATAAGTTAAAATGAAATATATCTTCACTAAAGCTTTCCCTTGGCCATTTCATCTGTCGCAGAGAATCGAATACATTACACTATATTTGAAAAATGAAAAAAAAGGATGGAAAATTCAAAAGGTGGTGTTGAGATGGGAAGTTGGTCTCCGAGCGGATCGAAGTCACGATAGATCAACTGGTAGAGTAACGGCGTATTAAGCCGAAGGTCGTGGGTTCGAATCCCGCTTGTGACACTAGCTTTTTCATCTCAACCGAAACCTTACACAAAGATTAATTAATTAAAGAAGTTCTTTGGTCGTTCTGACCTCGAAATATACCGGAATCGAAATAAGCAATCGAATTTCTTTTACAATAAAAACGAAAATTTCAAAAAGTTAAAAGAGAAAGAAATGAAAATAACAAAATTAATTAATTTAAACGATTAATAAAAACCAATAAAAGTTAAGATGTGAAATGATATATCAATTAAATTCGACACGCGTTAGTTTTAAAT
>CM077111.1:10843235-10866209 GCA_039619505.1 Cimex hemipterus | reverse complement strand
AGTTAAGATGGGAAATGATATATCAATTAAATTCGACACGCGTTAGTTTTAAATATTTACTTAAAAAAAAAATAAATAAATAAAAAAATAAATAAATAAATAAAAATAATTTCCATAAAATAATAATTCTTTTTGACTCGAAGGTTTTGACTTTTAAGCCTAAATGTCACAGCTTATCACGAAAAATGCACAATTATAAAAGACGAAATGAAAGAAGTTATCAGCAGGAATTCAACTTTCACTTCTTCAACAACAAAATATAAATATGAGGAAAAAAAGAGAAAATATTATCTTAGAAGTAAAAAAAAAAATCGTCGTTGTTATAATTTTCTAAGTAGTTTCATTTAAATGTATAGTTTGTTAATCATGTTTTTTTTTATACATTATACATTTGTACTCTTGTTGATTGATATATTACGTATGAACGTGTTGTATAACGTTTCGTTTTAAAAGTTCAATTAGATTGGTAAAAGTCACGAAAGTTAAAATGTAACAAGACGAAATGAAAAAAAGACCTATTTGTTGTAATTGTTGTAAGTGTATAATTATATATAGTACGTAATTGCAATAATGTGAAATCTTTCTTTATTAAAATGAGAAAGTTCGTGATATAATTACATGTCACTAGGGTTTAACGATGGCTATAGCGTGCTGAGAAATGGGTCATAACTGAAAGTGGAATGAGCACCGGACCCCGTCTTCTTCCGGGAGCCGTTTATCAACAGTTGCAGGCCAAGTGTCATTTCGCTTTCACGTCGATTTACTTTTTTCGCAATCGTATCACAATTCGGAAATTATTCGGCTTCCGCCGAGACGGTTTGTAAGAGTGGGCTTCAGGCCTGCTAACAACTCCTTGTCCTTCGGAATTCTGGATATTCATCGAACCGAGATATGGAGAAACAGGGAAAGTGAAAGCCAAAGGATTACCTCTGCAATCTACGAGACGGCTTTTTGAGCCTTATCGATAAGGTCGTGTACGTTGAGAAAATGATGTCCTGCGCTCTTCGGTTCGAACACGGGGAAAGTTCATCTTTGTCAAACTCGACCCTAACTTATTAAGTATTCAAAGAACGCAAAATAACATTCTGGAGCTTTATACACGACAAGAATCGCCTCAGCTTCCTAAAAATTACATCACTTGGTCAAGATTTGATAACAGCTGAAGTCCTGCAAAAAATTCCCCCCCCCCCAAAAAAAAACTGTCTACTACTTTTCAATTAATCAATCTTTATGAAAGGTATTGATTGAGATAAAAAAAGGCAGCGTGACGAGCGGGATTCGACCCCACGACCCTCGGCTAAATACGCTGGAGGTCCTGCGGGGGTCGTCCAGCTATCACATCAAGGGACTGAACAGCTAACACTAAATCTTGTTTTTGGATGAGTCAAGGTTGCATTTTCACTACAGACATGATGGTGTTGTCGTTTGGGAACTCAATTCTATGGAAGGTCGCACAAGCTTGATCTTCATCGAGGGTTTCCTAACAGATGTCATGAAGTTATTCCTTATATGCCTAATTCGTTATGTTTGTGAATGACAATTAAGGCCCTACACAGCAACATTGGTGCCTTGGAATTAGCTTAAATTCAATATTTGGAGTGGCGAGCATATAGTCCCGATTTAAACACCATCGATCACCTTTGGGACGGGTTGTCAGAGGGTAAAAGTCGCCCAGATACCAGAGAAATTGTTTAACACTAAAGAAGACTTAAAAGCTTAATAAAAATATGGCTTGCATCAAATTACTTAACAATTAATATTAATAAAACATCGTTAATAAATTTTTTCATTATAAGTTGTAAATGGATCATATGTCACAAAAAATGAATTGTATGAAACAAAAAGATGAATACGGTGGTATGTATTATGCAAAAACTTCGTAGTATTCGGCCTTGATGATGATGATGATGTATATAGAAAGTGAGTGTTTTTGATCCCTACGCAGTTTGGCCTTCTGGCTCGCACTTTCCTAGTTCATTGCTCGATCCTTCTCCTTAGGAGTATTAACCATGGACCGACGTAGCTACAATTCCTTTCTCTGAGTTTGGGTCATCATTGAATATGATTCATGAAAAAGTTGTGTAGATTTGTTGTCAGATACCAGAGACTGATATAGTCCTGACCCCTCGGATCGGTCTCTCGCAATGGAGCAGTGAGTTGTTTATCGGTCTCGGCGAGGATTTTATTTTAGCATAAGCTTACTGTGACTCGCACCTTTAGAATTTATCCAAGTATCCTTTTACCATTTGCTTTTGCTATCCCAAGAATAGGTTCAGGGCCTGTATATGGTCTTGCAGCTCCTCTGGTTATTGTGTCCACTTTTTCGCCTCAAAATTCCTTTGCGTCCTAGTACCCAAGATGTCATCAGGCAGTTGTGTTCCCCATGTTTTGGCCAAAACCATCAGGGGGAAAATAAGTTGGGAGTGAGGCATCCAAGACAAAACCACCTCTCTCTCTTTCCCTGTATAATTGTACCAGGAAGCTTATTTGTAACGGTCCTGATTATTTAACGTACTTTGACGAGACGAACTCTGAGATTAATTATATAATAAACTAAATTAAATAATAGCTTGTTTCGGTTATGTTTTGCTGCGATACACGAGTGCTAGGTAATGTCCATCGGACTTTATTTACGTTTAAACATCAATTAAGTGTCACACACAAGCGAAGTGACAATTTCTCACAAGGCCGAATCGTCGACTTAAAAGTAAAAGCAACAGATTCTTCAGAAAACTGCAATTAACGAGAGCGGAAAGATTTCACTTTTTTCCTCCCGGTGGCTATTTTGTAATTGTCGGAAAACGTTTTTCTTGACACTTGAAAAGCGTTCGAGAGCCAACAACACATTAAACTTGTAAAGTGAATGGAATAAATGCAGAAGTTTACTTTCTACTATTCTAAAACGGAGGAAATTTTTTTAGAGATTTTTTCTGCATCTATTGATACTATGCGAGTGAGCTGTCCATTTAACTTACATATAAAGTATGTGCAATAGACCACGAAGTTTAAACAAAAAGAGGACATTAACTTACGTATAAAATAATAAATTATACGTAGAGTAGAGGGGAAAAAATTACAGTTGCTTAGGTAATTTTGTTTCAAGCTTTTTTTCTAACATAATTTTAAGTCGTTTATTGGTTTATTTCATAACTTTCATAAGAAAGCAGCAATGCTCAAAAATTAATTACGGGTTATAATATATAACTAGAGCGAGAACAAAAAATTTCAATTGCTCAAGCATTTTTTGTTTCAAGCTTTTAATTTTTTTACAACTATGTTTTTTCTATTATAATTTTAAGTTTTTTTTTGTCTATTTTTCTACATTAACAACATAACAAATTTATTTAGAAATCGTGAGATGCGGTCTGGTGTGATGTAGGGTTCAGAAAAACATTTTCTTTATCGTGCCAACGTCTCGAGCCTTCTCGATATCATCTTCAGGGCTCAAAGTGTTTGTCTTCTGTGTAATTGCTTCTGGGCACTCTCGACACGACACGCAAGAATGGAACAATTACATAGAAGACGAACACTTTGAGCCCTGAAGATGATCTCAATAAATATCGAAACGTCGGCACGATAAAGAAAACGTTTTAATGAAACCTACATCATACCAAACCGCATCTCACGATTTCTAAATAAATATCGATTAACGGTCACTTATGACTACACATTTATAAGAAAGCATCAATGTTCAAAAAGTAATTATTGACTATAAAATACAACTAGACCGAGAAGAAAAATGCAATTGCTTAGGTATTTTTTGTTTCAAGCTTTTCATTTTTTACAACTATTTTTTTTCTAATATAATTTCAAGTCGTTTTTTGGTTTATTTTTCAACATTTATACGAAAGCAGCAATGTTCAAAAAGTAATTACTGTTTATAAAATATAACTAGAGCGAGGAGAAAGAATTGTAAGCTTTTTAAAAGGTTTTGTTTTCTAATGAAAATTTTAAGTCTTTTTTTAGTTTATTTCACAAGCTAAAAAACTATTGATTAAAAAATAAAAGTAGAGCGAGAAGAAAAAAATTGCCATTGCTTAGGTGTTTTGGTTTCAAGCTTTTCATTTTTTACAAGTTTTTTTTTTGTATAATTTTAAATTATAAAAAAAAATTATATAAAATATGTCTAGGCCGAGAAGAAAAAATTGCATTGTTTAGATATTTTCGTTTCAGCTTTTTTACAAGTTTCAAATTTTTCACCTTTTACAAGAATTTTTTTGTGTAATTTTATGTCGTTTTTTGGTCTGTTTACAAAATATAACTAGAGCGAGGAGAAAAAATTGTAAGCTTTTTTAAATGCATTTTTTTCTAATAAAGATTTTAAGTCTTTTTTTAGTTTATTTCACAAGCTAAAAAAGTAATTATTGATTAATTAAATAAAAGTAGAGCGAGAAGAAAAAATTGCATTGCTTAGGTATTTTTGTTTCAAGCTTTTTTACAATTTTTTTTTTTTAATATAATTTTAAGTAGTTTTTTTGGTTTATTTCACAACATTTATAAGAAAGCAGCAATGTTCAAAAAGTAATTACTGTTTACAAAATATAACTAGAGCGAGGAGAAAAAATTGTAAACTTTTTTAAAAGCATTTTTTTGTAATAAAGATTGTAAGTCTTTTTTTAGTTTTTATTTCACAAGCTAAAAAAATAATTATTGATTAATTAAATAAAAGTAGAACGAGAAGTAAAAATTGCATTGCTTAGATATTTTTGTTTAAGCTTTTTTACAGGTTTCAAGCTTTTCATTTTTTTATGTAAGGTTTTTTGTATATTTTTAAGTCGTTTTATGGTTTACTTCAAATCATTATATGAAAGCAGCAATGTGCAAAAATTAAGCACTGATTATAAAATATATCTAGAGCGATGAGAAAAAATTGCAATTTCTTATGTATTTTTGTTTCAAGCTTTTAATTTTTTACAACTATTTTTTTCTAATATAATTTCAAGTCATTTTTTGGTTTATTTCTCAACATTTACAAGAATGCAGAAATGTTATAAAAGCAATTATTGATAATTTCGTTAGTGCTAAGCCAAATTTCCTTGATGCATGTGCCTTTATTCTAATTTATGTGTTATTGTTTATAATTAGTCTATTCCATCCAATCTCCTACTCAAGCATTCGTATTTGAATAATTGTGGGCAAGAGTAGCGAAAAAAATTGTTTTGTCTTTATTAGCGAACGACAATTCTGATGATTATGGATAGATATAAATTTTTTCTCATGACCAAATAACAACGTAAACCATAGGTTTACTTATAATTTAAAGAATTACATTACTTTAGGATGTTGCCCTGCTTGAAAATTGCACAATGCTTATGCCCGATTTAGAAAGTGGTCGACTTAAAATTACCCAGCTCTGGGGCTTGTGTTCTCCGGTAGGATTTCACCGATTTTATGCGTAAGTGTTTTATTACAACGTGAAGACAGAGCAGAAGGTTGCAAGACCGTTTACGAAATAGGTCTACAAGAAACCGAGAGAAAATGGGTCAAGACTCCGCCGCGCAGAAAGAATTGACTTTTGCCTAATGTTTCGTCGACAAGGAGATGTCATTATCACGCCCGTTCCGCATCCCCTTGACTTTAATGGAATCGCACGGGACAAGTGCTGTCGGCATGTTTTCGAAGGCTATCTCGAGAATAAAATAAAAATCAGAATGGAGATTTATTCATCCCGTTGGCATTCCTGAAAGAAACCTTTTTTTAAAACTTTGAAGGTTCCTAAAAAGTGCGTAAGCTCAGCGTTACGTTTAACTTGTACCTCTTCTCGCAAGTTCTACTAAAATTAAAATGCTACACCATGATCTAGTAATTCCGTCCAAAAATCCGCGCTACCTAAAAACAATCCGGCAAGATGCGAAGACCCAGAAAGCTTAGAAAAGTCCTAAATCATTTTCCATAACAGGACCGACGAGCGGCTGCAAAACAATGGATGGCCAGACTATGTTGATAAGTAAATCAACATTTGAGCCCCAGGTCTCACGGTTTTCTTTCAAAAAGCATGCGAAGAGAAAGGCAAAAGTTTGCTCTTAACTTATTATGGAGTAGGGCTTTTGAAGACAGGGCATACCTTTAAAGGTGAAAATGGCAATCTACCAGGTCATACGGGACTTATGCTACGGCGCACATGTTTGGGGATTTAAGGAGGTTAAAGAAAACTATTAAATATGTATATTAGCAGGTATTAAAAGGCTATTAAGTCTGCCCAGATACGTGCCCACCTTCGTGATCCATGTGGAAATGGATTTGACTCTCTTTTCAAGCATGCACTAGGCCTGCATATGAATTATGTTACGAGATTCAATATCTCCAAACCGCTTGTCAAAACTACTGGCTATCGAGTTAAGGCGGAAAGTATTTGGCGATGAAGTTGAACGTCTCGACCCGTTTAAGTACTCTCCTAGTGCCAAAACTGTATTGAACTGCAAAACCAAATTAAACTAATTAGGCACGCAGAACTAAGTCAGCCTCTACTGGGTCCCAAGACACATGGGAGTAGAAGGCAACGAGAAAGACCTGCAAGGAAAGGGGCTGCTATACCGCTGATACCACCATTAATGAGTACCTCAGACAGAAGGACAAAAAGAAAACGAAGGAACAATGGAATACACATTGGACATAAACAGACCAAGAATCCCCTAACAAATTTCGGAAAGAAGTGATATAACGTATCAAAGGAAGCTGGAAAAAAACTGCCAATCCTAACAGGACACTGCAAACTGGACATTTAAAGAAAATTGGTATAATCCAAGACGGCACATGCAGATTCTACAGGGCGGCAGAGGAGACTCCGACCTACTATCAAACTTTGGCGCCGAATTTTCCCGCAGGAGAAAGTACTTTGGGATGTATAATGTAACCATAGAAAACATTCAACTTGACTAATCAAGTTCTTTGATGAAATATGACTCACCGCTGTCCTATAGGCACAGTTCGGATACAATATCTCTTAAATGACGCAGTATTACACGAGACCTATCTAGAGCCTAAACTGACGGAAGGCGCCAAGGCTTTCTTGGATAGACTCGCAAAGGAGAAATATAAAGCATAGTGTGACAGGGCGAAAAATTAAGATTTAATACATGAAAGGGCAAAAACGGCAAAACAATATGCGAGTTTGCTAGAATGGTGGACCTAACATGGCAAGATGGATCTGAAGGCACAGACACTAAACCGTCTAGGTAAGTTAAAAGAGCAGTATGAAGAAGGCGGGAGGAGTTCCCTGTGCGCAATGCCGCAATTCCTAAGTATGAAGCGATCTGGATGCTGCTATGCTGGCTAAATCCTCATGGCAGCCTGGAGATGCAGAAAGTATTACAGTAATGAATCTAATTTTTGAAAGTCGAGGTTGCTTTTACTTTTATCATATTAAATTTACCTCATTAATAATATTTGATAAAATGTTCCAATATTTTATGTACTTACAATAAACTTTTGTATATTCTGGTAAGTTAGGAGCGTTTTGGAACTTCGCCATATTCGACATGTCTGTACGATGTGGGCGAAGGACATAGGTAACGAAATAGCACAAAAAACACCCTCTGAAAAAGCAAAATTCCGACTGATAAAACGTGGAGATCAAACTACAGTTCATGTTCTAGCACAACTCACCAGGAAGATTGATCAATATTACTTTGTTTAAAAGAATAGGAAAAGTCCAGTGGAATCTTATTGACTGATGTTCAATCATGTACCGTGCCAGGTATGGTCGAAACCTCATTCCTACAGGGTAGGGTTTAAAGATGAGTTAATAAACCCAAACGGAAAGAGTAAACTCGATCGAAACCTTCTTGGACATAGAGAAAAACTTCCAAGCAGCATTCTTTCTTCTCGAGGGAGGATGAAGTCCACAACCCGATGGCCCTTATGGTCATTGGAACGGTGACGCCTAAATCCAAATTGGCGGTCGGCCTTATTCGACAGGGTGCATTTGTTTATAAATGATTTTTCAAGTAGTTTACCAAGACTTAAGAACATAAATTTTTACGAACCTTAAGAAACCGATCATACTTCATCTGTGATTTACATATCTCTAAAACCGGGAACATCAGCATAGGCAAGGTATTGAGATTATTTTACTAACGCTTAAGGAAAAGTCTGTTTCGATTCAACAAAACAAGAAACGGTCTAGGTATTGCATGCCCAGTACTAAATCATTATTGATAATCGTGACGCCTCCATCAACAATTGCTTCGCGTGTTTTAACGACCGGAATAAATATATTTGTCACATTATCTTCTAATATCTCTCTAAATAAATTTTATTGCTTTACACGGCATAACCTTTATAGCGCGAGAAGCATCACATTAAAGCTAATTAGATCGTTAATGGGAGAGAAAAACTAAAAATATTTAGAAGTAAAAATATTCGATCACCATCTAATTAAATATTTTGTTTTAATGAACAGCAAAATCCAAGCTTTCGTTGGTAAACAATATTTGGCGTTTCACCGGTAAAAAAGAAAAATTCAACGTAAAAATTAAACAAAACACACATAAAAAAGGGGCGAATTTCTTGTCTTAAAAGAAAAAAAAAAGAAAATAATAACAACCTTACGGTAGTTTGAAAACCTATATTTAACCTAATAAAAATAGCACAAAAAAGAATAATCCCACGAAAAAATCAAACAGAACACATAAAAAGGGGCAAAAAACACAGTGAACAACCAAAGCAGAAAAATTTAACAAATGTCTTTTCTTCAAAGACAAAACCAAAATAAGAACAACCATACGGGATGATTTTGAACACACCCACATTTAATCTAATGAAAAAAGCGCAAAAAGAAGAATCCCACGAAAAAATCGAATAAAACACATAAAAAAAGAGGCAAAAACAGTGAACGATGAAAACAGAAAAAATTAACTTACTTCTTCTCTTAATAGAAAAAACAAAATAAGAACAACCATACGAGAGATTGAAAACCTTTATTTAACCTTAAAAAAGGACAAAAAAGAAGAATTCAACTTAAAAATCAAACAAAACATATAAATAAAGGGCAAAAACATAGTGAATAACCAAAGCAGGAAAATTTGACAAATTTCTTCGATGAACAGACAAAACGAAAAAAGAACTACAAACAGGAGTTTGAAAACCAAGCGTAATGTAATAAAAAAAGCACGAAAAGAATAATTCCACGAAACAATAAAACAAAACACATAAAAAGGGGCAAAAAGCATATTGAACTGCCAAATAGAAAAAATTAACAAATCTCTTCTCTTAGTAGACAAAACGAAAATAAGAATAACCATTCAGGAGTTTGAAAACCCAAATTTAATCTAATAAAAAAAAAACACAAAAAAATTCAACGAAAAAATCAAACAAAACACATAACAGGGGGCAAAAAACATAGTGAACTGCAGAAAAAATGCAGAAAAATTACGTGAATTTTTTTCCTTTTTTTCTGTGCTTCAGGTTCATACGAACTTCGTTGAATTTGAGCTGTAGAAACAACTGACGGACGTGCGAGTAGTGATTCAACCTCTATAATAAAATATTAACGTCGAAATATATATACGTACATAACATAGATATCAAACCATATTTTGAAAAATCGAAATTACTTCGGTTTTTTTCTCTCGGCCCATTGGCAAGAAAGCTCGGGAGAGTATTTTCAGATACAGACATATTTATAAGTTAATATTACGAGAAAAATTCATTGAAATTTGCGATCCTACGTCTGTTATAATTTTTTGAAATTGAAATATTTCTACTTGATTTTTTTCCCAAATTTCGTAACTTAATTCAATAAATTGGACGATTCTTAAGATTATATTCAACAAATAAAATCATATTATATATTGAAAAAGAAATCTCAAGTTTTTTGTCCATTCTATCGAAGACATTCAGCAATTCAATATTCATTGTTACAAATTCAACGCCTTATTCGCTAACCACGTCCGTTTGACCAAAGAAAACGATAAATATTCTAACAGGTAAAAGTGGATCGTGCATAATGATGAAGCGGTTCAGTTTTGCCATTGTTATCGGCCCGCATAACACAATTAGGCTAGTATAATCCCAGCGCCCTACGCAAACATGTCCCGTCGATTGGCGGTGCATAAACAAACAAAGTTCAATGCGTAACTGCACACTTATGCCGTTTGAAAACATGCTTGGTTTTGTGTACAAACGACTAGTGCTCGTTAACGTTTTGTACCATTATTTTTATATTTAATCGCAGATCATGTCCTAGTTCAAGAATTTTCTTGTATGAGACATGAATACAGGTACATAAAACATTACTGCTATTATTCAATTAATTAAGGTTTTTAGTTGATAAAAAAGTCAGTGTCATGAGCGGGATTCGAACCCACGATCTTCGGCTCTACCACTTGAACTACGTGACCTCGACCATTCTGACATTAACTTCCCATCTCCGCCGCACCTTTTTCAATTTTCCCTCATTTTTGCCGTTTTTCAGTCCTTATTTAGCTGAAGTTTGTGGGTTACGTCCAAAGAAAAATGGACAAAAAGAAAGATTTGTTTTAATTCAATTAACGTTGATCAGGGTTAAAAGCAGGTTAAGTCGATTCCACAGATGACAGAAAACCGAAATGCGACTGACAGACCCAAAATATTTGAATTGAACTATATCATAAGCGAATTATCTCCCAAACTTCCAAATTTCTTAATTTTTTAATCGTAGAGCAGCGGCGTATTTAGCCGAAGATCGTGGGTTCGAATCCCGCTCGTAACACTGACTCTTTATCTCAACCAAATACCTTAAATAATTGAAAGATTGAACAAGCGGACCACGAAAATTAGCGAATTTACTAATATTATTAAGCAATAACCGATAAATGATAGTTGAATAAATAATATCTTTTTTTATAAGGAATTGAATTTCTTGAACCTTTTCACTTTAATTCCGTGAGATGATCATAAATTTGTGGAGTTTAGTGACCGTTAGTCGGATGATTTGGCGCCGGTAGGATGCGGACTGGTGTCACATAGGTTTTAGAAAAAACGTTTCCTTTATCGTGCCAACGTTTCGATCTTTATTGAGATCATCTTCAGGGCTCAAAATGTTTGTTTTCTGTGTAGATGTGGCATTCTTGTGTGTTCTGTGGCACTGTCATCTCGACAAGCAAGAATGACACATCTGTACAGAAAACAGACACCTTGAGCTCTGAAGATGATCTCAATAAAGGTCGAAATATTGGCACGATAAAGTAAACGTTTTTTATAAAACCTACGTCACACCGTATCTCCCGATCTCCAATTATTCATAAAAGTACGGGTTTAAAGATCGTAATTGCCCCGTAGATTTTATTTAAAGGAAAATGGATTATGTATGAAGACATGCACCATTTTATCGATGTGTATCCAGTTGTTCTCAATGAGTTTCTAGGCTCAGATCAACTCACTGGAGAAGAAATTTTCTCAACGGGAAAAAATTGATCAGCTGTTAAAATTTTAATTTGTATATGTTCAAATGGAACGGAATTTCAAGTAAATCAAGACCCTCATGGCTATGTTTTTAAGCTATTATAAAAAAGTTTTTTTTTTGTTCCCTTCAGGGATGTGGCCTAATGAAATGTTTTTAATTTTAAACCTTCGCCTAGCTTTCGGAACTTAATTGTACCTTTTTTTAGGGCTCTACAAAAGGATATATTATACATTTTATTTTGGCCAATATATAATATAAATAAAATAAACTCCTGCTCAAAATTAACGCACCACCTTAATTTTTAAACAGAAATTCTTTTTAGAGAAATCCAGCTAAATCTCTTCATGTTTATTCTCTTTTTTATGCTTCACAATCCCACAAAAGTAAACAAGAATTGTTTACAATCGTGTTAATCCGCTTTGAAATGGATTTGGTAAGATACACAAGAGTTTCCTCCTGGTTTATTCCTCAGTTTCACTGCATCTGCTTAACAGACACCATTTCTTTTGGAAGTTTAAACTTTAATTTAGAACTTATGGCGCCCATAAGACATTTGAGTGAGCGTGAAGCCGTCAGAGCGATGACTCTTCTTGAGGAGGGCTACAGCCAGCGACAAGTTGCAAGAATAATTGGATGTCACCATACCACCATCGGAAGAACTCTCCAACGGTTCAATGAAACTGGCAGCAACACACGGAGGCCTGGACAAGGACGTCCAAGAGCAACGACCGAGAGGGATGACCGATTTTTGCGCTTACATGCCCTCAGAACGAGGCAGGTGACAAGTTCGGAAATGAGTAGCCTCCTTCAAAGCACCAGGAATGTCTCAATTTCGGCTCCCACTGTTCGAAGAAGGCTGAATGAGTTTGGCTTGAGCAGTAGACGGGTTGCTTCAGGGCCACTACTGACCAGAGACCACCGAGTAGCCAGGCTGCGATTTGCCCGGGATCACCTCAACTGGAGTTTTGATGCCTGGAAGAGAGTTTTATTTTCTGACGAAGTTAGAATCGCTCTTAATTCTCCAGATGGTCGTGCTCGGACATGGAGACGAAGTGGAGAAAGATTTGCTCAGTGCAATATTATTCCTCGCGTCGCCTTTGGTGGAGGCTCCATCATGTTCTGGGGAGGTATCAGCATGGAGGCCCGCACAGAGTTAGTCGTTGTTCCAGGACGGTCTCTAAATGCACCAAGGTATGTGGAAGAGATCCTCCAACCTCATGTAGTGCCTTTCGCTAGGAATATTGGACAAGGCTTTTTATTCATGCAAGATAACGCTAGACCTCACCGTGCGAGATCGGTGGAAGAATTTTTAAATGAACAGAATATTGAGCGGATTGAATGGCCAGCTCGTAGTCCTGACCTCAACCCTATTGAGCATATCTGGGATCAGCTAAAAAAAAGGATTAGGAGCCGAATACAACCTCCTAGCAACCTTTCGCAACTGCGCCAAGCGGCATTGGAAGAATGGGAGAATATTCCACAAGAAAGGGTAAAAAACCTCATCAACAGCATGAGAAGACGCCTGGATGCAGTAATCAAAGCCAGGGGAGGCAACACCAGATACTGAGTAATTAAATTTGTGTTTGAACTTAAATGAAAATTTTTGACCTTTTCAGTCTTTTTTATGGAATATTTTTTAATAAAGTTTACCGTCCTTTTCTGCTTTTCATTTTCATTTGTAATGTTTTATTATTAATAACCTACAATACTAAAAATAAAAATAACGTTCAAAAAACACCTGAGAAAAACATATGGTGAAATATTGAAGTGGTGCGTTAATTTTGAGCAGGAGTTTATATGTAAGAACACCTAAAAATCAAGTGGAAATATTTCAATATCAAAAACTTATAAGGAGACGTGGCATCACAAATTGCAATGAATTTTTTGAAGTTTTGAAGTTATAAATATGACTATATATGAAAATACTCGCCCGAGCTTTCTTGCCTTTGGGCCGAGAGCAAAAAAAAACGATGTAATTTCGATTTTTCAAAATATTGTTTGTTATCTATGTTATGTATGTGTATATATTTCAACGTTAATATTTTATTATAGAGGTTGATTCACTACTCGCACGTCCGTCAGTTGTTTCTACAGCTCAAATTCAACATAGTTCGTATGAACCTTAAGTACACAAAAAAAAGGAATAATTTCACGTAATTTTTCTGCATTTATTGTCCACTATGTTTTTTGCCCTTTGTTTATATGTTTTGTTTGATTTTTAAGTTGAATTCTTCTTTTTTGTCCTTTTTTTAAGGTTATATATAGGCTTTCAATCTCTCGTATGGTTGTTCTTATTTTGTTTTTTCTGTTAAGAGAAGAAGTAAGTTAATTTTTTCTGTTTTTCATCGTTCACTGTTTTTATGTGTTTTGTTTGATTTTTTCGTGGGATTCTTCATTTTGCGCTTTTTTCATTAGATTAAATTAGATTTCATTAAATCTGGGTGTGTTCAAAATCATCCCGTATGGTTGTTCTTATTTTGGCTTTGTCTGTGAAGAAAAGACATTTGTTAAATTTTTCTGCTTTGGTTATTCACTATGTTTTTTGCCCCTTTTTTGTATGAACCTGAAGTACACAAAAAAAGGAATAATTTCACGTAATTTTTCTGCATTTGTTGTTCACTATGTTTTTTGCCCTTTGTTTATATGTTTTGTTTGATTTTTAAATTGAATTCTTCTTTTTTGTCCTTTTTTTAAGGTTAAATATAGGTTTTCAATCTCCCGTATGGTTGTTCCTATTTCGGTTTTGTCTGTTAAGAGAAGAAATTAGTTAATTTTATTCCGATTTTTTTGTTCACTATGTTTGTTGCCCCTTTTTTGTATTTTATTTAATTTTTTGGTTGTTCACTGTTTTTCTGCCTCTTTTTTATGCGCTAAGTTTAATTTTTACGTTGAATTCTTTTTTTTGTGTTTTTTTATTTGATTAAATCTGGGTTTTCAAACTCCTGTATGGTTATTCTTATTTTCGTTTTGTCTACTAAGAGAAGAGATTTGTTAAAATTTTCTGTTTGGCTGTTCAATATGTTTTTTATTCCTTTTTATACGTTTTGTTTGATTTTTACCCAGAATTCCTCTGTTTTTGTGTTTTTTTAAGGTTAAATATAGGTGTTCAAACTCAAGATTGGTTCTTATTTTGTTTTTTTCTGTTAACAGAAGAAATGCGTTGAATTTTTCTGCTTTGGTTGTTCACTGTTTTTGCCTCTTTTTTATGTGCTTTGTTTGATTTTTACGTTGAATTCTTCCTTTTTATTAGGTTAAATTTTGGTTTTAAAACGCCTGTTTTTCTTTCTTATTTTGGAAATAAATTGCGCCCGGGGCAAAATGTTTAATTAGCAGATTAACTCCATTGCCCTCTTTTTCTGAATTTATGATAAAAGTAGTTAGCTGAAAAAATAACACATAAAATGTTGAATATCTGCGAAAGGTGTGAGAATCGGACCATGGATCATACAAAGATTTTCGTAGAATGTGAGGTGTAGAAACACCTGGCCAACTTTTTCGTACTTTCATTATCTATCTTCATTATGACCATGACACCAGTATTTGAACAGTGCTGGCGGCGAGGCTGTGGCGTTAGTGACTTCATTTTATTTTTCTTCATTTATAATTTGCATAACTTCTGTCTTCATCGTTTGCTTGTTCTTTGTACAGTGCGTAGAATTGCATTCTGTTTTTCTAAAATTCATTGAATGCACAGAAAATCTTATTTTCTTTTTTTTTCTTTACTCCCAGAAAGTTCAGTTTCTTCTTCTTTTTATTCAAGTAAATTTTTTCTACCTCAGCTAATGCTTAAATCGAAAAGTTTTTAAATATTCTTAAGTTTAAACAATGCACGTTAGCGTTCAACTCTCTTGTCCGTCGACGTCTTTAGTGAGTTTTTGTGGCGTGAAAACACGTGCCGGGCACGCTACGTGTTGGTATATATTAATATTAATGATTTGATCAATGTAAGGAAAAGGTCCAGGTTCCCGGATCGAATCCAGCGGACCTGAATCCGAACCAAACATATTTAAAAATGGGATTTTTTTTTTAAATCCATCGAACCTGGAGGTTGATAAGAATTCTGCAGAAATAAATAAAAATAAACAATTTTAAAAAATTGTTCGTTGTTGTCTAGTTTTTCTGATTATTATAATGACAATATCGTCAATTATTGACAAAGACCGCCTGGAATCGTTCTGAAATTCAGATATGGAATTTGCTTAAATAATAGATTTACTAAGTTAAATTGTGATTATTGTTAAAAAAAAGGCAAATTTAAAAGTGATTGATGTGGAAAAATGAATATATAATTGTATTATCTGGAAATGTCAGTTTGTAATAAAACGGCTAAATTTTGGTGTAGGGCACTATATTTTGAAATGCTCTCTTTAAGTGTGTCGGGTTCGAATGAAGGGCCGCTGGATTCGAACCCGGGACCTTTACCTCACAGAGCGCCGTGCCAACGCCTAAACCGTTGCTGCCACGGACGCCCCGAAAATGATCTGTGTCGTTTCCCCTCGCACGCTATCGACTATTAAAGACGTTTTATTTTTTTAAAATCGAATTCCTCGGGAAATTACAACAGCCTTTAAAGAAAAACATGTAATATTTTAATAAGTTCTTTATCGCCTGGTTTCTCTGCTTACAACCCTAATAGCTCCAAAAATTGACCCAAAACTGGAATCGTCTTGAAATTTGAATTATTAAAAAAAAAAAAAAAAAAAACTAAGAAAAGCTAAATTTAAAAGTGGTAAATGTGTAAAAATGAAGGTTTAATTATACTCTCTAGTCGAAAAACTGCTAGTTTGTAATAAGTCAGCTAAATTTTGGTGGAGAGCACATCGACGAGCGAATATTTTGAAATATTCTCTGCTGTTTCCTCTTGAGCGCTATTGGCTATTAAAGACGGTTTCTTTTTTTATCGAGTTCCTCAGAAAAGATACATTTGTCAAGGAAATAACAAATAAAAATATGTAATATTTTAAAACAGTTAAATTCGTAAGAATGGGAGGCTGTCTACTCGCCCTGCTTATAACCCTGATATTCACATGATCCGAGTGTTGTATTTTCTAATCAATAGGACAATATTGACAAGGACCGACTGGGATCGTCCCGAACTTATTTAAATAATAAAACCACTGTACGAAGTTAAACTAATGCTATTGTTAAGAAAATAAAAGTGATTTGTAAAAATGAAGAGTTAGTTGTTTAAAAAAAAAAAGGCTATATTTTGAGGGATCACCGCCGAATCTTTTGAAATCATTACTGCCATTTCCTCTCGGATATCGTTGACTATTAAAGACCCTTTTTTTCTACAGAATTCCTCAGGAGTTGTAAAACAGCCATTAAAGAAAAAAAAAATTGTGAAGATTACATGAGGGAAAACCGATGGTATTGATCAATTATGCAACGCCTATGCTTTTTCCTCTCGTGTTGCATATTAATACAGTTAAAAAAAAAATTACGAACAGACCGAAAACTTATAAAACAAAATACAGCGAGAGCTTCAAATTTGAAATTAAGCTTAGCTATTAGGAATGTTGCGTGTCCTCGAGAGTCAAAACGAGATGCTATTAAGCCGTAAGCACTTTGACCTTTCTTCCATCTCCCAGCTGGCTCGAAAACTAATTCTCGCTTTGGAAAAAAATGGTTCTACCGAATTGTTTAGTATTAATAATAAACTTGAAAAGTAAAATATTTACTCTTGGATTTTGAAAGTTTTTTTTTTCAGCGTAGGAAGGAAATCTTCAAGGATGTTTTACACTAGGTAAAAATATAAATGATATGGCTTTCTTATTTTTTTTTTAAATTCAAATAATACGGTTTTATATAAATATATGCAAAAGTTACTGTAGGTAAAATGAAAGGTGGTACACTGCCTAAACCGGTAATTCACATCATCCGACTGTTTATTTTTTCAGTCAATAATCCAAATATCTAACCAATTTCGAAGCACTGTCGTTGGACAATCGATTTTTATAAGAGATCGTGAATTTTTCTTTACTTACTTCAAAATCAAGTAGTCGACGCTCCTGTAAAACGACGAGTCACAGACTGAGAGAAAATAGGATGAAGGTCCTCCACCCCACTTGGAGGACGAGGAGCCGATTACGAGGGAACGTAGAAGTGGGAGATCTTCAAAAACCAGGCCGCAGTCTATGCTACCGCATAGGTAAATATGTGAAATCACAACGGGTGGGATGCGTTTCTGATTGTATCTGGTCTGCCCTTTCTCGCCGTCTCTTGTACAATACACCCGGGACTCAAGAGGAATTCTCCCTCTTTTAAAATAATTACACGGAAAAGGAAAAACAAGCGACTTGCAAGAGAATACGTAATAAGACGACCTTACGAGCGTCCAATTTGAGCCGGATTCATCTTCGGAAGGGTTTCAACAAGTTAGATTTTGTAGTTGTGAAGAGGCCTATTAAAGATTGACTAATTTGTTATTTAAACAGTTAATATAATAAAACCTATTATTTACACATTTTTAGATGTATGCGTAATGTAGTTTTTTTATGTAACATTTTAAAATCGGAAATTTAGAAAGGCAAAACTGAAAGGTTTAATTTACTAACATTTTACATTGTTTCATAATGTTATTAGATGGTCAATTTCAGGAAAAAATCAGGCAAAACACGTACAAAAGGGGCAAAAAACATTAACAATGAAAACAGAAAAAATTCGCTAATTTCTTCTCTTAACAGAAAAATCGAAAATAAGAACAACCATACGGGATTTTGAAAACCTATATTTAACCTAAAAGAACAAAAAGGAAGAAATCAACGTAAAAATCAAACAAAATATAAAACGTGGCAATATACAAAGTGAACAACCAAAGCAGAGAAATTCAAGGCATTTTTTCTCTAAACAGATAAAAACAAAATAAGAACAACCTTACGGGAATTTGAAAACCAAACTTTAATCTAATAAAAAAGCTCAAAAAAGAAGAATTCAATGTAAAAATCAACAAAATACATAAAAAGGGGCAAAAACATAGTGAACAACCAAAGCAGAAAAATTTAACAAATGTCATCTCTTAACAGACTAAACCAAAATAAGAACAACCATACGCGATGATGTTGAACACACCCAGCTTTAATCTAATAAAAAAGCACAAAAAAGAAGAATCCCACGAAAAAATCAAAGAAAGCACATAAAAAAGTGGCAAAAAACAGTGAACAATCAAAACAGAAAAAAATTAACTTATTTCTTCTCTTAACAGAAAAAAGAAAATAAGAACAATCATACGGGAGTTTAAAAACCTATATTTAACCTAATAAAAACAGCACAAAAAAGAAGAATCCCACGAAAAAATCAAAGAAAACACATAAAAAAGTGGCAAAAACACAGTGAACAATGAAAGCAGAAAAAATTAACGAATTTCTTGTCTTGAAAGAAAAAAAAGCGAAAGTAATAACAAACATACGGGAGTTCGAAAACCTATATTTAACCTATTAAAAAAAAAGAAAAATTCAACGTAAAAATTAAACAAAACACAATAAAAGGGGTAACAGACATAGTGAACAACCAAAGCAAAAACAAACGTTTTATCCTAGGCAAAATTTATTTTTCAAGTTTAATTAATAAAAAAAAACACAAAATGAAATAAAATTAATACATAGCTAAGGACATAGCTAACAAAACAAAAATGGATAAGATCTCCACACTAAGCACATACAAAAAAAGAAACAAGAACAAAAACTTATACAAAACAATAAAAAATACCGAATCAACATAAAAACTAAACAGAACACGTAAAAGATAGACAATATCGTGAGAAATCAAATTACTTTTAATTTGTATCTTTTTGTGCTTTTTTTAGAGTTAAAGTTGGGAAATAAATTTTATCCCAAAGCTTTTTTTTCTGAAAATCCTTTTCCAAAATTTCTACATTTTGGTTCAATGTAATGTACTAATTTTAAATAAACAGTTTTTAGAAACATTTAGTGTGTGTTTTGTTACCAAAAATTAAGTTGGAAATTTTAGAAGGGTACATTTTTAGAGGAAATTTTTTGGTTTTCAGCTAATTTTTTGTATTTACATAAAGTTGAATAGTTCAAGATCTACGACTAGATTTATGACGAAAACCGTTAGTTTACGATGTCTAGAAAGGCGTGTATTCTTGAGGTTTTGTTTCTTGGTAGAATGTAAGATAAAACAATAAAGCGGAATGAATGAAGAAGGAGAAGGTTCGTATGTTTACGACACATTAATATTTCAAGACCTTGCTGTGTCACGCTGCAGGAGAATAGTTTTATTTTTTCACCAAGGCAATTTATTTCTTTGCCCGTCAAATTCAAATGGACACATCCAACCATGCCCTTGGCATTAGAAACAACCTCAATGGAACCTTATTTGAACAGGAAAACCTTGACACGCCCATCTTTTCATCTCCACCAGTTTCGAATGATAAGGTTTTACGGCACAAATGAAAAGTTGCAAACAGGAAGCGAGCAGGAATGAGAAATCAGTTCCAGATATACTCGACTACCCTTGAAACGTCTTTTCAACTCTCAAAAGTATTTTATGATTTTATTATAAAAAAAATGGTGCAAATACTCGAGACTGACTTTAATCCCTCTAATCTTGTTCAAAGTTCATCCCAATGAAAAGTTGTACTAAACTAAGCATAGGTTTAACTTGGAATGCTCTCATAAAAATGATCGTTCTTTAGGTCTCTCTGAAGCATGGTATGTAAAAAAAGGGTACTAAGAAGGAGGTGTGCGCTCCTCAGGCACTGCAGCCTTCTAGTTTATTGTGCATTCCTAGTTTCTTAGTTCAGTGCGATAGACTGCTTCTTCTTAGAAGTATCAGGACTGTAGCCGGTACAATTTGATTCCCTAAGTTAAGTCCGTACGTTAGATTAAATTTCACCCTTCTATGACAGAGGAATCCACATTATTAACGAGTATCTCAGACAGAAAAACAAAAATTAAATGAGGGAACGATGGAATTCACTCATTGGGCACAGACAAGCCAAGAATCTTCTAACCAATTTCGGTAGGAAAGAAATAACGGAAAGTGTCAAGGGAAGCAGGAACAAACTGCGAATCCTAATTGGATTCCTAACAGGACACAGTAAATTAAATGGACATAAAACAAAATTGGATTAATCCATGATGGCACAAGCAAGGAAGCAGAACAGACACCAACACATTCACTAAGAATCAGCGGAGCTACATAGCCCGCAGGAGGAAATGCTTTGGGATGTATAATGTGACCATAGAAGAGCTTCAACCATTGAAACCGGGCCTACTTGATAAAATAGAGTCCTAATTGATACTTTTTGCTTTAGGCAGAGCACGGGAAATACAACAGCTCTCAAAGCGTGCAGTTTACTTCACCCTGGAACCACATCTATATCTAGGTTAAATCTCCATTGAGCTGTAGCTTCGCATTCGCAGATGATATAGTCGACTGTTTTCTCCTGACCATCTCATAATCTGCAGATGTGTTCATAGTTGTATATGCCCACGTTGTATCGATGTTTTCTGAGATGCCAGTGACCGGTTAGTAGTCCTACCACTCCTCTGAGTTTGGCCCTTTCCAGTTGCAGCAGTGATTTTGCCAGTCTCGGTGAGGGTTATTTCATCAGAGGTTTACTATGTTTAGCACTCCTAAAGTTTATCCACTACTACTTTTGTTTTCGTTTCGATCCATTCCGCGATGGGGGATTCTATGTTTGTTTTTGCTATCCTAAGAATAGGTTCGGGGCCTAAGTATGGTCTTGTAGATCCTCCTCTGCCCAGAATGTCAGCTGTGCGGTGCTGACCCCAGAGTCCTATTTATCTTTATAAAGTGCTACTAATCCTTTTTCACACTCTTTAGTTTAAAAATTTTATAAATATTTCATACTTCCCAGAGACAACTTGTCGAGGGAGTTAATTAATCTCTTAAATTAATTAATTTGATGAAGCAACCAATTTACGTATTTTTTTAATCGTCGGCTCGATCATCTCGATTGAAGAGAAGGTTCGATGTTCTACGGCTAGGGACGATCGGTTTATTTTGCAACACAAAAATGACTCATATTCACAAAAAAAAAAAAAAAAAAATGATTTGATTGAGTCCAAATTTCTAGAATTGTGTAAATTCATTTTTCACATCCTAAGTGTATTTGTATGATTTAAAAAATGTGTATAAATCCCAGGCGCTGAAGATGATCTCAATAAAGATCGAAACGTTGGCACGCTAAAGAAAATGTTTTTATTTTTCTAAAACCTACGTCTCACCAGACCGCCTCTTTCCATCTCTTGTTTATTTGGTTTATTTTAAAGTAAGTTGTAATTAATTTAATAAAATACGAGAGGTTTTGTCTTTGGATGTATACTGTAGAACAATAGTTTATTATTACTCTGTAAACTATCATCATTACTTATAAACAATAGGTCTTTAGCAATGCAAAATTGTGGTAGAACAATACTCATCTGGATTAGTAACAACTGGATGGCATTTCACTTCTTTTCAACTGAAACAATGATCTTGTGTCAGTGAAGTAGCGGAAATGACTGTACCGAATGTATTTATTGTACAATACACAACTGAAAAATGAAAGTAGATTTCTATTCTCGAAAGTAAGTCCATGTTAATAATACTTACAGTGTCAATCTATCAATCTATATTCATTTTATCTCGTACAGTAATCGTAGGAAGGTTGCAACATTTCGATTGAGACATCTTAGTTGCTTAATAGTTAAATGTAGACCAATTGTCAAACATTGAACCTAAATGCACAAAAATAAGTCATTAGTCAAGTCAGTATTATTTATAATAAATCCCGAGTTACACACATATACATGTTTATTTAAATGTTATCTTGTTTAGTATGGCATTGTTTATTTATGGCTTTCACTTTTTTAAAAATACTTCTTTTGTAGCCTATGAATGTGATATGATCACTGTACGTTTTCCTTATCGCACGGACACAGTATTAACACTAATGCCAACAGGGCACCCGGAGGATATGAGAAGACTGCCAATACTGGCAGTCAGTGTGAGGGATTAAGGAGCAATCTTTGATCAAGGGACGTGGTTTAGTTCTTGGGAATGTGTGGAGAGGGCTCAAGCAGTATGGATGGGATGGTTCGAGAGGTAGGTGTAAAACTTTTAGAATATGACTACGTTGACAACAGGGATGTTGAGGTCGCTGTGAGGTTAATGACGTAGTAAGGGACTTGTCGATCTGTCTGAGGAGTTTTGATTGGAAGGATGCGCTGGATATCGGATGGCGCGGCAGAACCCCACACTTCCACTCCGTCTGTTCAAAGTGGTTCTAGGAGTCTTCGTAGTTGTGCAAATCTTTCATGTCTAGTATGGGGATTGAAAGCCAGTCTGCCACTGAGCAGGCGGAATTTTTAAATCGCTAAAAACGAAAAAAAAGAGGCGATGAAAAATAAAACGATGTTAAACAACAACCACCAAAGAAAGAATAATCTGCCCTGTTTCGTAAATCAGGATTTTAAAAAATATCAAAGATTGTTGCGTTGTTACAAACTAATCCATTAGTTTCTGCAGTGAAAAATGAATTCATATAATGCTAGACAATTTTAGATTTAAAAAATTTAAAATTTTCTAGCATTGCATAAATTTCTTCTTTTCTTAAAACTAAA
>CM077111.1:10807828-10843225 GCA_039619505.1 Cimex hemipterus | reverse complement strand
TTCTAGCATTGCATAAATTTCTTCTTTTCTTAAAACTAAAATTTTCTGGCATTGTATAAATTTATTCCTTTTTTAAATCTAAAATTTTCTAGCATTGTATAAATTCATTCCTTTTATAAATCTAAAATTTTCCATCATTGTATAAATTCTTTTTTTAAATCTAAAATTTTCTAGCGTTGTATGAATTCATTTTCTTCCACATGTATGTATAAAAAAAATTTAGTTAAATTAAAACAATGTTTATAAATCCCATGCCCTGATGATGATCTCAACAAAGATCGAAACGTTGGCTCGACAAAGAAAATGGTTTTCTAAACTTACATTTAAAACAGACCGCACCTCACGATCTCCAAATAATATAAAAATGAAAAATAATATAAAACAATTTAAAAAAACAACAATTAACTCACTCGACAAATAGGCTCAGAAAAGGATGAAATTTAACCGATTTTCTTTATTTTTTCATCTCAAGGGGGATAAACGATTGGTATATATACAGTGTCCCATTTTTGTCATATAGTTAATATCATAAATATATCATCATTAACATCAATATATTGGACATATTTTTTTTCAGTTTTCATACAATAGATAATAACCTGAATTATTGAAATAAAACAATGTGTTTCTTCGTCCAATTTAATATTTTTGATATAGGATAGACGATCTCCTTCGCTATCAATTTCATTCGTAAAATCCTGAATCCATTGATTTTTGTCCAAAAGAAGAATAACAGGCGACAATGAATTGAATGAAGAAACGAGGATTGAATTACAATGCGAGCAATTACACAATGCGAGAGAAACAACGAGTCGCAAAAGTTTCCCAATGTAAATATGCCTTATGTTATTTCATACGTGTAATTAACAGGTAACAATTTCAGTGGTAGTTCCATAAGGAAATGTCGTTGGCATAAAACTACAATTTTAAATGATTATACACATAGAAATTTAAATAATAAAACTTTCAAATAATTTTTCACTTTGTGGAAGACGTTAGAAGTATTTATTCCGTTATATTTCGTGCTTCAATAAGTAAATTAAGCCCTAAAAAAATATTTGACCCAGAATTAAACGTCATTCTGAAGTGGCTCATAGACGATCAATGTTATTGCACAATATTTTGGGTTGTGCAATTTAATTGATCGTATGTAGACGATATTGAAAGTTTGTGCGATATATTGAAAGATTGACGAAAAGTGGAAAATATATTGTACAACCTAGAAAATATTGCACCGTCTGTTGGAATTATTGCGCAATATCAATCTGTTTGTGAAGTATCAACAAGAGGAAAATGTTGCTCAAACTTCAATGTCGCCTTCAAACTATACAAGTTCATTGCACAAACAAATTTTGTACAATATTATTGAACGGTAAGGGTTAACCGTCAAATCATTGTGCAGTCTATATCGTACAATAACATCGACCGTCTATAGGCTTTAGGTGTATCATAGAACAAACATTTTATTGCACAATATTACAAATTGCGCAATTTTTGACCGTTTAGGCTTAACATTGAAGTTTGTACAATGATTGAACAAAAGTTTGATTGAATTTAATTTTGATTGCACCAAGCAGGGCTAATATTGAGCAATTTTTTGGGACAGACGATAGCTGCAGCCAAATTTTGGACTGCCATCTTGCAACGCTAGATGTTTCTCATGCTAAAAAATTGACATTTATGGGCCGTCAATAATACTGCGCGATAATTTGAGATGAAGATGTAATTAGGTTAAAGGTTAAAACGATAGGTCGGCCTAAGATTCACTCGGTGAAAGAATGGTTTTTCTCGGTAATTTGATCATGAAATAATTTGTGTACTTACGTACAAATTTTCATTTTGCACTTAGTCGAGATAGATTGTGGTTGTGTCGATGTTCTCAAAATCAAAAAATCTTTTAAAAAATTTTTTAAACAATTAACAAATTACAGACCTACCAGTACTAACTCTCCTACTATTGTACTAACAGGAATTTTTCGGCTACTGTTAAAAAACTTAAAAAATTATAGTCTTTCAATGGGAGGAAGACGTGTGGCTAACGAGAGTTGATAATTTAAGAGTTTTTTCATCGAAATAATATTTGGGTTTTCAAATTTTCAATTTTCATTCCGCATCCTTCTCAGACGCAAGATTCATACTGCAAAATCTGTGATAATTCTAGTTGGCCTATTCTTATGTTCTCCCAGTTTGTCATAAATTGAAGCTGTTTTTAGCTGTTTGCCGATCTATACGTTATATTATTTTGCTTATGTAATTCCTGTCGCTCATAGTGGAGCACAGCGCAAGAACAAAGTTCGCCTACTCTTTCTGTCAGCTGTACATCTCTTGGCCTCTCTTCCTGAGTTCCCTTCCCAGATATCGTCTCCATCTTTGCCACGGTCGATCAATCTTGCATCGCCCTTGCGGGTTCCACTCAGGAGCACTAACCACCTAAGGGCATTGCCCAAACCAATTCCATTTCTTTTGCATATTCACCTGGCCATTTCCAGAGATCTACAAACTTATTTATTGAAGCCATCTCCAAAAATCGACCGCAGGCAGCTGTATTGTTTACGGCGTCGTAGGCGACAAGAGACCATTTTTTTTTAAAGTATCCCAATAGTTCACATAGAAACACCGTTCTGTTCCGATTTCATGAATCCGATGATATGTTTCTTGCTTGAAGAATATCTATACCTTATTTGGAAATGTTCGTGTGTGATTTAGTTTTTTTAAGAATAATTTGTTTAAGCAAAACTTTCTCCTAACCGAGCAAACATTTGCCTAAAAGCAGACAAAGGCACACGTGGCTGTTGACGTTTAAAAACCGTTTCGTCAAAAATCACAAGAAGTCAAGGAGAAATGAGCAAATAAAATGACAATCATTTTGTCAGCACTTTCCAGTGTCCGGCTAAAACTTTGGATTAAAAATGATTGTTTTAATGTACTAATTAGTTTCCGGTACGCACTTTGAATTAATTAACCTATTACCAAATTGAACCGTTTTGTTCCGGCAGGAGGTTCTTTTTCCTCTTTCCGGTGCTCTCCTCTTTATAGGCAGAGTTGTCTCTTGTTCAGCTTTCTAAAAAAGTACGGTTAAGAAACTACACGTCTCCTTCCTTTAACGAACAACAAACTTACATTAAAAAAGTTCAACGTTAATTTGTACCAACTGCGTGCTTATCAAGTTGACAAATTTATATGTAAACTGATAAATTGATAACGATTCAATTAATAGCATGTTAAAATAATCTTGAATCATCTCGTTAGAAAATAACTAAGACAGACAAATACCTAATTCACGCAAGATCTAAATTATCTTAAACAATAAAATTTACACCAAGAAGTGAATCAAACAAAAATAAACAGAAATCTGGATAATATATCTAATTCACTAGTTTTCGTGGTCTGTTTGATACAATTAATGGCTTTCAATTGATTAAGGTTTTTATTTGAGATAAGAAAGTCGGTGTCAAGAGCGGGATTCGAACCCACGATCTTCGGCTCTACCATCTACCATGACCTCGATCCACTCGGGCACCAACTTCCCATCTCAACCCCACCTTTTTGCCATTTTCCAAATTTCTTGTAATCTATTCGATTCTCGGAGGCACGTGAAATAGCCACGGAGAGCTTTAGTGAAGGAAAACTCCATTTGAACGTATTAAATTCACTAGTTTTCGTGGTCCGCTTACCAATTAATATCAGTAATGATTTATAGACAATATACAACCAATTTAAAAGGACACCGACAGAAGCGTCGTAGATCCTTAAAAAAAAATCATTAACGAAATGAGTTTTAATGAAATCTGAACGGACTAAATTATAATCGAAATGAAATTACACAACTGATTAAGTATTATTAACTGGTTTACAGAAAACCAACAGCTCCATTTGTACATCAGAAACTTCAGTAACCTGCGCAAAGATTTCTTGCATGGCAAAATTGCATTCGGATGTGTACGCGTAGGTGGTCGGAAATGATATACCTTTATTTAAGGTCATTACAATCCTAAGTATACTAGCTACTATCAATCGGAACTTTCTCTTCAGTTCACTAGCATATTCACCCCATGGTATAACGCCTTAAAGAATATCTTACCTCAAGAGTGCATCATCAGCTTTCTGATCAAACTATTTTTCTGATTTCAATGCTCACAACCATCATGAGTTGGGGATAGCTGAGGTTATACTGGAAAATAGCTGAATCTTTCATGAACCTGTGCAATTTATTTAACATATTAAATGATGGATCTGCCACTCATTTATGTTTTGGTTCTGGGAACATCCACTCCTTACCTAGTGATCTTTTAGTGAAGCTTTTACCGTAGGCGGTGTCCTTTAGGGGTGGTTAGCAACCACTTTGAACAAAACCGCGGCCTGAGCGGATCGGTTAGTTTCTACACTGTGGAAGCCCCAATACTCTGGGAGATATTGGGGGAGAGGGGTTTCTCTATCAACGGGATGTGCGGGAGACCGGGATGATGTATTTTGGCTTAGGTAGACCTTTGCTCGCGGCGTAAGGTTCAATGTGGCTGCCTCTACCAATAACACACTTCTGCCGTACGCGGAGGCGCGTCAGTTCTCATCTGGAGAATCAAAACGTCCGATAAGGCCGATAGGGTAGGTGCAGGCGTTAAACATCCTCATTGCCTATTTTAGGACGACGGAGTATATGGGAAACCAATAGCCCTACGATGCAAGATGCCTTCAGCCACAAGGAAAGCGTCTACTTTTCCTACGGACCCCAAACGATTCAAATATTCCCGGCAATGAGAAGGTTGGTACAACTCCTAAAGGCACAGCTAGAATAGGACACCCCATTGTAGAATTAACCAGAAATGACTTGATGGCAATCTTTACGGAGCAGTATATTTTCACAATGGCAAAAATAATGGCATTCAGAGAAAATAAACTACGAGAAAGTAAAGGTACAACAAAGGCATGACCTCGTTTAAGTCGAGGAGGTTTTCTTGAGCGGATTATAAATTTGGCAGTAGTTCACCAAGGGTCACCTAATAGTGGCGACCCCCCCACCTATATAAAGGGTGTGCAATGATGTCAAGGTGCATTAAGGACTAAACATAATTTGTTGTCGTATCGTGCATACAATGACCTTAAAAAATTTATACAAATTTACTCCCTGACGAGTATACCATAAGAAATTTTGGGAGATAACAAAAAGGATATTGCGAAACTATACCAATTTCTGATCATTAAGATATGACACACTGTAGTATTGCCACCCAGACTAATCACCACTACTGACTCGACCTACTGTACTTATATCAAGAGAAAATTTAGGACCTCCCTAGTTACCTCCCGGGCCAGTTGATGGTATGCCTGGATGGGGATCATTGTTTTCTTTATCTTATGACGGCTGTACACATTTCCACCCGGGGTAGGTTTGCAATAAATCGATAAGAGCTGTAATGAAAAAAGTCCTTTTCAAGTTCGAGCCCAGTGTAATACAAGACTTCTCCCAATCTTCATACTCTTTGGTTACACGTGCTTTTGAGCGCTATTTTGAAAAAGAAACGCAGGAAAGCGCGATTTATGTTTAACAAGTGGGGTTTTATAAGTAATTGTTAAAAATTATTTGTACATGCACATAATTTCAACAGAATGAAGTCATGAGCAGAATAATAGACTAGTGCACGCCATCTTTGGTGTTGGAACGGAGTCTGATCCTCTCTGAACCCTCGCGATAGATGGCGTTTGGTAGTTGACCACACCAAAGAAAATATTTATCAAAGAATTGGTTATATTTGATTGTTTTATTATTTCCAGTACTAATCTTAGTTTTTTTAAATACTGATAAACTCAACCGACCTCTCCGTGTTTCTGTAAATTTAATTGGTTTTAATGGTAAAGTAATTATGGATCATGCTCTTTAGATACTGCATTTTGTAAAAGACCATTTTCACTCAAACCTGTCCAATTTTAACGGACTTTTAAATTAATTGTAATAATTATATTATACCGAATTTTTAGTTTCGTTTCTTGGCTGGTTCCTATCCATCCATGCCCCCTGGTGATACGTTATTGAAGGACTCGAGTTTTCTCTCTCTTTCTTAATGTACTCTAAGCCGAAACATCCTCAGCTGAAGGGGGATTTTTAGAATTAGCCCGAGATGCACTAATTTTAATAAAGAGAAAAAATATAGGATTGCTCAACAAAGTATCACCAATGTTCATATTACACTACGACTCTGATGATGGAGAAATCATCTCCGGAACATCAAGAATAGAAAAATGTCTTTACTCCTTTATATTTTGGCTATCAATTATTACATACTTTTCTGTTATTTTAAACGTGATGTAAGATCTTATTACCCGAAAAAACTCTCCAACACATTTCTAAAAAGTCTATCATACTCATTACATAATTTCTTTTTCTTAAATTTAACTTATTTTTCTATACTTGTATATTCGAATTTTCCCTAAGCTAAAAAAATCATTCCCGACCGTCAATTTGCTTATCGCAACCACCCCTCAATTGTCCAACCGCGCCATTGAGTGGTAGACATTATTTCCTTGTCCATTGAGATGGGGCATTACCTTTCTGGGGCATTTCTTGATGAAAGCCAAGCTTTTGATCGAGTTTGGTATCCGGGCTTGCTGTTCATGCTCAAATTCCCTAACCATGATGGTGCTCCTCACGGTAGCTTACTGGCCCCAACGCTATTCCTGGTGTTCACAGCTGAGATGCCATCACATCCCAAAACAACCACCTTCACATTTGCACACGATACGGAAATTCTCTCTAGCAACTCCGACCTTGTCATTCATTGGAAACCTCTGACAACACCTCATACTAGTAGATGATGGGGTTTGGTCTGCGAGTTGGCGAACTCATGTTGAACCGGCACACGGGCACTGGACTATTGGGTCTGTCTAGACTCGCGTTTTTTTTTTGTTTTTTTTTTTTGTTGTAGTTATTTTAATTTAAGTAAGTATTTTAAAAAAGTAAATTTTTCACTGAAGATGGCGTAAAGCCGAAACGCTAGTAATAACTAAAAAAACCCCGCGAGGGTAGACAGACCCAATAGTGCCCGTGTGCCGGTTCAAAATCTCCTACTACTAGAGTTTTGGTGTAAAAATTTACCACAGACCAATCCATCCTCATTACCTTCACTATCTTAAAAAGATCTACCTCATCTTTTCTTAAATAATATTCCCCTCCCAACTGCGGACAAGGTGCGGTATCTCGGACTATACATACGGACAAACGCCTGACGTGGAAGCTTCACACACGATTGTAACGTCAGGAGGTTATGACACGCTATAAAGCACTAGGGTGACTTCTTGACAAGCGTTCTAATTGACCTCTCAAAAACAAAAAGCTGCTTTACAATACCATAGTCAAGCCGGTATAGACTTCCGAACTGAAGTGTCGGCCAAACATGCCCAAATCCGCGGCATTCAAACTGCCCAGTCCTTAATCCTAAGAACAATACTAGATGCTCTATTTTATATTGTACCGAACCTAACATAGACTTTCGTTCAAGATGAAATCCTTTCCAGTCATCGACGCCCCTATATTGCTATTATTGTCGGTTTTGAATTTTTCCTTATTCCGCAGTCTGATTTGCACGTCTGTAACTTTATAAACATGCGATTTATTCAAAAGCGGAAGTTCAACTAAGTTCTAAACAGTGAATCTCGACGTCCAGAGAATAGTAAACTAGTTTCCAATTTTAATTAACCACGAAGTTAAATTGGCTGACGCCCAACCTCGTCTCGAAGTTTGCTTCATTCAAAAGGTTGACTACCTGAGTGTTGAATCTATAAATTGCAAGTTTATGGCTGATTAATATTGAATTTCACGTTTTTTCCTTGCAATTATCATGTTCCGAGTTTTAAAAAATCTCCTTTATCAGCGTAAATGGGATGACTTTTAATATAGTACGATCGTCTTAGTTTTGTGCCTCATTTATACAAAGTAGCAATAACTGATAGATTGTACTGAAAATAAATAAAAAACAGAACGTAATTATTTAATATAATTCGGAAAAACTGTATTGTTTTTTTTATAGGTTTTCAGGCTTCTTTCTATTGATCATAACCGGTTAATGTTAAACCTTTACAATATAGGCATCTTTTCTAAATTTATCAGCGTGGGAAAAATTAATTCTGCAGCTTGTTCCGCCGTAAGTGATAAATCTGGTATTGTTGAATTGTTTCCAGTGGGCAGTGGGGTAGGCAAGGAAGCCTTTTAAGCCGGATAATTTTTTCCTTGTTCTTAAATGATGATGCGATCGATCCTGGAAGCGGAAGAGCTAAGCCACGCTTCGTCTTCCCTAAATCTAAATGTACCTCATTTATACATAGGAGTCAATAACAGACAGATTGTACTGAAAATGAAGAGAAATGCAGGCTGTTACGCCGTTAATTGGTCAAGATGGCATCGTTGAACTTTTTCCCGTGGGAAACGGCGTAAGGCATGGAAGCCTTTTAAGCCCATATTTTTTTCCTTGTTCTTAAGTGTCTTGCTATCGATTCTTTAAGCAGAACCTAGGCCACGTTTTGCTTTCCCTAAATCTAAATCTATCTCATTAATACGTAGCAGACAATTACCGACAGATTTTACTTAAAATGAATAGATAGTTGTTCCGCCGTTAATTGGTCAAGATGGCATTGTTGAACTTTTTCCAATGGACACAGGGTAAGGCAAGGAAAACTTTTAAGCCCCATATATTTACCTTGTTTTTAACGGATTTGCCATGGATCCTTCAAGGATTGTCTTCTCTAAATCTAAATATACCTCATATACACATAGAAGACAATAACTGACAGATTGTACTTAAAATGAATAGATAAAAGAGCTTAATTATTTAACATAATCCCGATTGATAAAATCTGGCCATTATTTGTTTATTTAATTTTAGAGGTTTTTGGCATTTGCTCATAATGGATTCAATCAAAACTAAAATAAAAACACCAATACAAAAATGGGTTTCTACTCTAGCTCTTTAAATATGAAATGGCATCATTGAAAGAATCAGCAATATTTCCTGTTCCCAGCAGCACCAGCATTATGGTTATTGAGGATTCATAATTAGTCCTGTACCCCTGGACACTGAACACTCCACGGCGTCCTCAATTTCACCGTAGGGATGTTAAAGGAAAAGCGATTCAAAATCTCATGGGATTCAATGGATCGTTGAGCACCCTCAATCCAGAAATGCCAGACCCCGTCTGAAAGACGCCAATTGAGGGCCAAGAGTAGGTCCTTATTTTCAATAGCAAGATAACAATGTCCCCTCTTATACACTAAATATTAAAGTGCCTTTGATCTGACCTTCTCAATAAGAGCCCAACCCTTTTCATAGTAAGGAGCCACTATAGCTAAAGCACCATGTACCAATAAGCTTAACAACCAATATAATATTTCATATTCCAATATAATTTACATTAAAGTAATTACTTAAACCAAAATTTTCTTGTGAAAGGATTCGCTGATGATACAGTTATCCTTTTTCTAGCAAGAATTATTAACATTTCTTACTTTTAAAAACATTTGAAACCAAAATCGTCAAACTCAATTCAATTTTGCCAAATCAAAACAACTTAAATTTAAACAGTCTTCTGTAAATTTACTAGTTTTCGTGGTCCGCTTGGCCAATTAATATTTTTCAATTAGTTGAGATAAAAACGTCAGAGTCACGAGCGGGATTCGAACCCCACGGTCTTCGGCTAGATACGCCGCTGCTCTACCGCTTGAGCTATCGTCGGTCCACTCGGACACCAGGTTCTCATCATAAATTCAAAAGGTCGGGTTGAGTTGGGGCGTCGCAATTTATTTTTATTGTAAAGTTTTACAACGTGACTTTCACTTTTTACCAGGAATCCCCTTTACTTTTGAAGAAGCTAAAAATAAGAAACGTCATTTGTTTGTTGCTAACTGGACCGATTCGAATAGCTGACTGAATGTTTGTGCGAAGTAAACTTTAAAGCAATTGTTTACACATTTCGTATTACCTTTATTTATTTTTAAATATTTATTTGTAAACATTCGATTCAATGAGCTAGAAAACGAAACAATGTTAGTAGGGAATTAGTGAAATTAAAAAAAAAAGAAAAAGAAAAAAAAGCATCAAAATGCTTGAAAGATTGCAGAACGAAAATACAATTAGTACTTTATTTTATATATACAATTGTTACAACTACCAGGATAAATTATGACGTTAAATTTTACTAAAAATACACACATTTATATGCTATAGGGTGTCCTTTTTAGATGCCCCGCTCAATTTCTCTTGACACTGACGCTTTTACAAAAAACAAACAATAAGTGTTTACTATTTTTTAGTCTAGATTTAAATTTTTGTTTTTTGGTACCAGAGGACCCAGTTCAACATCAAAATGTTATATACGACCCTATACATATAAAATTCAAAAGGTGGGGTTGAGATGGGAAGTTGGTGTCCGAGTGGATCGAAGGCCGATAGCTCATGTGGTAGAGTAGCGGCGTATCTAGCCGAAGATTGGGTTCGAATCCCGGTCGTGACACTGACTTTTTTATCTCAACTAAAAACACTAATTAATTTAATGATATTAATTAGTCATGCGGACGACGAAAACTAGTGAATTGAACATTAAACTGCTCCCGAGCTCCCTGCGGTATTCAAGTGAACAACTTGTAAAACCAACCGGGTCTGAGTCATGAGGAATCCGGGAATTAAGAATTGCAATCAAACAGTCAAACTCCAGCAGTTTCTACAAAAAGAACTCAAAAGTCTGAAGAGTGCGCAGTTCAGTGACTTTTAGTCAATTGGCAGATTCTAAGATGCGGTCTTGTGTGACGTAGGTTTGATAAAGAAAATCCGTTAAATTTCATCCTTTCCTGAGCCTACTTGTCGAGTGAGTTAATTGTTTGTTTTATTTAATTATTTTCTATTATTTGGAGAACGTGAGGTGCGGTCTGTTGTAACGTAGGTTATAGAAAAACATTTTCTTCATCGTGCCAACGTTTCGATCTTTAATGAGATCATCTTCAGGGCATAAACATTGTTTAAATCATACAAATACATCTACGATGTGGAAAAAACATGAATTTATACAGTGCTAGAAAATTTTAATTAAAAAAAAGAATAAATTTATACAACTCTAGAAATTTTTAGATTCAGAAGAGAATGAATTTATACAATGCTAAAAAAATTTAGATTAAAAAAATAAATTTATACTATGCGAGAAAATTTTAGATTAAAAAATGAATTTAATTTAACATTTAAAAAAATTATACAATGATAGGAATTTTTAGATTTGAAAAAAGAATGAATTTATACACTACTAGGAAATGTTGGACTAAACAATGAATTTATACAATTCTAGAATTATTTTTAGATTCAATCATAGTATTCGTACTCTCTGAAATAGTACACGGTAAAGAAACCCTTTAAGTGAGTACCAATACTTTTATTGAATCTAAAATTTTTTCTGGAATTGTATAAATTCATTTTTTCCCCACCCTACATGCATTTGTAAAATTCAAAAAATGTTTACAAAATCCCAAGCCTTGAAGAGTATCTCAATAAAGATCGAAACGTGGCCACGATAAAGAAAATGTTTTTCAAAAACCTACTACACACCAGACCGCACATCACGGTCTCCAAATAATAATTTGCAGGATTTCCATTTGGAGTATTTTGTTAACTACGGTGCTATTTCGATTTTTGGCCGTCTGCTCACAGTTTCTCTGTTGTCTAGTTAGTCATTGCAAGGAGTCTTGCAAATTTAACAACGCGTAATTTCCCAATTGCGCCTGTCTGAATTAACGCAATTAACCATGATCAATTGGTATTTTTAAAGGTCCCGTGTAATTGAGTAAACCCACCTCAAACTAAATGGAATTGAAGGCAATACAGAAATTTGCCGTACGTTCGGACGAGAAAGCCGAAAACTTCTGAAATCCCAAAGCGTTTTTTTTCTCGTTTAGTTATTCGAAAAAGGTTTATCCGCTCTGATTAGCCAACCTTGATATTAAGCATCCTGATTGTGTTGTAATAAGATTGCAGTAGATCTTTTTTTAGACGCTACGAAAATTATTGGTTAACGACGGTCACGCGAAGGAAGACCACGAGATGAAAGAAAGAGCCTTTTCAATCTTTAAAGTGAAAATGTTAGAAAGGATTTATGTAATAATCCAATACAGGACCTGCAAAGATGCCCAACCATAATTGCGAATTGGCAGATGCGAAATTCCGTTTTATTCTACATTAGCTGTGTTACTTTATGTGTATTATTTATACATTATTTTTGGTATGTATACAGCGCCCTTATTACAAGGCTGAATTTGTTTTGAACATATTACAAAAAGATACATATCTAACATTTATAGTATAGTTTTAAATCTTTCAATTAATTAAGGCTTTTGGTTGAGGTAAAAAAAGATGTTTTTGATTTTGAGAATATCAACACAATCAAAGTATATCTCCATTTGATAAAATGAAAATTTGTACTTAAATATACATATTGTTTCATGATCAAATTACTGAAAAAACACCATTCTTTCAGCGAATGAATCTTAGGTCGACCCTAGACCTACAGAAATATTGCACAATTATTGTAGTGAGCAAAAGTATTGAATTACATCTTGAACCCAAATTATCGCGCAACAATATTGACGGCCCATAAACATCAATACATATTTTTTTTGCATGAGCAAGACGTTGCAAGATGGCAGACCAAAATTTGGCTGCAGCTATCGTCTGTCCAAAAAAATTGCGCAATATTAGCCCTGCTTGGTGCAATCAAAATTAAATTCGATCAAACTTTTGTTCAATCATTGTACAAACTTCAATGCTAAGCCTAAACGGTCAAAAATTGCTCAATTCTTAACATTGTGCAATATAACTGATTGTCTATGATACTCCTAAAGCTGCCCATAGACGGTCAATGTTATTGTACAATATAATTTGCACAATAATTTGACGGTTGCCTCTTAACGTTCAATAATATTGTACAAAATTTTGTTTGTGTAATGAAAATTAATAGTTTGAAGGGGATATTAAAGTTTGTGCAATATTGTCCACTTGTTCATGCTTCACAAACTGATTCATATTGCGCAATAATGCCAACAGACGGTTCAATATTTTCCAGGTTGTACAATATATTTTCAACGAGTGTAGAGATTAGTTCATCAATAATTATTGAGATATCGTGACATGCGGTCTGGTGTGATGTAGGTTTCAAAAAACATTTTCTTTATCGTGCCAGCGTTTCGATATTTATTGAAATCATCTTCAGGGCCCACTTGGGCACTCTCAACACGACTCGCAAGAATGGCACAAATACACAGAAGATAAACACTTTGAGTCCTGAAGATGAACTCATAAAGATTGGCACGATGAAGAAAATATTTTTCCGAAACCTACATCACACCAGACCGCATCTCACGATTTCTAAATAAATATTAATAAAAAATTAATAACTCAAAGAAATTTTGAATTAATGAACTAAAAACGTTTTGAATCATAAAATTATTTTATTCCGCGGATACGTTTTTTTTTTAATTTATCGGTCTCTAGGCTTGGAATATTAGGTTAGAATCATCACGGTAAGTTTTTCAACTTTCTACAAGAAATTATTTTTCGTAGTTCTGGCTACTAAAACGCTTATTTAACCAGCGTTTTACAACTATAATATTGATCTCGTCTTTTTTGAAATTTGAACGTTGTTTTCAATGTTATCAACGGATTTGTCCAAAACGTTTCAGTTTCGTAGTTATCATAGTTTATTTGAAGCGAGATATCTTAAAAAAGAGGAATAATTCCGAATCCGTAGAGATTCGGGCCATAGTTAATTAGAACTTTTCGGTTCCATTTTGAATGTATAATCTACTGGTAAAGTTTGTAACATGAGAAGCCGACCTATTGTGTAATTTCGGCACGAATCAGGCAGAAAAGATGATGGAATGGGCAAACTTCATCGGCAAACTCCAACCCACAGATCTCAACGAGAAATCTTACAATCTGTTAATAATTCGGACTCGGGCATAACCGTAACATTTTCTATCTGTGTCAATAGACTGAACGACAATAAATCTGGAGTTAGTGACCATCCAGATCGGCTTGAGTATACGGCTCGTTAAGCCACCTTTATCTGGTCACGTTCTTGTCCCATTGGATATAATGATGTTCTACGACGACCATGCGACCTTCTACTAATGCACCTATCCACCGGGAACGACCGAAAGGATTTTCTTGCCACGGCCATTTGTTGGTTCCACGCTAACACACTTTACGGTTAGATTTTTATTGCTGTAACAGATCGGGTAGAATCGGCAATTTGGCGGCGCTTTACAATAGTTACAAGTTTAAAAAAAAATCTGCGGTTTTAGTTTTCACTTTGGGGCGGACGTATGCAAATATTGATCTGTAACGTGTGTTCGGCAGATTTTTAAATAAACGAATATTACTCTTGGTTTGCTTTGAATTATTCATCGAGACAATATTTTCAATGTCAAGGTTTCCAGGCCTGAATTATTATTTACAAGGTATGTGAGGTGTACAAAAATAGAAGAGAAGAATTTTCAACCACTTTTACCTATCGTCCAGCCGGCAATTAAATTAATTGATAATAAGCCTCAACATTTTGGAAATTATTCAAAGTTATTATTTTGTTTATGCTATAATATATATAAGAAAAGTTATAATCATTTGAAAAAGTCTCCAAGTTGTTCTCCGTTCCCATTATAATTTGGTATACTAATTGTAAGTTTTTTAAAAAATTTTTATACGAGTGTTCGCGACAGCAGCATATCAACCCTCGGGGTGCTGGTGTTTTTCAAAAAAATCCCATTTGCAAGTATGTCGAGTTTGAATTCAGGGCCGCTGGATTTGTGGTGCAATTACACAGAAGACAAAAAATTTGAGTGAGTAGAAATACGTTCATTGAATATAAAAATATATTACAATTTTTGTAAATCCCGGGCCCTGAAGATGATCTCAATTAAGATCAAAACGTTGGCACGATAAAGAAAATATTTTTCTGCAACCTGCATCCACCTGACCGCTCTCACGATTTTGGAACAAATAAATTACTGATTAGATTTATATTTTGTATATAGCTTAGTGATTTAATTTTTTTTTAAATTTACCACCTTTTGTCATGCTGAATCCGAACAGCTTTTGGCAGCCTCCAGGGAGACGTTTGCCCAGATTCAACGTGAACCGGTTGGTGCAAGGGCAGGTAAGACGCAGGAGCAGGACATTCCAACAAAAATCTCTTTGTCGGCTAAATGATGATGGTCGTTTTAGGAAACGACGATCCGGTCGTTCCAGGTTGTTTTTTCTTAATTCGAAGCCTTTGACCGTTCAAGCACAGTTGGGATCTGATTTTAGATTTTGATCACATGTTACTAAAATTTTATTGTAACAATCATCTTGCTTTAGATTTTAAAATGATCCTACTCGTTGTTAATATTGGTTATTTTTATTTCTTATGTTGTTTCAGAACAATTTATCCTTACAAAATAATTAATCTAATTTTTTTAAATAGCTTGCAGTTTTGCCATTTCACATCAATTCTTTATGAGCAAAAATCAAGTTGACGGAGAAACATGGATTTTTACCGGGATTGAAAAGTGTTTTATCATCAGGGGGTGATCGTCCTACGTCTTTTCTCGTTCAGTAACGTCGTGATACAAAGGTTCACAGGTTTTTTTTTCACAGATCAACAAGAATTCACGAAGAAGAAATTGTACTCGATGAAAAAGCGTTTCGTTTCACCATGCTAGCCCAACCTTCACCGAGACGGCAGATGTTTTGTGACTCGAGACGTACAGGTGTTCGGACCGTACTTCCACCCTTTGTTTCGCCCAAAATACAACGCCCAGAGTTAGCTGTGTTTTCGAAACAATCCTACTAGCGAATGAATTTTCATGGGTCGATGTGTTTCTACAGGGCGAGTTAAAAACATCAACTATTGGCCAGTTGAGGATATAATTTAAAGAACCTTTGAACATCCTATCTTTCCTTATTACTTAAAGCGTTCGTCCGAATCAACCTTCGCCAATTTCATTTATTCCTTTTTTTCTCTATAAATCAAAACGGATTTTTTTCAATTGGGCAATGTGAAGCATAGTGGACGTAATCGGCTTCTTCCGACGGAACAATGGTCTCCGTTTATCCACGCCTTTCTGTGACACCTTAATGTGAAAAAATTGCATGGACGTTTTAAAAATGAATTATCGAGTTTTTCGGATTGAGATTCATGGATAGCCAGTGATAAAAAGTACTTTTAAATTACTTAAAGAAACAATTTATTTCTTACGAAGTATAAATATGATTATTTTAAAAGGATTTACATAAATTATTCTCCCGGAAACATTCCTCACAACTACCTACAAAGTCTCAACGGACTTCGGTCTTTCAAGCAGAAATACCCCCATTAATGCTTGTGCCTTGGAAAATCTTACAAGAGGTCACACTGGCAAAAACAATCCACATAAGATCAGATAGCCAAGCAGCCATTAAAGCATTAGCACGTAAACGAATCACATCACAATTAGTCAGTGAATGTATCCAGAATCTATAAAACCTGGTAAAAACAACTACTTGAGGCTATCTTGGCTGCCAGGGCACAGGAGAATTTTGGGTAACGACAAAGCTGACAGTCTGGCCAGATACCATGTATAGTCCCCGAACCTATCCTTGGGATAAAAAAATATAGAATCCTCCATCGCAGATTGGATCCAAACAAAACAAAACGCGAAGTGGATAAAATCTAGGAGTGCTAGGCATAGTAAACTTATGACACAACCCTCACCGAGACTGGCAAAATCATTGCTGCGATTGGAGAGGGCCAAACTCACATGAGCGGTCGGACTACTAACCGGTTACTGGTATCTAAGAAAACATCAACACAACGTGGGTATATACAGCGATCATCCCATTTGAGATTTGTAATGAGAAGGAAGAAACAACCACTCAAATCATCTTCGAATGCGGAGCAACAGTTCAATGGAGATTTAACATAACGTACGAAAAAAGACTTAGGGAATCAAATTGTAGCAGCGACAATCCTGACAAGACCTGATGCTTCTAAGGAGAAGTATTGAGTCTATTACACTGAACTAAGGAACTAGGAAGGTACAATAAGGCAGAAGGCTGCAGTGCCTGGGGAGCACAAACCCCGCTTCCTAGTATTCTTTTTAAAATACCATACCATACCTACATTATTCGCTTGTTTCTCCTTTAAAGATTGTTGCGGTGTTTCACAGGGTTCTATTCTGGGTCTGACCTTTTTTAATGCACTTCACTGTTCCTTTACACTGACAATATCTGCTATACGTGTCATTTCATAAATTGATATGATTTTTATTTTTTTATACCATTATTTATTATTTGCATAAGAGAGATGTTAACGGAGAATAAAAAAAAGAGATAGAAAAATAAAAAGTTAACAAAATTATTTCTTATGCCATCCCTCAATCTTCTAGTGCAGTGGAGTCGGTAAAAGTGATATTATATTAAGTAAAACAATGGTGATGTCATAATATGTGCAGAAAATTATTCTTCATAAGTCTACAAACTGATGTTTGGAACAGCAATTTTTATACATATTTTTACAAAATGAGAACTTTAAATATTACAAATTAAATGCTTTATTAAATAATTTTTAAATTTATTAACTGCTAAAGTTTGGCAGGAAAGGTCAGAATTAATTTTAGGTAGGAAAATTTTTAAGCTTTTAGATACACGAGTAGAATAGACATGCAAACTATAGCTATGTGTTTTTACTTTCAATGTATCAATGCATGCGCAAACAGAATTTTTTTTACATGAAAGACATCAAATTTTTTGAACAACTTTTCAGAACTAAATCACACATTTCATATCATTTTAATTATAATCTTTTGAGCAACACAAAGGTTTATAGTTCTATAACATTTTTTGCTGGCATTGGCCCATACTATCGCACCATATTGATGAAATGTTTGACATAAAGGACAATTTTTAGAGTGTGATGATCAAGACTATTTCTCAATATTTTGAATTTACAAAATAATTTACGAATACGTTTGGTGAGAGTTTCTAAATGCATTGCAAATTAAGTGCTACAGTTATAAAACTCAACCTCGCATTTTAGAATAGTAAAACGAAAAGAAAAATGTTTGGATTCGAACCCGGGACCTTTACCTTATAGTGATGAACGCCATGCCAACGCCTTATCTATTGCGGCTACCCACACCTTTAATTTTTCTGTCCCGTTTAAATAATGGTAGATCCAAATCATAAAAAATGTAAAAATTTACCTATATGAACGATTCAACACCATTACTGTCATTAGAATTAGGCCTTTTATTTGTTAAAAAAATCTTTTATAACGGATTTAAGAGATAAAAGCCGAAATCGAGAGTAATTTTCATCCTTTCTTGTACCACCAACGGAGCGTTTCCAGTAACACTAACCCAAATGGTCAGGGGCCTTTACGCCGAGGCTGCCCACAACACACACAACCACTTTCCTTCCTTCGACCTGGCCAACCAGCTTGTCTACAACACCGATGCTCACCTTACATGAGTAAAAAATCGTGGGTACAGTTTATAATTGGTGCAGATACTGCTTTATGCTACTTTACCCTTGACTTATTTAAAGTTAGTTTGATGTGAAACTTATTGTATTGAGTTTTGTTAAATTAGTGTATTCTTCGTTCACAAAGAACTTTTAATAAACTAGAAGTAAATAAATCAAACCACAACACCTCAATTGATTATTCTTTTATGTAAGGTCATAGTTGAAATGAAAAAGTTAGTGGGGATTCGAGCCCACGAACTCGAACACTAACGCCTAATCTCAACCTCCCTTACGAATTTTCCCTCCTCAAAAGCTCCTAAACCACTAAACCGGTGAAAAATGGCAAAAAGGATAGAAAATTCAAAAAGGTTGGGCTGACATGTTCCCAAGTTAGTGCCCGAGCGGATCGAAGTCACGATAGCTCAAGTAGTTAAAGCAGAGGCGTATTGAGCCGAGGGTCGTGGGTTCGAATCCCACTCGTGACCCTAACGTTTTCATCTCAACTAAAGCTTTACACAAAAAGAATAATTAATTAAAATAATTAACATGGCCAATTAGACCACTAAACGTAGAGAATTTTTTTTAATACAATGAATATGCCTAGATTGTCAAAACTTTTGTAGCGAATTGTGAAGTTGATTAAGGAAAATAATAATAGAAGAATTAAACAATTGTAAATGAAGGATGTAATTTGCGGATTATTCTGTCTGATGGGTTTTTGCCACCGTTATGTATGATGGCTTGGAATATAAAGAAGGAGAAGGTCCTACGCTGATCAGAAGTAGTGGAAAAGTTAATCCAGTGTCCATCTCCATCAAGTTGAGGGCAGTCAATGTATAAATTAATAATTTAAAAAAAAGTAAGTGAAACAATAATCTTCTTGTTTTTAACAGGATTAAGTTTAACCGTGGTTGAAACTGGTCATAACCGGAACGACTTTTTCCCAGACTAAAGGCAACCAGTCTAAAATTGATTTTGTACTCTATGAAGTTTACGATTTGCCTGAGCAGTACTGCTCGTAACCTATGTGGGTTCCAGAATGTAGAAATCCAAAACCTGGGAAAGCACAACAACCTGAAGATATCTTGGGTGCCAGGCCACAGAGGACTTTTGGGTAGAAAGCAGACATTCAGGCCTGAGGTGGATCAGCATGACCATAGGCCTAAACCTAGACTTGGGATAACAAAATAACAAATCCTTAATCGCAGAATGGATCCAGAGAAAAGAAAAATAGAAGTGGATAAACTACAGCGGCCTTAGACACGGTAAACCTAAGATGAAATAACCCTCACCAAGAATGGCAAAATCATTGCTGCCACTGGAGAGGGCTAAACTCAGAGCAGTGGTAGGACTATTAACTGGCATCTGAGAAAACATCTACCCAACATGGACATATACAACGATCACATCTGCAGATTATGTAATGATGAGGAGGCAACAGTCATCTTCGAATGCGAAGCAACAGCTCAATGGAGATTAACCGAGATGTATATATGGTTGCAGGGTGGTGTATACTGCGCCCTTTGAGAGCTATTGTATCCCCCATTCTTTGCTTAAAGCACATCGGTGAGTCCTAGTTCGTCAAGGAACTTGATTAATAGGCCCGGTTTTATTGGTTGTAGCTCTTCTATGGTCACATTGTACATCCCAAAACACTTCCTCCTGCGGGCTAATGTTGCTCCGCAGTTTGTTAATAGATGTGTTGGTGGTTCTTCTGCTTCTTTGCAGAATCTGCATGTGTCATCTTGATTAATCCAATTTTCTTTAAGTGTCCATTTAATTTATAGTGTCCTGTTAGGAATCCAATTAGGATTCGCAGTTTGTTCCTGTTTCCTTTGACACTTGCCGTTATTTCTGTCCTACCGAAATTGGTTAGAAGATTCTTAGATTGGCTGTGTCCAATGAGTGAATTCCATCGTTCTCTCATTTTCTTTTTGTCGTTCTGCCTGAGATACTCGTTAATTATGAGGGTACCTATGCCACAGGAGGGAGATATTTAACCTAACGTACGGAAAAAAACTTATTGAATCAAATTCTACCAGCGACAGTCAATGACCTGATACTTCTAAGAATAAGGATTGAGTCTATTGCACTAAACTAGGGAGGTACAATAAGCCAAAAGGCCTCAGTGCCTGGGGAGCACAAACCCCGGTTCCTAGTATCTTTTTTTACCATACCATAGAAAAATAGAATAATGTGAAGGAATTTACCTCTAAATCTTTTGAATATCGCGAGATAAAGCGTAGCGCTTTGCGCTTTTAAACTTGCAGGATTTTAATTTAACCAATGTATGTGTTAAAATTTTAATTATAATTAAAGATTGCACCAAGATCATTTGGTTTTTTTTGAGGATAGGAAGGAATTGTTTATGTTGTAATTCTAAGTGATGGAAGAATTAGATGTATAGAGCCTCATTTTGTTTTAATTTGGATGTGAATAGATTTGGATACTACTTAAAGGGGAAAATAGGAGTTGAGGAAAAGTTCTACTCGAAAAAAATGTGAAAAAACGGACAAATGCTATTCTCAACTGATTTCCTGGATGGACGAATGTCCATGAATGCCCTGCGTCAACTATTTTAAACATTCACACGACAACGTAATAATAATAGAATGTATAATCGCCGCATTGATGCGATTTGTTCAAATCCACTGACCGAGTTTTTATTGTTAAAGATGCTAACGTGGGGGGGGGGTTCCGTAGATAGCGCTGATCCGTAAACGATCCTCGGCCGTACAGAAAGCCGGCTCCCGGCTGCCAGTCGGAAACGCGAATTCGCCGAGGAAGGTTTGTGCTCGCCGTCATCAGAAAAGAAACCCGCGAGAAAACGCACGGCCCGACGATCCGTCACCTTTGGGCCTGATAATCACTGAACGCTAGTACACTTTAAAAAGTGAGTTCCGTTAGTTTCTAAATCAAAGTAAATAAAAAAATATAAATTGCTTGCAAAAGTTTTAATCTATTGTTTTTTGTATATGCGTATATGTATATTCGTAAGTTTTTTACTTTTACTTTATATTTAAACGTAATATGTATGGTTCCGCGATAACAATCGCAAACGCTTCCGACATAGCGGATAGCGCAAATAGACGTCAATCAGTGCTGAGCAAGCAATGTTCTGACAAACTGGATGACAACACGATTAAAAACCAATTTTTTTCTGCTGGTCTATAACGCACATTTTGAAATCCCATTAAAAAGAAATTTGATAGTTAAAAATTTATTTTCACAGAGTGATGGTGGAAAACAACCCTACATTGAAAATAATTAAAAAAAAAAAAAAATAAAATCATTTGAATTAAACATCTCAGGGCAACAATACATCGAATTTGTCAGGCCTGTAAAATTTTCGTTAAACTAGAAAGTGCTGTAGTCGGCTTTGACCTTAGGTTAATAATTATATTTTGCAAGATTTTTAATAAATTGACGTCAATTATTAGGCATACACGATAACGATTCTCACGTGGTACTTCGAAAAAGCGTGTAATGAAAACTTGAAATTATGTGTTTTATTCAGCAAAACTGCTCATTTCGGAACTGGCTAAGTTTGGTTTTAAAAATAAAACGGTCCGTAGGATGACATAACAATAAAATTTAGTAATATACTCGAAATAATGTTTTAATTGCTGGGCTTGCTTATTTTTCAATTGGCTTATTTCAGTTTTTGAAAAAAAAATGTTCTTACATAATTTGATTTGAAGTAATGCGAAGAGATTTTTTTTTAAAAGCCGGAGATATTTGAATTTCGTACAATGCGCCAATTTTTCTTTAAGATTTTTAAAAAAGAAAATGTAATTGAGTTTATTAGGATTATATTTGAATTAGTATGTAGAAAAGTGATTTTCCTTTGAATCGTCGAATTTCTGTGTCAACCTTGTTAATTGTAAAATCACACGTAATTCTGTTATTAAATTGACCACGGGCCACCCGTTGTTTTTATGTTGTGCCGATCAATACCTTCCTCTCTTCAAAAATATCGATTTTGATTCGAGCGTCATTCGAAAACCCCTAGGACGACGAGGACAAACTCGAACTAATTTTCAAAAATAGAGAACTCATTTAATCCTTTTCTTAAGAATAAAAGGAAATGAAAAATTTCTTCTAGAATTTGTGGACGAAATTGTTTTGGATTTTCAGGATATTTTCAAGAAGTAACATCCTTGGGGGTAATTCGACGACTTTCTATTCAGGCTAAAAATATTCGTACGTTCAGTTCTTTTAGCATATAGGTTTCCTGTAATTAAGTTAGTTTCTCGAAGAGAAAAGAAAAATCAAATCGAGAAAATATTTATAAAAGAAAATTTATTCTAAAACATTTTATAGACCGTTGAATAAGTTAAAGTTTACATTTGACGAATTTCTGAATCTTTTTACTTGTTATATTTGAGTACATCTTGGATAAACTTATTGCTAAAAAAAGATCAAACCTGAACTAATGCAGCTTTTTTAATTTACAATAAATTACCGGCAGGCCTCGAGAGTGACACACCTCGGGTGTTGGTAGTCTGAGGTCAGTCATCTGTCTTGAACGTCCAGCCACTGAAGTTGGACTAGGGGCTACCGACAGCTAGGTCATTTTATCCTACAACACAATCAATATCTAAATACCGTTCACACCCTCACCCTTAAATACGTTCTGGTTCTTTAACATTCCGACAGTAGCCATCTCACACTACATATTCACGCTAATAAATACGTTCACTCTCAACACTCACTGTACACTATACATGTAAAAACAGTTCGTGACTGAAGACATGCAACGCACAGACCAAACCGCTGGATCTAAAGGGCTGAAATTTCGATGTATTTCTATACTTGGATTTTTTTACAATATGTAGACCGAAGTGAACTAAAGAATGGAAGAGTTAAGAGTTTAAGAATCAAGACATTATGTTAGAAACCCATACTAGCACTTTGCATCTCATTAGAAAGGTACGTTAAAACAGTCCTGCGTGGATGAAGCCCCGGGTCGCTAGCATACAGTAAAACAACCTTTCCTCCAGGAACCCAAATATGCGCTGCTCTGCTCAAGCACAATATCATATCGGATGGTATACCTACTTGCTCTCTATACGGAGCCAAGGAATTACACCCTTCAATTAAATGGGACATATCCATCAATATTTCGTACATACGGGACACAAACTGGCTTTTGCCCAAAAGTGCCCTTGTGTCAACCTCGCATGGCCTACTTTAAATCGGGCGAGGATGATCCCACTCGAATCATATCCTATTGAGCTCTTGATTCATGAGAACTTTGTCACTCAGGCTCATCGACGCTGTCAATTCTTTTTTTCAGGCTCTTTATTTCATTTTTAACGTCAGAGGGCCGGATCGCAGCATTTGCGGCTTCGTCCGCCTTTTTTTGTTCAATTTCATGTCATATTCTATATGAACGTATTCTGAAGTTTGTCCTTGATCGAGTTGTTTCTTTAAACAAATTTCAAAGTAAATACGACTGAGCATTACGATGCATTTTTTTTTTCTGTAAGAATAATTCAAATTTTTTTCAAATCCGTTTTATTTAGAGGTCTATTGGCGGAATTACCTCTTTCAATTAATTATTCTTTTTATATAAGGTTTTGGTCGGAACAAAAAGTTAGTGTCACGAGCGGAATTTGAACCCACAATCTTCGGCTATATACGTTACTTGAGCTTCGATCCGCTCGGACACCAACTCTCCTTCTCAACCTACAACCTTTCGAATTTTCCCTCTGTTTTTTCCACTTTTATATGTTGGTGTAACCAGGGTTCGATTCTCGACGACATACAAAGTGGCCACGTGGAGTTGTTTTTTAAATTTTTTTTCAAATATTCTATAATTTTAATATTTATTATATTCACTAATTTCGTGTTTCGAAGTCGAGGGGATGGATGTCACGATCGCTCAAGTTGTAGAGCATAGGCGTATCTAGCCGAAGTTCGTGGGTTCGAATCCCGCTGGTGCCATTGATTTTTTATCTCAACTAAAAACCTTAATTACTTGTAATTTAATATTTATATGCATTTAATGATGTGTTCAACGTAACCAACATTAATTCCCCTCTAGGCTTTCATTACACAAAAAAGCAGATTTTTATATCACACAAATGAAATTTTGAAAGATTTTTGTTGTTACAAAGTTAATAATAATTACTGCTTTACCTACACTATTCAATTAAAAAAAAAAAAAAAAAATCGTAATATGTTTTAGGTTGCTAAGTAAATTTGTAGGTATGTATTATTTTATAAATAGGCATTCTCTAGCCAATTTTTTTTTTTTTTTTTTTTTACTGGGGCCTTCGACATCTTGGCCATTTCAGCCCCACACTAGGTCTATATTCTATGCACGTTCACACACATCATTCATACGAATAAATACGTTCATACAATTAACCACATTCACACAGCACACTCATTCCGTTTGGTCGGTGGAGTACTTGATATTCCTCCACCGACCTACAATTAAACTAAGCTAGAATGGGGTCGATGGGGTACTTTTATTAATATTCCGCCATCGACCCCGCACACACACTCACTCGCTTTCATCGTTCGAGGGGCGATGGTGACGTTCTATTCACCCTCACCCCTCGCCATTCACACCAATAAATACTTGCACACAGACAAAACACAAAAACACATAACACATACTATATACAATAAAAAACCCCAATTTCCCGTAAAAAGCGGAACAGGGGACTCAGAAACTCGCTACCGTGTTCGAGGACTCTTCTTAAATCCGGCGGCATGCCTGCACGCTCCCTGTAAGGAGCCAAGGCATGACACGCCTCTATTATGTGGGACACATCTAGCCAATTAAATTGCTATTAATGTTATTATGCGAAACATGTGATAAGACCAGGATGCAATGCTGGTCTGGAAAATGTCTGTCGTAATCTTCATATCTTCACTTCCGTTGTTCATTAAGTTCCATATTTATTTTAAATCGATGTTTCATTTCGATATACAGGAAGGGACAATAATTTATGTAAAAGTTGCCAAGAACCGAAATATCATAATCATTTGGAAACCAATATTCATAAAAAACATATTCGCATTACGCTTATCTGAGAACTATTCTCGGAATAATTGCTATTCAATTAAGTCAGGGTTATTGTAAAAAAAAAAATAAAATTTTTAAAACAAGCGGATCTATAAAAATCTGACAGATTTATAAGTCCCTTGCCAATTTTATCGTCGGAAACTAATAATGCATCGTGTGAATAACATTTTTCAAGTTCGCATAGAAATCAACGGGGAAAAGCTTGTTTTTTTTTGGCGGATAATCTCTGCAGTGGCTGTCGTGCCGTAAACCCGTTCGCTTCTATGGAGGTACATCAAAATTGCACTTTTACCAACTCATCGCCGTTATTTCGACATTTGCGATAGGATTTCTTTGATACTTTGCCTTTCAAGCACTAGGTTTCACTCTTATAAATCAAATTACATAATTTTCCCTGTTTCCTGAAGTTTATATTCTCTTTAAAGGAATCACGGTTAAAAAGGCATTTCCTGTTTTGAAAATAGCGAATTTTATGTAAAAAATGTAAAAAATAACGAAATGTTTTTTTAAAAATAAAGTATGCGATTCGGGAAGAGAAGCATTTCTGGGCAGAGTTTACAAGAAAATTTGCGTTTTCCCGAATAAAATCAGATTCTGTACCGTGCTTTCGCAGAGTCGTTCGACTTTTCGCCATCTGGTTTATTATAATTTAACACAATCTCACAATATTTTGGATCCTCTAGGCTGATCATTCGAAAAAACTAGATATTTTAATCGCTCGTAGTCGAGCTAGCTAAACGGAGTAGGGTATAAGAATGGAACAGGCAATCTGTAATTAATGAAATAATGAATGTGTCACCTTGTGATGACTTCATACTATTGCAATTATTATGGAGAACACTGATTCAGAAAACACAATGCTTTATACGCAAAAATCCCTTGATTCGTTATAAAAGATTTTATCATATTAGTACCAACTGTATGTAATCGTTTTTACACGTATAGCATAACAACGTGAAAACATATTTATTTATAATTAAGGTTTTTAGTTAAGATAAAAAAGTCAAAAACACGAGCGGATTCGAACCCAGGACCTTCGGCTTGATACGCCGCTGCTCTAGGTCTTGAGCTATCGTGACCTCGATCCACTCGGACACTAACTTCACATCTCAACCGCACCTTGGGATTGAGATCTCCAAGCGGATCACGAAATTAATTAATATAATATTTATTTATTATAATCCTTGTATTTGTATTGTACATTTGAATTGTATTTGAGATGCCGTCACAATGATTAATTGGGTGTAACGATGTCCGAATATATTGTTCAATACAAGGTTTTTTCGCCAATTTATCCTTCGAAAGTCCTGAAGGTCGTACTGACTAGTGCTTTATCAAATAAGTAATGTACATTGTTAATAATATGCGAGTTGAAATAATTGATTTTTCCTCAAGCTTGAGAGTCAAAAAATAATAGACAATGATGATAAAAGTAATAAGTCAAAGATAAGAAAACAACAGAGGTGTTGAAAGAGGAAAACAAGGATACTTTTAACTACTGATCCAGTAAGCGCTGTTTAATCGTCACTGAGGAATTCAACACTGATAGAACACGTTAAAACCATTAAATACCGCTACCAGAACTGATATCTCCGAAAGGTCTAGAACTGGGCGAAAAACGTTGCTGAGGCGTGAATTCGACTTTTTTTAATGTTATTAAAGGACAAGAGAAACATCGCGTAATGTTCCCGATCGAGAAGAAAAGAATAATAACGAGACACAAATGTCACGTCATACTGACGAAGTCCAAGACGCCCCAACCATCAAGTAAAATCATACCATTTCAAAGTACATTTTAGACATGTTACAAAACAGAGATCAAGTTAAAGACTAACAGTTTAACAGTAATAATTATAACACCTAACCATCCCTAAACAGTAATAATTATTTCTTATTATCGAAACTACCAGAGATGTACAAAATATGAATGATATTAAAACTTGGAATTGAATTTAATCCAATACATCAAAAAGAATGCTCACCCCAACACAAATATGGTCAGTAACAATGGTCGCAATTCAACATCAAGGACTGAAACTGTTGATTTTAATACTCGAAACCATGTGCGACCATGTTCAAGTTACAATTATGATCATGATTATTGTTATGGTTAGACGTTCTTATAATTTTAAGGCTTGTTTAAATTTAGTGTATTCCTTGGTTGCGCCGCATCGTAGTTTATTGAAGAATTTGTTTGGATGCTGTCCTATTTTTTTTCTCATTGGCGGTTGAACCGGCCATTGTTCAAACGTTCTAAATGCGATCTATTTATTTACGGTTAGTAAGGTCAAAACTAAATTAAAAAAAAAAATTAGAACGAATGGAAACAATTTGAAAATGTATTAACACTATATAATTAGGGGGCGTCGTTGGAAGCAACGGTTTTGGCGTTGACACGGCGCTCTTCACTGGAAAGTAAAGGTCCCGGGTTCGTATCCAGCGGCCCTGCATATAGTTACCAATTATTAATTATAATCAAATTCATTTTGGTCCGCTTTACCAATTAATATCTTTCAATAAATTAAGGTTTTTAGTCGGGATACAAAAGTCAAATGTCATTAGCGGGATTCGAACCCATGATCTTCGGCTAGACACGTCGCTGTTCAACCACTTGAGCTGCGTGACTTAGACAAATTCAAAGGTGTGGTCGAGATGGGAAGTTAGTTCTTGTGGATCAAGGTCATGATAGCTCAACTGGTAGAGCAGCGGCGTATCTAGCCGAAGGCAATGGGTTCGAATCCCGCTCGTGCCATTGACATTTTCATCACAACTAAAAACCGTAATTAATTATAATAAATAAATATGTTTTCACGTTTATGCTGTACTTAAAAAAAGATTACATATACAATAATATTTCATCAATTTTCAAATAATAAACTGACGTTAACTACATCTGTATATTCGAACGGGTTTAGCAAATTTGTTGTGCCTGGTATAAAACTGAATTTGGCATAACTAGTTCTATGACAAACGATGGAGAATGTTATTTAACTTCTGAAATGATAAGATGGAACTTGTAAGTTAATTAGGTTAAGCAGTATTGGGAAATCAGTTAAAAATGGTAATAATTTACACATTAATATACAACCAAAGAAATTCTTTCTGTATAGAACAGTCGTCAATTTCAGATCCGTCATTAACTCTGTATTTTCCAATTGTTGTGTAAAAGTTTTTTTTTTGCTCCTATGCGACAGATACGGTTGGATTGAAAGCGAGCACAAAGCGGTGAACATAATCTAATATTAGTCATACAGTGGAAGTGTATAAAATTTTAAGTAAATATTTAGTATGACGTGTAAGAAATTCTGAAGTTTTGTTTGAATTGGTGGTAGTTTTGTAAATATGTGAGTGGGTCAATAACGTTGGCAAAATATTTAACAATTTCCCGCCCAATTCGGAGCGAGCTTGACATTTGACAACTGAACATTTGTCAGGATTTAAAAGAATTATTAATTCTTATTGACGTATGTAGAAGTTGTAAGTAGGCAGACAGAGAATTAATTTTTAGGAATATTTGTGTACCATCTGCAAAAAATAAGGTCATAATGATTGGAAGAGAATTATAAATATCGTTTATATAGATTTTAAACAGAACAGGCCCTAAGTGTGACCCGTGAGGAACTCCACAAGTCGCTTGAAAACTATACAACAATACTGATGTAAATTTTTTTTTAAACTTCGACCTTTTAAATAGGATGCAAAACAATGTAATAAGTTACCAGGTATGTCTAATTTTTCTAATTTCTGTAGTAGAATCGTATGATCAACATTATCAAAAGCGTTTGAAAAGCCAGTGTAAACACAATCATCCTGTAGTCTTTCGGAAAAAGATTGTAAATTGGGTTTAAGCTATTAAATATAATTGTTCTGAAATCGTGAGATGCCGTTTGGTGTGATGTAAGTCTCAGAAAAACATTTTCCTGGTCGTGCCAACGTTTCGATCTTTATTGAGATCATCTTCAGGGCGTGGTATTCACAACACTGTTTAAATTTAACAAATACATGCGGGATGGAAAAAAAGTGAATTTATACAACGCAAAAAATATATTTTTTATAATCAATCAAAGTATTTCTAATCACCGCACATCGATATATCGTGTATATAGATTTTAAACATAAAAGGCCGTAAGTGCGACCCTTGAGGAACTCCACAAGTTGCTTGAAGACTATGCAACAATACTGGTTTCAATTTTTCTTTAAACCTTCGACCTTCTAAATAGGATGCAAAACAATGTAATAAGTTACCAGGTATGCTTAATTTTTTCATTTCTGAACAGAATCGTATGATCAACATTTTTTGAAAAGCCAGTGTAAATCAACTTGGAGTCCTTTAGAACAAGATTGTAATATATAATTTTGAAATATGAGCAAGTCCGATGATGTAGATCTTCGCGAATGAAAACAGTGTTCATTTTGAATAACGTTTTCAAATTTTGGATGACCAGTGTATTTTGTTTTCGTTTTTTACAATTTCAAAGAGCTTCTTAGGTACATATGATCCCTTCGATATCCAATTATTACAGCACAACTGTCAAGAAATTTCCGCGTGATCCACTCAGATTTTTTGATCGGCGGCCGAAGTGGAATTCAGCTCGTGAAATTCCACGGGCGAAAATCCTTAGGTTTGCCCCTTGAAATTCCATGCCACCAAATGTCAAAAGATTCGGTTTATTTGAGTCAATAACCTGGCCACTTTTTACCGTTTTTATTAGTTCCGACCTAGTTTTTCTAGAAAAAACTGCCACATTCAGGTTAAAGATTTTCCTGCTCTTAGAAGTTTCGTCACATTCGCTGTAAATTAAGGTCATTCAGAAATTACCGGCAATTTTTTTTACCTTACGGTATAATAGAAAGGACTGTATTGTAAAACGCGAGAATGAGAAGATACTCCATTGACTACATGGCCCTCGTTCTGCTTAGAACGTTTGTTTTACCAAAATGTCACTTGATATAAATCAAATAATTGACAAATATCAAACAGTAGGTTGTTGATATTTTGATTTTTTTCATCGTTTAAGATTGACACAGGGATTTAAAATGGCAGACCGCGATAAACGACAGTTTCCCGACTTTGGTTTCTTGAATTGCGTAATGGCACTTGTTTACTTTCATGATAGCAATTTGGAGATATCCGCTTTGTAATTTCAACAAAGGAAGCTCGTACCTTCAATCAAACAGTTTCTTGTTCATTTTATTTACAAAACTGGTCAGATTGAGAAAGAAACCCTATATTGGACATACCTATGACATCTATGACTATCATGGCCTGTCTATTCCCTCCTCTTTGTGATTTTGCTACCTTCAATGGTCATTATGTTAATTAACGGGAACGATAAGAGGGGAAAACGGTTTGAAAGAAAATGCATAAACATTACCAGCATTATCTCTTATCACCGAGAGTCATGCGAAGCCTTGAAAAAATGCCACACTTTAGTTTTACAATTCTGAGAAGAAGATTGCAATTATCTCTACTGCTCTACTGGCAATCGTGCTACATTAGCCCAATGAAGCATAAGTCGACAAAACAAAAACGTAACGCGAATAGGGTCAATTAACGCCTTATTGCACATCCTGATCACGTTCTGATCGAACTGCTTTGGGAACCGCCAGCCTTGTAGACACGTTCGTCCTAGACTTGAATTTATATTTGCCACTTCGAGACCTAGCTTTATAAATAAACTATTTACCGTAATTTCATATTTTATTATATCAATTGGGTTCTTGCGCCAGACATTCCGCAATCTTAAACTGCTCTAGTCTAAGAAGCAAATAAGATCAATAATTATTAGTGAAGAGGACGACCAGGATTAACCGCGAAACGTTTGACAGCCAATGTATTTTTCAACTACCTTTATTTATTTTTTATAACAGTAAATGTTGGATTAAGTAAATATTTTTGATTCATGCTGATTGTACCGTTCGCCGCAAATCAATAAATCTGAAGGGAACACGCGGAAATGTACAGCGGTGCTGTAAAAATTGAATATTGTAGAGATCATCTACGAAGCAGTAAAATACGTAAAGAATTAATTATATTATTATGTGCGGTGATTATTATTACTTTGATTAAATATAAACAAAAATATATTTTTTGCATTTCATAAATTCACTTTATGCCATCTTACATGGATTTGTTAAATGTAAACAATGTTTGTAAATCCCAGGCCCTGAAGATGATCTCAACAAAGTTCGAAACATGGCACGATAAAGAAAATGTTATTCTGAAACCTACATCGCAACAGACCCCATCTCACGATTTCTGAATATATTATTATATTAAATACGTTCAACCCAATTTACCATCTTTTTCCGAAGAGCCAGGTGATTGTATTTACACTGGCTTTTCAAAAGCTTTTGATATTGTTGATCATAACTTATTACGTTGTTTTGCATCCTATTTAGAAGGTCGAAGGTTTAAAGAAAAATTGAAATCAGTATTGTTGCATAGTGTTCAATCAACTTGTTGAGTTCCTCAAGGGTCGCACTTAGGGCCTTTTCTGTTTAAAATCTATATACACGATATATCGGTGATTAGAAATACTTTGACTGAAATATAAGAAAAAATTATTTTTTGATTTGTATAAATTCACTTTTTCACATCCTATGTGTATTTGTATGATTTAAACAATGTTTGTAAATCCCAGGCCCTGAAGATGTTCTCAATAAAGATGGAAACGTTGGAACGATAAAGAAAATGTTTTTTTGAAACCTACATCACACCAGAACGCGTCTCACGATATCTAAATAATTATCGATTAACGGTCACTATCCATCACATATTGTTTTTCTGAAATAACTGTATTTCTGTATAATTATATTAAATACCTTAAACTCAATTTACAATCTTTTCCCGAAGGACGTTGATCATACGATTCTACTATGAAAATTAGAAAAATTAGGCATACGTGGCAAAAAGGAGGGAAAAATCAGAAGGTGCGGTTGAGATGGGAAGTTGGTGTCCGAGTGGTTCGAGGCTGGGATAGCTCAAGTGGTAGAGCAGCGGTGTATCAAGCCGAAGATCGTGGGTTCGAATCCCGCTCGTGCCATTGATTTTATCCCAATTAAAAACCTCAACTAATTGTAATACCTGGTAACTTATAACATTGATTTGTATCCTATTTAGAAGGTTGAATGCTTAAAGTAAAATTAAAGTGTTGTCGCAGTTTTCAAGCAACTTCTGGAGTTCCTCAAGGGTCGCCCTTAGGATCTTTTTTGTTTGAAATCTATATAAAGTATATCTCTGATTTTTTCCATCCGTTATGACCGTATTTTTTGCGGATGATTTAAAAATATTTAAGAAAAAAAAATTAATGGCATCTGCCTGCTTAGAACTTCAACGAACCTTAGTAAAATTTAATAATCCGTTTAAATTCAAATTTAAATCGTTGAAATTAATTTTAAATTTAACTACTCTATATCAGACCCGCTCCGAATTAGACGTGAGATTGTTAATGATATTGACATCCTTACTGACGGACGGATAAACTTTCACACATACATTAGCAAAACTATCGCTAATACAAATTTAAGGATTTACTACACGTCATACTTATTTCCATGACAGAGATAAACTTAAAATTTTATATATTTCCACTTTATGACCAATGTTACAATATTGCTCACACTTTAGGCTCCCTTTCATTCCATATCAACCGTTACCCAATTCCATATCTGAAATTGACGACTCTTCTGACTGAATTTCTTTATTGTTTATTATTGTATAAATTATTACAATGTTTAACTGATTGCCAAAACTGCTTAACCGAATTTCATGTTTCATCTTATCATTTCAAAAGTCTAATAATATTCGCCATCGATTGCCATTGAACTAATTATGCCATATGTGGGACTTATACCAAGAAAAACAAATTCGTTAAATTCGTTCGAAAATATAAATACATTTAATGTCATGGTTTTTAGTTGAGATAAAAAAGTCATTGTCACGAGCGGGATTCGAACACAAGACCTTCGGCTCAATTCACTGCTGCTCTAACCACCTTACCTATCGTGACCCCATTCTCAACTACCTTTCGAATTTTCCCTTCTTTTGGATTTTTTAAAAATTGCTATTACTTTATCTTGGATCTTATGAAAATCCGACAACCGTCCCTACTTCCATCCAAACATATTTGACGCTTGAAACAAAATATGAGAAGTTGTTAACAGGACCAAAACCAAAAATGAACGACTTCATTACAAATCGACTGAAGCCGGTTTAATTTGACTTAGTTATTATATATGCAAATGGGGATAGTATACACGCGTTGGTTATGTGGCAAGTACCATTAAATGTCATTTAATTTAGATTTTATATTTGAAACGTCCTTTACTGTCTGTGCCGACTCATGGTTGGTTTTTCATGTTTTATAATTAATCAAGTAAACTTGTTTAACAGAAAATCAATGTCCTCCTTTCAGTGTGTTCGGAAATATTTCAACTTCCGTCTGGTAGCACCTGAATTATGCCAGTTGTCTTTCAACCCAGTTAGGCGACAAATGGTTAAGGTTGGACCAAGGACTAAAGAGACGTCTCATTTCTCCCACCCGGCACAAGAAAAAGGACGATTCTGCCTTTCTGTGGATACAGTGTGAATGACACTTGCAAACCTCGACGCGGAACAGTCTTAACGTACCATTCCCAAATGGAAAGAAATTGAAGAAGGAAACTCGAGACGAAATTCATCGTTCTCCTGACCCACTTACGGTCATAATAGAAAGAAATATTCCCACGATTGTTATTAAAGACAAACAATAAAATAGAACAAACTCTGTTATGCAATAACGAAAACAAACAATGAAATGCTATGAAACATAAAACGGGGAATAAATTTTGTTATACAAGTGCTTGAAAATCTAGTCTTAATCGTAATGCTTAAATCCTTAGTGACTATGTCAAGTCCTACGAACTTAGGGACGCGTTGTGTATCATCTCTTATCAAACTTACCACACGCTCAGCAGTTACCAATTTTCATCATTTAAAACACTCCATTAAATAAGACGAATTTAATAACGTTCCCAACAAAGAACAAATAATTCAGACGATACGACACGCTTTTTACAAATTTTGAAACCACCTCTACTAACAAAAGTAACAAACCCTCACGATTGAAATGATAGGCGCGGCCAAGTTATGTTGAACTTTGCAGCTTCGACTGTTCTTCATTTACTATTATAAATCGCATGCCAGAAGAAAAAGTCGTGAATCACGGTCTAAAGAGATACGTGTGCAAACCAAGAGCCGTGAAAAGGCTAGCCGAAGGAAATGGTGCAGGTAAGGTGTGTTGTGATATGGCACCGTTTTCCTTTAAATGCTTTCTGTATTATCTGACGGTATTAGTTTTTTAAGATGAATCTCCTTCTTTCAACTGCATAATTGCTTCATCATGGTAGCCAAAATTTGTCAACATCAATTTGATTGACTGGGGCTTTAACCCCAAAGTATAACACGTCGATATCTGGAATATCATGGTGTCTGTTCAAATAGACTCGTTTTTGATATATCCGGATAACCTTGCAATACTTGCAATGCCAAACAATTCAATAAATTTGAGCATTATGAATTTTTTTGTAAATATCAATTTCACGTATAATGCGCATATGCATCTGAGAGCTTTTCAACTCACCCTGGGAGACGGCGTGCGGAACTACGGCGACGACGGGTGATATAGTGTGGTTCAGGTTCGAGACCCCGAAACGGCCCATCTCGAGTCCTACATTTCGAGGGAGTATGGCCGTCTGTACCACGGGGCAACAGAAACGTTCCAAAAACCAGCTCCTGTTACACTGGGTGGTGCGCGGTGACGCCCTTGGCGGGAACTTAGACAGAGGCTGTCTTCTAACTTCGCGTAAGAC
>CM077111.1:10789127-10807728 GCA_039619505.1 Cimex hemipterus | reverse complement strand
CACCTAAGCTGAGCTTCAGCCTTCCCTCGAATCTGCATTGCAGGTGCAGGCTGAGCTCGACAAAATGTTTTTACCCTAGGCGGTGCTCAACTAGGTCTGTGGTTAGCAATTCTACTTAAAACAAAACAGCGGCAGGGGCGGATCCGGTAGTTTCCACGCTAGAGAAGCCCCTACACTCTAGGAAATCGAGTTGCCTTCTCTAACTAGAGAGTGCGTAGGAAAACAGGATAATGTATTTCGGCTTGTTAGCCCTTTGGGTGCGGCATACGACCCGATGCACAATGCGGGCCCGACCATTCGGAGTGGACAAGCGGAGAGCAAGGGTGTCCTTGGCCCTTAGGGGCTGGGGCGCTTTTACACAAATGCTGCGGCAGTAACACTACTCCGTCGTATATGGAGGTGCGTAAGTTCTCATCTTGAGAATCAAAACGTCCGATAGATCCGAAGATCCTGTAGTCTTGTGACGACGAGTACTCGGGAACGAAATGTCACCTTTTCAAGTGGGGAACTCACTTTTTAAGCTCCCTAAAAGTCTAGCAGCGAGACAAACTTCCTACACATTTTTCGCATAAACAATTGTACGAGTTACCGTTTTCCATAAATGAATATGTATAACTTGAACGTGTTTTTTACGGTTTTTTCTTCTGTAAGTCGATGTTTTCTAATTTTAACGTTTTTGAGACTCGAATTTCCATGTGGGTTGAGTAGAACAATATTTTGTAAAAGAAGGACTTTACAAGAAAAAAAAATTGATCTTAAATTAAAAAATTACTTGTTACAATTCTGTAGTTGGTCTTTCATCGTTATGGAAATAGATAATTTTTGCATCGCGTCTATGATTAATTTATTTTCTCTCTTAAAAGGTGATTTCTGACCGGTTTTTAATTAAATTCCTATGCTACTTATTTCCTGTGGCCTATTTGAGAAAGTTTTGCGGACCACTTTAAAATCAGGTCCGATTTAAATGGAATAACTAATAAATTAAAAAAAAAACAAAAGCACTAATGGCAGGAAATTATTTCATAATTCGGTGGTTTTCGTCAACCACTGTCACCAGTTAGTTCAACGACTCAGTCAAAAGTGAAATAGGTTCTTCATCGCCGATCCTTTACCATAAATTATACTAGGCACAGTTTATAATCAAGGCCGATTAAACGTTTCAGCATGAAAACTTCAAATTCGAAATCGTCAATTTATATACCAGGAAGAATTGGAGCCTGAGGCTTAAAGAAAAGAAAGGAGAGGAAAGTCGGCAATTAAATAGAAAATAGGCACACATATTTTCCTTGTGTAAACACCGTGAAGAATTACAATTCTATTCCCCTTAGCAGTTTCATCGGAAACGTCATGATCCCTTCACGCACCATTTCACCGCTCATGCCCCTACCCAAGGAAACACTGGCCCTAAAAAGAGTCGGCTCCGTGTCACAAAAAATCCTCATGTTTTGGAGCTTCCGAAACCTGAAGGTAAAAAGTCTTTCTTTCATCCTGTCTAAATCTTTCCCGTACTCGTCACATCCTTCTGAAACATCCTTTATTATGTCACTTGCTCTGAAAACTATCCTAACAAATGGCACATTGCATAAGTTTCCTGTTCGAAAGAAGGATGTAAGTATTTCCAACTTCATTCAACGCAATTCAATTTTTTTTAAATCACTACCATCTCAATCAACGTTTAGGGGAGTTTTTAATAAGAAATCATTACTTAAAAAAATGATGCTTAGTAATTATGCTTTTCTAACGAGCGAAACACATCTTGGCTTAACAATGGTCTGTTTTTAAGGAAAGGCGATATAAATAAGAAAAATGTTTTAATCATCTGCGCAAATGCCGTAATTAACACAGACTTTGTTCTCCGATCCCATTATATTCTTGTGTGCTCGTTTGTTAGAAATGTCCTTGCATACAAAAAAAGGAGCTTTGTAGTTTATTTCGGCGTTATTCTTCATAGTAATTTTACATCTTGCAACCAGCTCGTGGATTCTGTTTCCAGGGGAAAACCGGATATAAACCCCCTCTTCAAGTTCTGGGAATTTGGCTTGCAACATGTTTTGCAAATGATTTCTTGTATTGTGGGCACCCTATAAATAGTAGCACATATTCCAAATATGGTAGCAAGATTTTTTTTCACAAGATCAAAGCACTGTCACTAATGCCAGCGTTGCACTCGGAGGATCAATGCCGTAGAAACCAAACCTGGTACCCAGGGATTAAGAGGAGGCAAGGAGGATCGGCCATCGTCGATTTAGTTCTCGAGATGGGAATTTTTAGAGAGGACTCGAAGCAATACGGTTAGGAGGATGGTTGGTGTGAAACTTAGGATAAGAAACCGATCAGTTGACAAATTGAGGTCATTGTGAGCAGTGAGGTGTTAATGATGTACTAAAGAACTTTGTCCATTTGTCCGAGGTATTTTTATTGAAAAGGCTGGCTGCTGGATGACTTCGCAGAACGCCACAGTTTCACTCCGTATTTCCAAAATGGTCCTAGCATTGCTTTGAATATGGTTGTCAAGACGGATTTCGGTACTAGAAGTTTAATTATTTGCCTTAAGTCTTGTCTGGTGATGATTACACGTCAGTCTGCCGTTTAGACATAATCCTAAGTATGTGACTTGAATGGATGTAGTATTCCTCTGGTATTGATTTACAATAAAGGGCAATGCTTTTTTTCAATGCGAACGTACACTGAGTGCATATATTTATTTAGTATTGTCCTGCACCTTTGCACCATTCTTCGATGAGCTCAAGATATTGGATTGGAACCGCGTTAGAGGAAGGAATTGCGGTAACGACCGCGGAGGTATGCTGTTAACATTAAGTTAATAGTGCTTTTAAAACGATAGTTATTACTCACAGTAAGTTGTTTTCAACGATGCGGATTTCGAGCTGTTAGCTCATCATCAGGTTGAAGTTCTATAAATGTTATTGTCATGAATTGCAAAAGGACAAAAAGGCAAAAATTGCATTTTTGCAATTCATGTCGAGAGCCGTGGTTGTAGAACTACAAGATGATGAGCTGAAAGCTCGAAATCCGGATCGTTGAAACTAACTTACTGTGAGTAGGATCTTTTTAAAAGGATTGAACACCGCACTCACCCCACCATTCATTCTAGTAAGTCAACAGTATAAATAATATAAAGGATGGAACCAATAATGCACCCTTGTGATAAAAGCTTGTGATCATATTGCTGCACCTCACTCTGAAGCTGCTATCGGTTAGGTAGGATTTGAGGATAAGATAATAAGGAGTGGGCAGAAAGCGTTTAAGTTTCATAAAACATGGCCAGTTGCCAGACCTATCAAAAGCTTTTACTAGTAGTACATCTAGGAAAGCGGTAGTTTGGTGAAGATGGTATTAGGGGCAATATTTGAAACATTTTATTTTGCGTGATATGTAAAACTGGTTGCATAATGATGGACCTAATTGACACATTGAACAAAAAATAGTGTCGTTGACTCCTTGGTGAGATTGCATAACAACCTGGCAATACGACTCCTTAATGCCATAGTATTATTTTTCGACTTTGACTTCAACTTTACATAGCGGTACGTCATGTGTACCCATGGCTTACACTTTAGGGAAATCATCAGATGTCCTCTGGATGCAGATTTGACCATTCGTAAAATGTTATATTTCACTACGCTATTATTTAGTATACTGATTACCACTTAAACGATAAACAGGTCCAATTGTATTTCAGAAGAAATGAGATATGATTTTTTCTTCTTGCTTTTGATCTTGAGGATTGATTAGACCCAACAATGATATAGATTGTATAAACTAAAGAGCTAATTACGGGCTGTTTTCTATATTATCTTTTATTTGTGTACGTACTGTAGGGGGTGAGGAGGCGTTTAAATCATAAAATTTAGAGTCAATCCGTTATCTGTTATCACGCCTTGTCGATCTAAATGAACCCATTAAACACGAAACACGCAATTAATTTTATCCGTTTGTTGAAGAAAGTAAGTGTTGGTTTATTAAATTTGAATCGATTAAATTACCTCGGGACATGACGAATTCTGAGACGTAATTAATTTATGAATAGACCGCTTCTTTTGTGGGTGTGTATTTGAATGGGACATGGTTCAGGGGATGGATTGCTTTCACATGTCATTTCATAAAAGGAACCACAAGTCACTTAACAACTCATTGCCGTGTGAATTTCTTCAGGTCTGACAATAAGTGTTCCCGCTAGTGCGGTGGTTTTCAGCGTGCAGTGATGACGTCGAGGAATTACCACATTAGTGTCTCCGAAAGTTTTCAGTCCATTTTTTATTACAGCACTACTAGCTTTTTCGTTAATCGTTATGTATTTTTCAAAATTGTAAAGTGAAAGTTATACTATCAAGTCGATCGAATATTAGATTTAATTGTTGTTTTCATGACATGAACAATGATCATAATACATTGTCAGTTTTTCGTCTTTGTTAACTTTCTAATTTTGCAACATGTTCTCAGGAGAATATTTTGAGTGTGATAGCAATTTCGGTCATGACCCGCTATGAGAAGGTTGGGTTGTCTAGGAAGAAAACAATTGATGGCTCCATTAAATTTGTCAAGTTGAGAACGGTATCTGATGGAATTGACCGTTTCGTTCTCAGGAAGCGATTCACAATTGAAGCGATCAACAATCCCACGACCTCCCTCTCCCGGGTTGCTGATTGTCGATTAGAGTGTCCGTTTGACTTTCTCCTCCATCGATGTAATTAATAAACTTTCCATTAATGTTTAATTGATTCGATTCGTTAATTTCTATCGATTAACCACTGAAGGTATGTATGCATGGAGCTAAATATCGTTAAGGAGCAGTTGACATTCACCCGGCGGGTAACCGTGACCGTACAGTCAGTGTTACAACTGCTGCCGACGTTATTTGTCGGTTTCACTTATTTCTTATTTTGCTTCAATCACAATAAGATAAATCACAACCGGCTTATTGCATGAAAAGTTAGCCATTTTACTGATCAAACAACACTGGGCTTATGTGTACAGGATCACTGTGGCGTCACGGCCACGAAACGGTCACTTCACTTCGTAATGCAAATCGACTCAGTCTTCAACTTTTTTCTTTTTGTCCTAACATTTTGAAATATTAATTATCCCTTGGTTTCTGATAATTTGTCTACCTAATTGATTCCAAACGACCATTATTGTGAACTTTTTAAGACATCTTAAATTCCACATCTTGATTGTGTTCGAGGAGGAGAACGTTTTATTACAATTATGATTCACCTGGGATAGTGACAAAAGGGAGATTTTTTATTATGTTGGATTTCGATACGGTCCGAGAAGAATAGGGGAAAAAAGGACCTCGACAGTGAAATCATCCAATTTCACGCCCCTGAGGTTACCTTGAAAATTCGAAGAATCCGTTTGTCATTGTCAAGTACACATTTACGTTTAGAACACGGGTGGCGCACCTATATTATCTATATAATCTTAAAAATTAATTAAGATAATAGAACCAGATTATTCATAACAACAACTGACTACTCAGTGATCACCCTGATATTTGGTTTTTCTTTGGCACTACGAGGAGTTGAAAAAATCCAACTTCTAACTCTTCACTGGCCAATTGAATAACTCTAAATTCCAAATTGCAACTGAATCGTGTCCAAATAAACATTGTCATCCCTCTAATACTCATTCCGCCAATGACTGACCAGTGACTAGGTTTTGTTGAACCGACCATTTATGAACCTCCCCGTAGGGCGTTCTTCCCCATTGCAGCTTACAAGCCCAAGAGATGAACGGGCATGCAAATGAATAATTAGCAAATATTTTCTGAAATAATTTATGAGTAAAGAACCAAACTTTTTTCAGAATAAAAGTTTCATCAACCATTTACTTCTCTGTACACATTTTCTCACCTTCCAACTGAAATTGCAAATCAAAATAATCGAGGTTTCGAATCGTTGAAAAATAATAACGTTAAACAATGTTGAAATTTTCATCTGGTTTGACATATTTAAAAAGTAATGTAACGGAGCTTCTGTTTAAAAAAGTTAAACCAAAAAGGTCATTTGCAAATTTCATGATTTTTGTGCAAGTTAGTTCACGAGTAGACTGGTAATTTTCAGAACAAAAGTGGATTATTCTAAAACAAAATCCTGTGCTAAATCTAAAAACGGGGTCAAAAATTGGTCAAATTGGTTGGTAGGAGTGGAAACAATTCCGGTTTTATGAAAACCAACGAAATATTTCTTAAACGAACATTACAAAAATTGCAATTGAACGGACCGACACAAAACCATGAGGTTCCTACACCAATTTAGAGGTACTGTCACCAATTTTCAACAAGATAAGCTGACCATATTGCATATAAAACAAGCCTGTGCCTCATGTAAATTCGACCCAATATTTAATTCTATCAGAGCTCGCGGTTCGATTGAACGAATAACGTTTTTCAATAAATTAATTTTTATATAAGCCGTTGGTTGAAATAAAAAAGTCATTGTCGTGAGCGGGCTTGAAAAATGGCAAAAAGAAGAGAAAATTCGAAGGTGGGGTTGAGATGGGGAATTGGTGACCGAGTGGATTGTTAGAGCAAGGCTCAATTGTTAGAGCAGCCTCGTACCCAGCCGAGGGTCGTGGGTTCGAATCCCGCTCGTGACACAGACTTTTTATCTCAACCAGCACCTTATATAAAGATTAATTAATTGACTAACATTTAATGTTCGTGGAAAAACTGTTTGCGTTAATCATACACTCTTGTACTGAAAATATTTTATGTAAATAAAGATAAAGAAAATGTTTTTCTGAAACCTACATCACACCAGACCGCATCTCACGATTTCGGAATAATTCTATCAAAAGAAGTTATTTCAGAATATGTCTATAACGTAGTAAGTATTGACCGGTGTTTAATAAAAGAGAAAATATATTGGCATATTATTTTAGATTTTTATCAAGCTTTCCACAAAGCTATTCGGCAAAGTTCTATTATACAAATTAAAAGTATAGTGACTCCAGGTTTATTATCTGATTATACAATCATACCAACCGAAGAGATTTTTCCGTAAACCAGGGATCAGAAATTTCTGAGATAAGGGAGATACTGGCAGGTGTGCCACAAGGGGCAATACTAGCTCCCCTGTTTAACATAATTTTTGCATCTGGCACGCACACAAATCAGCGTCCCTCATAAACGAATGACATCGCCGTATTAGAAGTTTACTCCTGTTTTAGTTTTCCACACAGAAATCGGATTAATTGATAGATCCAGAGAAATAAAAAAAAACAAAAAAAACAAGGAACATATATTGAATATTGAGAAAATATATTGGTCCTTCAGATATTTTCTTTTGTTTCATAAGAGGCTGTATGTTTTACGTTTTTGATTCCAATTAGAACCAAACAATATAATTATTGTGGTAATTACAGAAAAACCTTGATAGTGCTGACGTACGATGATGCATGAAGGTCATCAATAAAAACGATCCGCTGAAGATTTTTACTTAAATAAAAAAATAATTTAATATAGAATATTGCCAGTATAGAAAAGTAAGAATGTATATTTTTATACTAGCTTTTAGCCGTGACTTCGTCCATGCGGGACTCTGTTTCAATGTTCCTTTCTAACGCGATGCCGTGCTTTCTAATATAATGTCTCTTTTTTTCAAATTCTTCTCTTTTTCAGTTCACTTCGGTCTATACACGGTATGACCATACGATCGCTTTAGGGATGAAATTTCAAAAAACCCTTTCTTAGCTACTATCCATGGGATTGTAGGAATGCATTGTCGAAATTTGAGCCCTTTAGATCGAGTCATTTAGTCTGTGCGTTGTCTCACGTCAGCCACGAAACTTTTTATATAAAGGTAGGGATGGATTTTCAAAATAAAATCTTTCTTAGAGTATCCTTGTAGGGACTCACGATCCAAATTTAAGCCCTTTTGATCCAGAGTCTGTACGATGCCTGTCAGTCAGTCACAGAACCTTTGGTATACAGATAGGGATGACATTTCAAAAATACTTTCTTAGAGGGTATTCATGTCATTGTAGGAAGACACTGTCAAAATTTCAGCCCTTTAGATCCAGGAGTTCGGTCTGTGCGTTGTCTCAGTCAGTCACGCAAGTGATTATACATAGAGATTGTCATGTTTTTTCTTCCGTTTTTGCCTCGGAGATGTTTTCCCTCAGAGAAAATTATTTAGGCTCTGGTGTGAATTTCCTTTGTCAAGTAATTGTCTTACAGCGATTGAATTCAAAACTGCTTCGTAATCGCAAACAATGGGCAAGAAAATACGAAAAAAAGTCTAAACGACGAACTTGGCCGTCCGGCTGGACGGAGGGTCCGCCAACTTCGACATTCTTCCACGTACGAGGCGAAAAGTAGAAAAAGAAGCAATAATAGCGAGGGAATCCGTCGATTCTCTTTCACACATGGATTTAAACGTAAAGTGCAATTACTTAATTCGGATTGCGTGCGATCGGCATGGGGTTCCTGGGATCTTTCTACGCCTTCGCCACTCGGGGCTTGAGAACCGTCCAGAAGGCCGGCCGTGAATAATTCACAATGTTTACCCTATGATTAAAACGGCCTAAGTCACGATCGGGTACCGTGTTTTTAAACTGATATCCTCGTCCTACCTTCTCCCAATCTTTTAACCATTTAAACAGCTTGTTTTCTTTTTGAAAATTTCACTTTTTAAACAACGATTTTCAGTTCCGTATGAATTAGAAATGTGAGAAACGGTGTGTTTTTAAATGAGTACTTTACGAATAAAGTAGGCTTTTAAGATGCAGGTTCGAACGGCCAATTCAGGAATCTGCAGGAATGCAGGAAACTGAATCGTTTTTTATTATTTTCTCACGGCGCTTATCATCATTTAAAAACTAGACAGCTTGTTAACTACACCATTTCAATGCTTCATGCCAAGAGTGAATGTCGAGCAGCATTAACTAATTTTATTGAATAATGCATATCAGTAATAAAAAGAATTTTGATTTTAGATAAGTTCAACTCTGCACATAATTTATAAATACGTGCATGCATATGCAGAATTGAATCTTGTTTTGGCAGCCCGGGGTCATATTTTCGTCGTATCCGCCTAGCCTAGTTTGGTCGGGCTTCAGGTTAGCACTAAGTCCATCCCCCAATGGCATCAGACCTTAAATCCGTCCACACTCTAACTCTTTAATTATTTAGATGCGGTTTGTTGATCGACCTGCAGTTAATCTATGTAGAGTTTCAATCTTCGTACAGGTCATTAGCTTGATGGACCCAATAATTCTTCTTCTACTTTCTTCACCTGTCTAATAACCTCTACTCTTTGAAACTCTACTTATTTAGATTCCATTCATTAATTCGGGGAATTATTTGATATTTCTCAAATCTTAACTTACCTAATTTAGGTTGGTGGGTAGTCAATATACCGCCTTCGACTAAGAACACCACACATTCACGCCAATAAATACATCTGTACTACATACAAAAAAAGAACCCTGTTTCCTCTAAAAATGGGAACAGGAGATCCAAATACTCGCTACTGTGCACAAGTAGATTTTTGATATCAATTGTACCGTTAATTGATAATTATTTTGAGATCGCATGTTAGAATCTCTAAATAATTATGTCTGACGTTAGTTAGCGTCCGTACTCGCTCTCTACATTGAGGCAAGAAAGGTCTAAAGTCCTTTCTACTCCCGCCGGATACAAACGCGGCCTTCGGCCGCGTGACAACATCGCGTGGCCTATTCTTAATCGGATAAGAGTCCCCTTTCCACGATTCGGATTTTCCGAGCGGTTCTTGATTCGTACGCGTTTTTGTGGGTATCCATCATTCCTTTAAAAAAAAATTATTGCATTTTTCGCGCCAGAAGGCCAGATCGCGGTGGTCGGATTTGGAGATTTGGACGTCCCCTACAGACCTTTGTACCCGAGGACCCAGACGTCAACCTCCATTCGGAGAATCTCTTTAACAAGTGCATGACGAAAGGATCCACATAAGACCTGTCACGGACACCATTAAGCTGGGAACAACGCAACGCGACGTGACCTGACGCCAATCCAATTTTTCATAAGATTGTTTTATCCCTAGTCATAGATTAAAGGCACTGCAGCATTCGAAAACTCGAGCCTTGAACTAGCTTTCCGATAAAAACTACAATTATAATTTTTTTTAGATTGACGAGGGACGTACCATATCATCCCACAAAAAAAAAATCAGTTTGTTTATGGAACAAATAATATTCAATGAATGACTCAACGTTATAAAAATTATTGACCAATTTTTCGGTCGAAAATGAATCGGTATGCAAATGATCTTCAAGACAAATTTCCGCTCGTGGAGGAGGGGTTGACCTGGGAGTTGGTGACTGAACCGCCTTTAGGCCCGTCTTCACTCGCAGGCGTGTGCCGAATCAATTGCTACGATATCATTCGAAATCTCCGGCTATTTTAGATTATTTGTTCGAAATAACATTATTATTTTATATTACTCTTGTAGTTTTGAAAATTTTATTAATATCCATCTAATAAAATACTATTTAAGCAATTCCATAAGCCAAACAATCTGGCATTGATTTTTCTTGAATCTACGCTGGCTAGACTGCATTAATTAAATAATTTATTGAAGTTAAAATTGGAAGGGCGTAGTACAGTGTTGTGGTTGATATTATTTTAGGTAGTATTTAAAACTTAAAAAAAAAATGTATTCGTACATTGTGTGCAGTTAAAAAAACACACAATTGGAAGATTATCATCATACTAAGAATCTTTTGTCTGGACACGCCAAAACCGTTTTAGAGGATAAACTGGCCCTAATGTTATTTTTATGAAAGTTTGGAAACCTTTTTGTTATTACAGAGATAATAGCGGATCCACGGGATAAAGTGCGAACGTGGGTACAGTTGAACGTAAACGGCAGGTTTGTTAGAAAAACAAACGTCTGGATCTGAGAACGTAACAATCAGTCGTTGAACACGCCAACGGCCCCACATTGCCGACGATTGTTTGCTTATACGTTCCTCAACGTTAAGGCACATACCGAGCGATAATTGCAGGCTTATTTGACAACTTTATCGCATTGTTGACGTGCCGGAGGAAATAAATACAGTGAAGGAAAAACCTTTTTAACCAAAACGGGATTCGTAAACTACATTTCTGCATTAATGAGATGGCAAAACCCGAAGCGATGAAAGCTAAACGATCCTGGTCAAAGAACACAAAAAGAAAATATCATTGTGTAACATTTTACGTAAATAATTCTTACAACCGAGCATCGTAATGAAATCGTGGCTTATTTCCCAGGTTTTTACAATTATTTCCTGAAACGAGTTCTCATTGAAGTAAGATTTTCGAAATAAGTCCCTTTGTCTGTCAAGAGTCAAAAATGGTTACCTCTTCCTGCTGAACGAGAACGTTTTGATATTTTTACCTCTATAAATTGTTTTTATGCAAACTCTTGCAACATACAAGCAAGTTGATTCGTTAATAAAATGTTTTAACCTCCCATTGAATGACACGTTACATCATGCAATTAATGACCGAAAGAAAAAGCGCTAGAAACTTTAGCACGATCATTGACAAACAAATTACTACCAACTTTTGATTACTATAATACTATGTATAACCAATTCTTTAGATTTCGTGGTCCGGTTGACCAAACAACACCTTTCAATTAATTAATCTTTATGTAAGGTATTGATTGAGATAATAAAGTCAGCGTCATAAGCGGGATTCGAACCCACAACCTTCGGCTAGATACGCCGCTGCTCGACCACTTGACCTACCGTGACTTTGAATTATATATAGTACATTTATTAGGTTTCGTGGGCCGCTTGACCAGTTAAATTCATTTCAACTAATTAAGATTTTGGCTGGGATAATAAAATCAGTGTCACAAGCGGGATTCGAACCCACAACCTTGAGCTAAATAGAGTACTATAGTTACAACCTATGTCCTTTTTAGATGGGCTGGCTGAATTTCTCTTGAAACAATGACGCTATACAGATATAAAAAAGTATTTAGTATTTTTTAGCCTAGATTTAAATATATAACCTTTTTTTGAGAAAGATTATACAGGATACCTCACGCCCAATTAACTTCAAAATTTGGAATATGACCCTATATATCATACATACCATTTTAAATGAATTTTTACGCTGAAAACAACGATGGAATAGGATTTTAACGTGGACAAAAAATGACAAAGTTGCTCGCAATATGAGATACGGATCGGTAGCTGTTCTATCACAAAGAAACCGGACGAGGAGCTGAAATTACTGACTGTTTATCTAAAATCCGAAATCCTCTTTCCGAAGTATTGGAAGGGTTTTAGGCTTTTCGACAAATAAAATTAGCAATTAACTCCGAACTTAAAATTTTAAACCGATTCGCTCTCTTCTTGTCCAGGGGCCTCAAGGACATTAATTTGCCAGGCGACTACTGTTCCATGCACAAATATCGATTTGAGATGCTGAAGAAAACTTAAATGCGAGTTTGACAAACAATGGCAGAATGTAAACAACAAAAGCAATTAATATTTACCTTAGTACTTAGTATTTACCAAAAGCAAATTATTGAAATTAACAACGAATCAAACGAAATGAGCTTTTTCAAACTTTTTGCCATAATCTTGCCATTTTTTGACCAATTTAAAATCCGATTGCACCATTGTTTTCATAGTAAAAAATCCTTTCAAATGACGTGTCAGAATGTAAAGGGTCGAATTTGAAATTTTGAAGTTGAACTGTATAAGATAATTTTTCTTCAAAAATGATACAAATTTGCAACTATGCTAAATAATATTAAACACGTGTTTTTTTCACAGCATGATTGTTTCAAGAGAAATTGAGCCGGGCCATCTTAAAAGGATATCCTGTGTACGAGTTATACTATTTAAACGGCAATCATAACTAGCATATTTTAAAAGCTTGTCAAGAGAGGATGATCTCTTGTGGTATAGTAATAAACGTATTTTGTCATAATGTCTCAACTCCCCTCAGGTATGAAGTAGAATAGTTTTTGAATATTTGCTGCAAATCTTTCCGAGGTATTCTACCCTTATGACATTTGACATTCGATCAATAGTGTCCCCCTAACTTCCTTAATTTTCCTTTGATTTGGATAATTAAAAAAAAAATCGTTATGAACTCTACTTTTTAGACGTTTCGTGGTTCTTGAAATAACTTTTTGGTTACGCCATACGTAGTTTTTTATGCTCCCGATTGTTTATTTTGGATTTCAAAACTAGACCACTTTTAAGATTTTCATGGTCCGGGCAGGCTATCTTAATTTTTATAGAAGTTGCCGAAATGAGAGTTTTACTAGGAATTGACATTTTCTCGTCGTCCACGACTGGAGATTTTTTAGATGTTTATTAAGTTTTCGACAAAGTAGAGTACTATTAAACCAATTTAAAATATCGTGACTCCAGGCCTATTATCTGATTATACAATCATACCAAAAGAAGAGCTTTTTCGTAAAACAGGGATTAGAGACTTCTGAGATGTGCCACAAGGGGCAATACTCGCTCCGCTGTTGCACATAATGCTGTCGTCTGACACGCTCACAAATCAGCGTCCACCTACTCCCACATAAACGAATGACTTCGCCATATTAAAAATTTACTCCTGTTCTAGTTTTCCACTCAGAAAAAGTATCAATTGAACACTGATCCAGGGGAATAAAAAAAGACTAGGAACATATTCCAGGAAAATTTTGATGTCAGACTTTACGCATTTCAAAAAGGGAAGTGCGATTGTTGCAGCTGAATTGATACTAATGATGCAAATACAAATTTTAAAAAAATCTGATGTGCAGGTAGGACATACCCCATGCATTTCGGCTTTTACCATAAGGTGAAAAGGACAGTACTAAGAAACATCTAACCCATATGAACGTTCAAATAGAGCAAAAACTGCCTGCACTAGGAAAATAGAAAAGGTGTAGTCTTTCACCATGACAACGCCCGCCATCACGTTGCTTTGAGAACGAAACAATTAACAAACGGTAAAAACAAGTCAGGTACGGCTGTAAAAGTCATTATTTTCTTGCCAATCAATACATACACATTTGTTGCTCGGCCGTCTTCCTGGTGAGAGGGAGCCTGAGGGTAAATGTCGCCGATTCCCCTTTTCATTTTTTTTTCAGTGTTTACAAAGCAAACAGCCAACTGCGCTGCCGTTTTATTGCTGAAAAACACCTCGTTCTTATTCACAAAAGTGGCTCGGTATCATGACGATATACGAGTTAATTGTTCAGATTAGACATGGTATCTTTTTGTGGCGAACACATAATGAACGATAAACGAGTCCAATAAAATCGGCGGATTCATATCCGATTTAAACAGACACATTTTTAGTTGTTGGAATACCTATAGCTATAGCTCATACAGATCATTCAATTACGGGCTCTCCTTTGAAGACCGGATTCTCTTAGGTTTTCTGGGGTCTTCCTTTGCAAGTTCCCCGGTGTTTTGTTTTTGTTTTCGTTTGGTTAATCTATGTGATTCCCACAAGTATGAAGGAAAAGGTTCACCCTGGGCCACTCAAGGTGCCACCTGGTACACTCTCCTTACATTGGGGCTGGATTGTGTGATTAGGATTTTGATTGGGATAAAGCGTAAGGTGGGGGTGTAGTGTTTAGGAGATGACAGACCCAACGCTTGTAAATGTGTTTCCGTCTGTTTGATTATCAGGGTATACCCGCATAAGCTTCATGAAGGTCGGAATTGAGTATTAGAGGCTATTAGAGACGCATATTACTTAAGTTTGATATGAATAACTTCGAGCACATTGCAATATAAACAGTACGATTACAATTGGGATGGCGAGAAAAGTTATGTAATAATGCAAATTGATGAAATTATTTTCTATTCATATAAGACTTAATTAGGCAGTTGTTTCATAAAAATAGATAAATAACGATGGCTTCAATTACTTTAAAAATAAACTGTCCTCTTTGGTGAAAGTTGGGAAATTTGGGCGTAAGGGAAATTGGTCGATTACTGGGATAAAAATCCGAAATAGCCGTAACGTTTCCGTTTGGGCGGTTAAGTCAATTCGCTAGCATGCTCAATCTCGGAAATTAACTGTTGGATCTCTTTAATTTGAGGTGAAGTTCTAGGTTTCGTCCTTGACAATGATTCGCGAGGGTGGAAAGTTTATAGAGCGACCCCGGGTGCCCCCACTTCGGCCCTGCAGTGGTTAGGGTGGCACGACTGGTGCCGTTCCTTGTCGGGGGATGATTTTCACTGGGGGCGGCAGTTTGCGGCCAGCATCCCACTCGGTATCCTCAATTTTTCGGAGGATGCGGATGCCTGACCTTGACATCCCGAGGTCGCGACAGCTCTTCGAGTCCGATGACAGTTCTGCGCCTTGCCTCGTCTTCGTGACAGATGACTCGACCATCATACCCGAGCTTCCGGCTACCTGCATACTCAAAATACCAAAATCTTCACGGTACACTATTTTCTCCCGTTTTAATACCCTGGTAGAATTAAAATGGCCTTCTACTACGTACTTCGTATTACCATAAAAATATTTTGCTTCAACACAATTAAATACCCTAACACAGTTTTCAATTAATTTATTATAAAAAATGGTAGAGCTCTTCATTTGACCCTTTACGATAACCTTTCTTTTCATCAGGAACTAATTGAAATATATTTTTCTAGAAGAAAACCTTTAGAAAAAAAGACGAAAAAGTGCAGAAAAACAACATAAATATACACAATTTCTATATAAATATATGCATCCAATAATTAGTAAGAATTAAGAGTCAAAAAGTCAGGTTAAAAATAATTGCTACTCCTAGTAAATAATCTATCGAATTTTTGATTGAAAGGTTTCAGTTCAATTTTCAAAATGTTAATTTAATAAGACTTGGCCGTTAAGCGAAATTATGTGGACGTAGCATGGTTTTGATAACAGAGTTTTGTTGTTTCATTATGCAGCCATTAAACTCATCAGAAAATAAATCCTCAAATGAATGCTTTTACATTCAGAAGGAGGTTTAAACTGGCGTATCGATTACTTCCGATGATCTGTCAAACCCACCGCTTACTACCACAACAAAATGCTGTTGAATATAATTTTAAGATGTTGTTTTTTCTCTTTTCCCTTGCTTGCTGGTTTTTTTAATATTCACCTTTTATCGGTTGCTTAAAATATCTGAAAACGTTTGCATCTTGTTGAGTTTGTGGTGTGATTTCACTGGATTTGTCAACAGGTGAGTTTTGTTTGTTTAGAGCGTTTGTTATACATGTGAAAAAAAAATCTTTTAGCCTTGATGAGCTTTCTTTCCTTTGGAAAATGGCGAGACGCGGCCCTGCGCTGATCGAGCTTTTCACGGTTGAAAAGGACAGATTGACTTTTGATTGATCGTCCACAGTTTTTGTAAGATTCTTTGAACAGCTTGCTCGATATTAAACATTAATCCCGTATTTATTTATAATTTATTAATTATTTATTATACATTAACTTGACCTGATGCTTATTTGAAAACTTTTGCCACATACATTCACAAATTTCCAAAATGTTATGTTCAGAATTTTAGAAATAGTGGGCAAACCCTGGGAAAAACTTTTTTTTATATTTTTTTTTATTGGCGATCAGATCAAAATTGTAAATAGGTATCTGGGGATGGTGGATTGACAATATTTTTCAGAGTTAACTTCCCTATGGTTTTTCTAGTTAGGGAGATAAAAGCGTATGAGAAATTGACCGAACTCACAGGTTTTCCTTTCAAAAACTCTTCCTTATCTCTAATGTCATCCTCAATGTTTTCTACGCTTTGAAACAGGCCTCAGTACCGTTTTCATTTATAGATTAAAATGGATAATAAATAAAAACCAAATAATACGACTAAAGGACGCTACCCAAACATATTACTGAATAAAATTATCAGAAAGAAAACGATTTTTTGAACGATTAATAAAGAAAAGAAGAATGAGTTACAACAAACATTTTAAACTTAAAGCAAAAGTATATTGAAAATGTTCTACTTAGGATTGACACAATTCCAAAATGAATTTTAAAAACAAGGCCAATTTCCAAATTTTTAAATGTAGAGGTGATCCACTAAATTTAAACGATATATTTTTCATGAAGTCTGTTCCTTACGTTGTAAAAAAGAAAATCTTTGAAATCTTTTCCATTTTATAGCAATATGCTTTGTATTGGTTTGGAAAAAGGAGCCTTTCACTGAAGTGGGAGAATATTAAGTAGGGAAAACTGGTTGGCTTTATGTAATTTTCTGATTAATAGTTGCAAATATAAAAGTTTTTGAAATTAGAATTCAATTATTAATCTATCATTAAAATCATTAAAATGTCTTATACTATTTTTTAAGACTATTCTTGATTGTTCCATGTGTTTTCTATTTTGTTTTTTAAGGCTCTAAAAAAATTTTAATTCGACGAACAATTAGATCATGTAAAAAAAATATTTTTATTAACTTTTTCCTTCGTACATCATGTAATGAAAGTATGAAAATTATACATTAAAAAACGATTGATTAATCAAACTGGTGGGAAATTTTTTGTTAAAATGTTGCATGCGTGGATCACTTTTTTTAAACTGCTGAATGAAAAAAACCAAATTCAATTGTTGTCATCCAAGCTTTCGACTTATTTTACGGTCATCATCAGAGCTTAACAATCTTCAATGTGTAGACAAATTAACATATAATTGTTTTGGTTGATAATATAATATTGAAGACCGAATCACTCCCAATATCGCCGGTAAGACACAGTTCATGTCACTGTCTTCAAAGAGATTTGAAACTATTTATTAAAAAATTAATTATGCCTTTCTGATCATGACCTTAAAACAGGTCGTCAGATAAGAATTGAATTTTTTTCAAACACCCTCAACCCTTTTTTTAATGTTTTCTTTTCAAAATTCTAGTTCATGATACACAAAAAAATTAATTAAAAAAACCCCTCTATTTCCGTCAACTGATGATTAAGTGATGACCTTAAATATGTCGAAAGATTGGCAGATAAAAATTGAATTTGTTTGTATTCAAAATATACTGTATACTGACATTTTTAAAATTATTTGTTACTATTAACCTTTTTTATAACATTTTATTTTCAAACTTCTACTAAATAATACACAATGGAAAATTTTAATTTAAAAAACCCTCTTTTGCCGTGAACTGTTATGTCATGACCTTAAAATATGTCGAAAGCTTGGCAGATAAAAATTGAATTTGTTTTTTGTTTTTTTTCATTCAGACCGTACCGACATCAAGATTATTCGTGCAAAAAAGTTATAAAAATTAATCGGGGAAAATATATGATTTTTTGTCTCTGAATCATTGAATAATATGTTAAAATTACAACTGCCTGTGAAAAATATTATGTCAAATTCGTTAAAACATTTGCTTGTTATCTTCTCGTTTTCAATTTATTATGCATTCAGCAATAGAACCACAGAAGAGTGATTTGGGAAGATCAAGAACTTTGAAGATAAACAGTAAAATATGAAGATTAGTTGCAGCAACTCTGCCCTTAAAAATTATCGTCCCAATAGACCCAAAGAAGGGAGCCGAGAGGAAATAGTTACAAGAAAGCTTCCTCTTAGCACTAATACGACTTTTACTTTAGTTTTTGGTGGGCCGCTTCCGGCAAAACACAACCA
>CM077111.1:10761124-10789027 GCA_039619505.1 Cimex hemipterus | reverse complement strand
CCCCCCGTGTGACCTTATTTTGGAGGTTTGCACCGGGGGCGTTGCTCCTTCTCGGGGCGCTTCCGCCCCCACTAAGTTGTTTTTTTCGTTACATCGAATTGGGCCACAGTTGCTGTTGCTTATGTTTATTCTTTTGATTTATCTCCAAACCTTACGTTCACCCTGGGAAAAGAGGGTCCGCTTTTTGTTGCTGTCCTTTTACATATATTCTTTCTTCACGACACCACAATTTCTTTCTTACTACTTTATAGCCTAGGCCCAACTGGGAGTTAGGCTTGTCCTATAAAAGTTATAAAGGAAAAAGGGATGAGACTATTTCCACGAGTTCCCATCAGAAATGAATAAATTTTGTTGCTTTTCCTTGCCATAAAAATTAAATGCTTACTATTCCATTCTCCTCTTCTTCATTTTGTCTGTTTTTTATGGTTTCAGACCCCCTTCAGGCTAAGAATATTTCTACTTTTTATTACTTACAAACTGATAATTATTTTGACAAAAGTTATCAGTTTGAGGTTTTATTAATTACAAAAGAACTGTATTGGTCTTATTGGTTTATTTTCTTTATGGATGTTGACTGTTGAACCAAGGGATAGTAATAGCATTTTATCTACTTTAGTTCAGTTTTTGGTACAAATTTAAGCGTTTGTTTAATAAGTTGTGGTCGTCTCAGTTTAGGACCACGTTCGTCAAGCTTATAATTTCTTGGTTAAAATGTATTTATTTATTATTTCTGGGCGGCAAGCACAAGTCCGACAAGGCGATTTTCACGAGAGCCATCTCCCTTCATTCGCGCTAATAAATACATTTATAAAAAGTAAAAATCACGCGATCCTAAGTTATGCCGAACCGGCATAGGGTCTCTTATTGGATCCGTCTTCACACGCGGGTTTGTTGGATTACACGAACGCGTTTCGGCATTGCACCATGCACCTAATCCGACAAACCTACTACTGAAGATGGACCCAATAAGTGACCATATGTCGGTTCAAAATGAGTTCACCGACTTGCAGACCAACACCCATCGACTCCATTCTAAGTTAGCCAAATTGGTTCGACAGGTCTGCGAATACCCTTCACGAAAATATATACATTCACAGAATTGGGTAATACCAGGGTTTTTGATACGATGCCAATGACCAACCTCCTTTCACACTACAAATATTTACAAAACTAGACAACTTTAGTGGGTGTGTATGTGGGTGAGGGTACTCGATATTGCATCACAAACACACCCAAACATACTACAACGTTCACGCTTATAAATACACTCACTCAGATTAAGGATATTTCTAAGTGTTAATTGTATCAACCACTTCTTTACCCACGAATAGTTACGGTTGTTTCAAGTCTCATTACGGCATGGCCATGACGAACTGTTAATGCCAAGGTTTGGATTTACTAGGCTAATTTATTATTTCTTTGATGAACGAATCAGTCCCAACGTTACCAAGTATTGTTGAAAAACATCAGTTCTTAGCAATTGAGACGTTCCACAACGAAATTTGAAATTGGTTACTACAAACTTAATTATGTCAATTTGTAAACATTTTGAAGATTGTTTTGCCCTGATGATGACCTTTAAAACGGTCCAATCCTTGGCAGTAACTGTTTACTTTGCGGTTTCATCAAGACCATAACGTGATGAGTTCCTGAGTAAGAAGTGGTCGATAAACCTAACTCTTAGAAGATCTTTAATCTGAGTGAATGTATTTATTAGCGTAAACAATATATTATGTTTGGATGTGTTTGTGATGGAATATCCAGTAATAGGTTGAAAGTTGGACAGTAAGAATTGAATATAATTTTAATCAAGACCATACAGTGAGCCAGATTATTCTTGGATATTATTTGACCCTGCGTACGCAAGTGCTGCTATATACGTCTATATACGCTTATCTGCTTGAATTTCTTATTTAAGGTGCCTTAGACATTGGGGGACTAATTCTTCGCATTCGACTAAGTGCTTTAGATATTTGTGCGCCGCATACAGGACGTCATCGTGATCTTTTTAAAATGTTTATTGATGTTGATTGCCTTTATGGTTATTTGTAAGAATACCGAACAGTAAATTTTTAATTTCTTTATCCAGGGTATTTTTTCTCTGGAATATTACATCCAACAACACGTTTTTATCATTAGGCCGTCATTGTCGTGTGAAAAATAACCTCGAAACAGATTAAGAATTAGTACAATATTGATGTAATGAGTTTGTTTTGACACGAGTCTCCAACGAGGGTCTTCCCTTTCACGTGTCTAGTTTGCATTTTAAAATTCAAATCCCAAGGGAAATTAACCCCAAGCTCGAAAACAATGAATAAACAACGGCCAACTATCATAGGAGTACTAACAAGGGGATTTTCCATAAGGTTGGACGTTTCAGATTAAATAAAGTGTTTTTACTTATTTTTTTAAAATTTAATGTTTTTACATTTATTATAAAGTTAGTTATTCCCGCTTATTATGGATAAATAATTGTATTTTGATGACAAATTTCATGAAATTTACAAATGTCTATACGTATTAATATTTTTGCTTTAAATTACGGAATATTATTTTTGAAATATATGACGTGCTATTGTTAATTAAAAGTGCTATTCTTAATTCTTATACATTCTAAAGTATGAACTTAGAATTAAAAAAAGATGATTTATACTTCGCTTGGTTAGAAATCCGATATGCGGCTGAGAAATGTGAGTAATTACATGTATCAATATTACATGTATTAAGTCAAACCTTAGGACATTATGTTCCCATGTTCCACGAAAAATTAGAAGCAGCGGTGGCGAGATGATGTCGCGAGGAAGAATACATTCGCCCTCTGTTTTGAAATGTGATAGCGTACGACCTCATATGAAAACTAAATCAAAATGATATCTATACCCATGATATTGTCATACTACTCAGGGGATAGTTCGACTCAACGTTAAAAGAGCTCACCCAAAGCTCACTGAACATGGTGAAACAAGGGCGTTCATAGCGTGGACCTAAAGCAAACTCCTCAAAACCTACTCTAATTGCTTTCGCCAAGAAAAGAAGAAAATGCTGCAGTTACAAAACGTGCTTACATAGGAATAATCTTGATCAAAGGTTAACCTGGAACCCTCTCACCAGCAGAGTATGACAAAAGATAAAATGTCGCTAAAGACAACAGGAAGAACTCAAGGCAAATCTTGGAGACTAAAAACGTAAATGACACACTGGCTATAAATAAATAGCAGGCGGCAGCAATAAATAAAATAACCTATGGGCCACTAATTAGTATCGACGAATATATCGTCTTTATCAAGATTGTGATATTATCAATTTAAGTTTTTAGTTGAGATAAAAAAGTCAGTGTCACGAGGGAGATTTGAATCCACTATCTTCGGCTAAATACGCCGCTAGTCTACCACATGAGCTATCGTGACTTCGATCCACTCGGACAACTTCCTATCTCAACCCCGCATTTTAATTTTAAAATGACAAAATGGAGGTGGGGTTGAGATGGGAAATTATTGCTCCAGAGAATCGAGGCCACGATAGAGCAAGTGGTAGAGTACCGGCGTATCTAGTCGAAGGTCCTGGGTTCGAATCCCGCTCGTGACACTGACTTTTTTATCTCAACTAAAAACCTTAATTAATTGAAGGATATTAAATGATCAAGCGGGTCACCAAAATTAGTGAATTACTACTAATGATTTAAACTTTTAACGAATATAAACATCAACTTACTCTACACAAAATTATCAAATTTGCAATACATTTTACAGAAAGGTTATAGTTATTTATCATAATGTCAAGCATTGAGAGAATTTTTTTACTGAATGCACAAAAAATATCACAAATAAATAATTTAAAAACATTTTTTCAAAATGAAAAATTTTATCATGTAATATCATTGGCTATTAAAGAATATAGTAATAAATTTTAACTAAAATTGAATGTAGTTTACAAGGAAGCTTTGGATTGAATATTGCACGGAGAATATTACTTTTGGACGGTTTTGCATTCATATTACTTTTATTGTTACTTCTCGTCTCTCTTTCCAGCTTTTTTGTTGATCACGAATCTAGTCACTTCCGCGATTTCCCTGTTTTATTTTTTCAAATTTTTGCCATTAGAATAGTTGTGTAACTTCTTATTATCATAGATGAGCTAAACGGTGTCGTCCATCTTTATCTCCTGGGTGTTGTAGCAAAACTGCAGTTCCCAGGATGTTAGAAAATCACCCTCATTGTTTTCCTCTTCCGTTATGAATAATTTATTCCAACCGGGCGCTTCTTAAGAAGCGATTTTTGTTCGACAAGCCTTTCTTTTCACATAGATAGCACGTTAATAATTAAACTGATTATCTCTTTTTCGTAACTGATATTAACTTGAGATCAAAACTTTTATCTAGTGTTTTTTATGTGGTATCACAATAAGTAACAATCGATTAGTATGGGTTAAAAAATAGTGATGATTAGTTAATTAAGAATTTATCTTTACTACTATTGTTTTATGAGAGTGAAATATCTACGGCTGATGCCATCTGACCTCAGGGCCTAGTACTTAGTCAGCAATATGTATGAATGAATGTTGGTTCTACTTAATAAAAAGTCCTCTCGTAAAAAGTATTGTACGGTCAGACGAAATTATAAGTATGGAAAATTGCTGTACGCATGTTTTCTCTCCATTGAATCATTCTTTTTTTTTAATGATCAAATATGCCCACCCATGTACATACATGCACGAGTGTACGTGTTGAGCCTATCACTTCTCTCAGACCACCGGCAATTCCAGGTTTTGTAATTTACAACAAATTACAGGCACACCTCGAGAATTCACCCAGCCAGCGTGTTGGGGGTCGTGCCCGTAGTCCAGGGTTATCGAAGCTATGTCATTTCAGCCCAGTGTACAGGATGGATGTTCAGCTTACACGATCAATTTATAAACCAATTCACACTCTCATTCACTCTTAAATACTTTTCCTATTTACATACCATTCCACTCAGGGTGGTGAAGTACTCGATATTATTCCTCCACTATCCTATACCTAGTATACATATACCTAAATGAGGGTCGATGATAGTACTGCACCACGCCACGCCTGACACTACTCATTCGTAAATAAATACATTTATTCTCTACGTACGCTAGGGAATCAAAACTATCATTATTATATACAATAAAATAACCCTTTTTCTTCCAAGAAAAGGATAAGGAGGCCCAGTTACACGCACTATTCTCAATCGAGTGACATTCTATAAGGACCAAGGAATTGCATCCTTTAATTCGGTGGAACACGTAAGCACTTTGTCCCGTGAAACTAAGAGCCCATGAACAATTCTTAATCGGGCGAAGACGACTCCTCCCGTCAGTCCTCCGAGGGCTATCGACAATGATCTTGATAAATAGAAAATTTCTCTACCAGCCCATCCAGATAATAGTAACGTTTTGGGGTTTGGGTATCTAATTATCTTACAGTATATTAATTCCCATTTACTTTTTTTTAAATTGTATATTCAAAATCAGAGATAAGTCCAGTTTGAACGAAAAAGATCTATTTCGCAGAGTCATGTCTATATGAACATTTATTCGGTTGACTTAGACTTTAATTTGACAAAAAGTTTGTACACAGCCTTCCCGGAAACTACATTTATGTATTCTCTTAATCTACTTTTTTAAAGCTATTTTGAAACAGCTTTATTTTTGAATTTTCGTTTTTATCGGCAGTGCTCTTGATACGGGAAAACCTCTTGCCTATCACTTCGTTCAATCAAGTTTTTAGTATAACGTTCTGGGTATTTTCGTATCTAGCTATCCCTGGGTATCTTAATTCGTTTTTAATTTTTGATGTTAGATGATAAGACCGGTTTGCATGAAAAGCTTTATTCCTTCTAGTTGTGTCTGTGTTAAATTTTCCTCGGTTGCTTTTTAGACTTTGACACAGCATTTTTACTTAGCCTATACCGGCTAAGAATACATTTATATATTCTTGTAATCTGCCTCTAAACCTTTACATTTAAATCTTAGTTTTCCAACTTCTGGGAGGTTTTTTCATTTCGTCCTACATGGTTCATGAAGGGAGAAATACGTCTGGCTTACTAGGCTCTCTTTTTCTCCGACCCACATTTTTAATTGGCGGAACGCTAATTTTCAACTCGTTCCACATTATTTCCAGAATTTAAATTAATTTCTCTTCCCATATAAAAAACTCTAGCAAAACTGAAAAATCTTCAGTACAAAATCACGATAAAAAACGAAAAAGAAAAAAAAATATGTGTAACATCATATTACATAACGATTGTGTGGCTGTTCGAGGTGAATTCGCTTTTAAAACAAAAACCAAACCGCTATCTTTGTTGGGAGTCAAAGTTTAATCCCGAAGTCGAGATGGCCTTGAATCCGCTGGCTCAGCAAAAGAATAGCTCTGCACGTCAAGCGGATGTAGCTCAATATCCGTTTTGCCAAACGATTAATCACTCAACGGGCTCAATGATATAATGCTGCTACTCGAACTTTATAGCGAAGTGTTTTTTTAGTGACACACGGTTGTTTAATAATTTGTTCGAGTCGTGAGGAACGGTCAAGAAAGATATAGCCTAGAAAAATACCTTTTTCATACGATATCACACAAAACCGATTTGACACGACAATAATAGCAATACACTTTATATCCCGAATATGTCCCCAATAAAGGTCGAAAGGTCGAAACGCGAGGAAAAAATTTAAAAAAGGTGTTTTTCCAAAACTACAATACCTAATTCATGACCGCTCCCCGCGACACCAACAAATTGTTGCATAGCGAAACATTGCAAATCCACATTTAATTAATTTACAGAATATTTATTATCAAACACAATAAATTATTTAATTTTTGATTTTTCAAATGATGAATAACAATTAATTTAAGAATAAATAAATTTTTTTATGCACTTCAGTATTTCAGACTAACTGACGGTTCAATCAACCCTGGGTTGGTTTCAGACGAACAGTGATTGAATAAAACCAACGGAACTTGTTACTAACTAACTGCAAAGTGGTTCTGAAAAGTTTGCTAACTTTTTTAACTTTTTAAAGTGTGAAGTATTTTATTAACTCGACATGAGGATCTTCCGGTATTTTACAACCTAGGCGAAAAGTAAATCTGACGTGTAGGACCGTGTTGACAGAGTGGTTAGGGATTCAGACTCGTATTTGCTACGCTTCTGGGTTCGAATCCTGCACTGCCTTTGGAATTCTATTTCAAATTCGGAAAATGGCTTGTAAAGTAGGGCGTTAACGTTAAGTCTTCCGATATGATGGGAATTACGTTTCTATATTTACTGGGCGTATAACAGGTTTTGTCTTAATGATTTCTTAATTATATGTTCTTTGAAGGTCAAAACGTCTAAAATTTCCCCTTATTTTCTAGTTTATGTTATTCTTTAGCCATTAATTGAAATGTATTATTATATTAAACTCCCTTAGATCATATTTCTTCATTGAGTTATAGTTTACAAATATCCACTAACCAAAATGAATCCAGTAGTTTCAAATCGACAGAAAATAGGTAAAAAGTCAGAAAATAAGTTTAAAAATGTAGAAAAGGAAACGTAATCGGATATAGAAAGTAGGGCTATTAATGTTAAGAAGGTTTGGGAAGGCCATTTTGATGGCCTTTTGTTCTGTATTTTCAATGTTACATAACGACTCGTTTTTAAATGTGTACCGTCTACACATTGGTTTTTATAACGTTTGTTCGGCCTTGTGATGTACTGGTTTATCATAAAATTTACGAATATTTTTTTATGTTAATATATATTTTGTGGTTTTTGTTAATTTTTTGTTAAAGATTCTTTACCCATTTAAACATTTCTTTCGGCTTTTTGGGAATTTACCCATCATAAGAACTTACATACAAAAAAACCAACATAAGTAAAACAAATTATAATGGCCATTTTTATCTGTAATTTTAATTTATTTACATAAAATTATTTATAAAATATATTATAAAAAATATTATTTTTAAGTAATATTTATAAAAATAGCTTACATGCCGACAAGAAGCATGCCAAAATGGAGGAATGCTACCTATTTAGGGGTTAAACATTTATTTGATATTTAGGGAATTTAATCCCCCCCCCCAGAAACTAAATTAAAAAAACACAGGTCGAACAAACATATTATTAATTTACAACATTTTATTATAATATTATAGATGGTTTCTTTTAAAAGATATACGATTCGTTCGAATTTTTCATTTTTTTTTTTAATGCGCAGTTACAACGTTAAACCATATTTTATGTAGGAAGCTATTTTTGGTGTATTTATACTATTTGTTTATAGTATGCATTTATAGGAAAATTAATTTATTTTAAATTTGGCATAATTTTTATTAATGTTATTTTTTATAAATCTTAATATTTTAAGCGTTTCCACCAATATTCAATTTTTTTTAAATTTGTAGCTTTATTTGTGTATTTTTTATTTAATTTTTTTAATTGTGAAATATTTTTTGTTTTTATTTTTAATATCCGAATATAATGGGGACATTTTGTTGTAATCAGTTAACAAAAGCTTTTCTCTATTTTTAGTAATATACAGGGTGACTTATATATTCACCCATTCATTTCGGCAACGGTGTCTCTAGCAAATAATAGTCCTGTACAAATGACAAGTTTATTTTTTTACAAGGGTACAACAGCAGAGACCTTATAAACCTTCAGGGTGCCGGCGTTTTGAAAAAAAGCCCATTTGTAAGTGTGTCGGATTCGAATGCAGGGCCGCTGGATTCGAACCAGGGACCTTGACCTTCCAGTGATGAGCGCCGTGTCAAAGACTAAACCTTAAGGCCACCATCGTTCCCGCAAGTTAATCGCTAGAAATGACGGCTAGGAATCGCGAGGTGATAACAGATTTAACATAACTTTCCCATCTATCTGGGAAATGACACTAACTCTCTATTTTAAAGAGAAGTCCATATTTTTATTGGATAATTCGGTTCAAGAGCTTTTTTATGCCATTTGTACTGAAAGGAAAATGTTGATAGGATCCACAATTTCTGAGTTATGCGCGTTTTTTCTTTTCCAAGCAAAAAATTGATATAAGCTAAGCACAAAAGCAACACCACTATCTATACCATATTCTGAGACGATTCGCACCCTAAATTAACTTGGTAATGCTAATCGTTTTCGTATTATATAGGGAGGGCATCTTGTTACAAAAAGCAGACCCTTCTACGCGTCTATTGTCCGTAACTCAGAAATGGTCGATCATATAAAATTTTCCTTTCAATAAAATTGACATAAAATACGCTCTAGCATAGAATCCTATACAATAAAAATATGGGATTCTCGTTTAAAATAATAAAGTTCAGATTCAGTAGATTCAGAAATATCCGCCCGCCGGTAGGAGGTGTAAGCAAAGAACCGAAGGAAGAAGCGAGAGAAAAGAGAGAGAGGAAATCGGATCGTGTCTTCGAAAGGGACAGTTTTGGACACAACCCTAAGATAATAAAAAAAGAAGAAAAAGACTAACCATCCCTAATCATCAATATTGACTACCTTCTTAGCCAACAAAGGAAGAGAGGTTTTTCGTTGTTTACTTTTAATATTGTATGTGTATTTTATGTATTCCATTCATTTTGCGTTACATTAGATTAATATTCGATTTTGCTAAATCTTCATTTCAAGAAAGATTTTATTTTTAGTTATGTTTTGGAAATTAATTTGTACGGCAAAAGGTTTAGTTTTTTTTACCTATTTTTATAAATAAATTGTTAGTTTTTCTGTCAATCTTAGTTATTTGATTATCAGTTCAAATTAAAAATTATTTCTTTCAATTCTTTTTCCAGTTTATAAATTTAAGTATTTCCGAATTATTCGAAATGCTTTAATTTGTCCTTTCCGAGCTAGATGAGAAAGTTATGTTAAAAATGTTACCACCCAATGATTCCTAGACAAAATTAACTTGGGGTCGTATAAAACCATTTTTTTTTGCTAAAGTAAACCGTTTAAGAAATAAATGGGTGGACTATAGAAGTTGATACACCTGTATATGCATTTTAACATTTATCTTTTGTAAAGCGTTATGTTAAAAATTCAAAGTGTGTGGGTCAAAATCAAATTTGTAAATTGGGTGTATGTTTTGGGCAGTTTATAGGTAATAAAGGTTTATCTTATTTTTAAAAAATATATTTTATGTCATTTCTGTGGTTCTTTAAAATTCATCATAATTAATTGAGTAAATTTTATTATTTTTTGATTTTTCTTTCTAGTAGTTTTTATTAGGGTTAAATTTTATTAAATTTTATTCTGAGTTTTAAATTTTAGTGTCTTATCATTTTTATGCTTTTCTACTGTGTCATGTTAGCTTCCGGTGAAAGTTTAACAATTGTGCAATCTAATTCTTTGAGAAAAACACTACATTTCTCTTTGGATTTTTCTTTGTGGTAGTCAATATCAATTAGTAGTAAATACCAATTATAGTAAATAGTGAATAGTATCAATTCAAGGTTATTTGGGGTTTTGTCGACGGCGGTTCAGTTTCTTTATGACATAAAAGCCAATACGGAGTCTTTTGTATGTTGATTAGTTTTTTTTCTGATGTGCGTTTGTATAAATAAATATTTGGAACGCGCGATTTGTTTGGGCGTATACTATTTAAACTGTTGATTCAATGTGCTTTTGAATTGAACACAGAAGGATTTTTCTTTTGTCAAGTAATGCTAACTGTGGTTTTAGAAGTTAGGGTTTTGTTGAACAAAGTTTCATCGGTGTTACGCCTCTTGCAGAACCTCGTATTCAGACCCCGTAAAGTTCAAAGTGCGTCTCGGATCTCGAGATAACAATTTTACTTTCCCCGCACCGCATTCTTGACCTTTACGAGGGGGTTCCGTTCACCGTGTCCGTCCGGGATTGAATCCGCAACATTCTTAGCCTGGTTAATTTCATTCCGACGGCCGTGATCTGGACCACAGACCGCTTCATATCTGGAGAAAGAACGCATTTCGTCGTAAAAGCTATCGCAGGATCGACCGCAGGGAAAATGGAGCACCTTTGTACCAATTACTCTACTGGCCTATTGATACATCTTTGATCTACAACACCGGGAGGAAAACCAATATAGTTAACCGAAAGGCTTAATATAACTTTGATTATAAAAGAAACGAAAGTAGATTCTAATAGTTGTTTTTAATTAATTTTATAATGATATCAATATTTGTTTGCTCTAATTTCTGGGCAGAATTAGAAGACGTCCGGACTGCTTTTTGTCTCTACATACGTATTTCTACATATAGAACACAGATAGTATAAGAATTGTTGATTATAACTAAAACGATCATCTTAAATAAAAATATTTTTAATTATAATTGAAACAACTCATTAAATTCACTAGTTATCGTGGTCCGTTTGACCAATTAATTAATTTTTTTAGTTGAGATAAAAAAGTCAGTCACGAGCGGGATTCGAACCCACGACCTTCGGCTTGATACGCCGCTGCTCTACCACTGGAGTTATCCTGACCTCGATCCAATCGTACTCCAACTTCCCAGATCACAGATAAGATTATACTCCTCTGACTGAAAAATTTTCTTTGGCAGAACTATATGATGAATTTATTATTCTTTGGAGGTCAATTAAAAGGTTTTAAATTGCTTTCTCCTTGTAAAGTAAGACAAATATACAAATAGGTATCCTTTCTATGCTATCAATCCTATTATCTCTCTCTCTCTCTCTCTCTCTCTCTCTCTCTCTCTCTCGCACGCGCGCGCGCACACACACACTCACACACACAAACACAGAACACCACACCAACTCTTACAGATACACTCTATTTCTCTCTTTCTCGCCCAATCTCACTTCTTCCACTTCAGTACGCTCCCTACCTGTGTGTTTTGTCACGCACACTACACGCGCGCACGCACTCTTACATATACACCCTATCCCTCTCATTCTCTCTTTCTCGCCCACTCTCACTTTTTTCCATTCCCATTATTTACTTTTCTTTCTCATTTCTTTCACTCTATGAGTCTTTTAAGAACACATGAGGAAAATGTGCAGAAAAATAGTAAAAATTAAAAAATATTTTTATACCTGTGGTGTACCTACATCCCTAACCATACTTCGTTTTCATAGTTAAACAAATCTAACAGAAATGATAAAACAGTATTTAACTGTTTATGACAATTTAAATTTTCATATGTTCTTTTTATATTAGAAACTTTATTTTCAATTTTCATTTACTAATTTTACGTATTTATTTAGTTTTGATCTATATCGGATTAAAAAATATTAATTAGGTAAAATTCATTTTCATTCTACATGTATTTAATTATATTTTTCGTTTGATTTCAGGTAAGTCTATGTATTTTTAAATATGAACCAGTCGAAAGAAGAAATTCATATTGCAGGGTTATTAAAGTCTGTAAGTATACCTAGCTTTATTGTTACAAGCTTTACATGACACACAAGCTTGTTAGATACCTACTAAATCAGTAAGCAAATTTCCCCAAAAATTGTTCTATAACGTAAGAACATTGCGGGAAGTGTCGGCCAATTTTTGAAGATTTCCCCAGCCGACCAGAGTCTTTCCCCGATAATCTCGTCGTTTCATCGTGGTTTGTCGCAAAAGCGAAGCCGCAAATTAAACCCATTGTCCGTCTCGTTCTGCTCGATGCGCTATCCTTGAAATTATTTCAACAGCCATTCCGTTTGAATTTTTTCTCTTGCTCTATTCCGTCAGCAACGACTCTGGCATTTTATGCACGTCGAAAATTCTTGCAGCAACCCTCTCAATTAAAAGATCGAAATCTGACCGGCTGCACCCATTACGCGAGTAATTGCGTCGTGAACCAAGAAATACCTTGAATTTAAAAAAAAATAACAATGCGGGTAATTAGTAGCTTATTATCAACGACAATTATCTTTATTTGCATCATTTTCATTCCGCAAAAAAATTAAGATTGATTGTCTAAATTGTACGAGGCTATTTATCATACGTGTTTATTTACGTTTTGTGCGACAAGAGGGAGGTAAGGTCAAAAATACAGTAATCGGAGGGAATCGTAATCATATAATTTTAATATAGACCAATATTAAGGTTGAAGTAGTGAGCGGTCAAGACTAGTATTTCAACTACTTATTTAACCACCGGTAGCTAAACATCACAGCTAGCTAAAGTAACACTTGTTCATACCGATTTAACGGTTATGGAATTAAGTGCAAATATGACAGTCAATTTTTGTTATTTATAACTACAGATATTGTATTAAGTAAATATATACTTTATGTCGTTGGTTGTGTCGTTTGAGACAGACGAGAAGTGGCCCAATGAAAACACTCCTTCAGACTACAGAGATGGTCTCGGGCCTACTTTTGCTTCGACAGTCTTGGAAGATTATCTGGTACGATTGTAAGTGATAATTTTCGGTAGATTATTGTGTCGAATCTGTCATGCAGATCCACAATTGAAAATGGACAACGCATCTGGCAGGCCAACCCAGCGAGGATGGGCGGACCAAAAACATTACGTAGTCACATTGACCGAATAACAGTTAAAAAGACCCGTTTGAAATAGTAAACAAAACAAGAACGTTGTTTGCTAAGCTTTCATGACTTATTCTTCCGTAATTAGGGGCCTAATTTATTAAAACTTACATTTAATCCTGATGTAGATGGAAAAGTCACGAACTGGATTCGAACCCACGACCTTTGGCTCCCGGTTCGAATATCGCTCATGACACTTTTTTATCTCAATAAAGATTAGATAAAAATATTAATTAATTGAAGCAATAAATGACCGCTGAACATATGGACTTATACTCACAATTAATTTAAATACATTGTATTGATAATTAGTTCATCAGTTTTTATTTAATTCATAGGTCATTAATAAGAACAATTACCTTATTCAAAACTAAAATACTCAAACTTATCGGTAAATTTTAAATTTAAAGTGAAATTTTAACAAATTAAAAACAGAATAAAGCGAACAACGTTAGGTCTAAACCAAATCGTATGAAGAAAACATGCTCCCAGCATAGCTCTTCCCTGGTTCAGGTATTTCTTTAAATACAAAGCACGAAGCACATAAGCAACCCTGCGTGTATAACCTACAGAGAAATACGTTTATCTGTTTGTTGTTGTTGTTCGTTTTGGGGCTTAAGTGAATGCGAAGTTACTCTTTTACGACCTTTTTCAAAATTATTTTTACATTAAAAAATTTTAGGGTTGTCAAACATAAAAAGTAACTTTTCGTAGTAGAGAAGTAAGTTTTCGTGGTCCCACTGACCAATTAATATCTTTCAATTAATTAAGGTTAAGTTGAGATAAAAAGGTCCACGATGCCTCAAGTGGTACAGTAGCGGCGTATCTAGCCGAAGATCGTGGGTTCGAATCCCTTTCGTGACAATGGCTTTTTTTAACTCAACTAAAAACCCTAAAAAATTAAGTACCCTCAACAGGACACGCAAGAATGGCACAATTACACAGTAGACAAACACTTTGAGCCCTGAAGATGATCTCAGTAAAGATCGAAACGTTGGCACGATAAAGAAAATGTTTTTCTGATACCTACATCACACAGACCGCACCTCACGATATCTGAATAATTACGTAATTAATTTCAAGATAACAAGAAATCTTTTCCTAAATAATAGGTCACCGCCCAGGCCCCAATTGCTAGTATTGAGTCCAATCTATTTTGTCCCATTAAAGAAAGTTTATCTGTTTTCTTCCATATGTCACAATCAATTTATGTTGGATGGATTATTTCACTTTTAAATTTTAAGAACGACATTTGATAGTTTTTTAATAAGAGGAGGTAATATTAAACTGAATCAAACGTTTAAAAAAAGTTTTGGTTGAAAAAATGAACTTTTCGTTGTTTAATGTTATCGACTGGACATTTGTTATTTCCTCTTAACCGAAGTTTGATTATAGTTCCCATTATTGATAATAATTTACTGGCAGTTTCTTTCTTTAGTTTCGTATTTCAACATTTTCGTTGTGTACGTGCAAAACAAAAGCAATATGAAAAACTCCCGGACGTAATTACTGGACAATTGATACAGATGCAATTAGGAACTGTGTACAAATCAAAGCCAAGGTTCTTAGGTGGATTGTTCAATTGCGCCATATCCGTTAAAGATTCCGCCTAATTGTTCTTCCTTCTTTTTATCGCCGGTGATCTGCCACTACGTTAAACTTGCGTTCACACATCCCTGAGCCGATTCGCTCTTTGAACTTCAAATTTCCCCTATTCCCTATCCTAAGATTGCGCACTTTTCTATTGTTTTGAATCGGGGTCGTGTTGCAATTTCAGTTTATACACTCATTTGGTAAAACAACTTTTCCAAGGCAATCAGAAAATTTAAATTTCATCTATTAATTTTACGTGTATTTGTTTTCAAAAGTAAAGAAATTTTTTACAATACTAAATCTATTAAATTTTAGTTTTTTTCAATGTACAGGTGACCAGAGTTTTCGTCCCTTCTAATTTTGTTTCAATTAATTAATATATCAAAAAATTAAAAGAAAACTCGTTTATGATTTATGAACGTACTGATCATATGCTGGTTATGTATTGTCAATGACATAAGCCGTAATTACCGATGGGCTGCGAGAATTGATAGGTATGTATTTGCGTGTGCAGAATAAATCTATATAAATCAATAATCAGTTCCAGTTATCAGTACGTATGTTTTGTTTTCTTTTGCACCTTAATATGAATACATTAATGAACATAAAATTTACGCGAGATATCATACTTTAATGTTCAAATTGAAGGCATGTGATGGATGATATATCGGGGTGTAACTACCAAATTGTGGAAGCGGTAAAAGCTTTTTACGCATTCTTAAAAAAATTAAATGTGTTAATGAAATGTAGAGAACTTGATATCTTGACAAAGATTGACTCCATCCAACCGTGTTTAATAAAAGCTAAATATAGCGAAGATTTTATAGTTTCGATTTCAGAAACTTCCTAAAGTTTAGTAATTATTCTTTATGTAAGGTATTGGTTGAGATAAAAAAGTCAGTGTCACGAGCGGGATTCGAACCCACGGCCTTCGGCTAAATACGCCGCTGCTCTAACTCTTGAACTAACGCGACTTCGTTCCATTTTATCTCAAAATATTACATAAAGAGTAATTTATTGAAAGATACGTTACCTGGTCAATCGGACCACGAAACCTAACGAATTTAATAAAAGAAATGAAGAATCATCTTCACTAAAGCTCACCGTTGTCTTTTCATTTGTCGTCGAGAATCAAAAAGATTACGAGATATTTGAAAAATGGCAAAACGGAGGGAAAATTCTAGAGGTTGGTTTGAGATGGGAAGTTGGTTCCCGAGTGGTTCGAAGTCGTCATAGTGTAGAACAGCGGCGTTTTTAGCGGAAGGTCGTGGGTTCGAATCCCGCTCTCGACACTTGACTTTTTATCATAACGAATATAAGATTACTTATTGAAAGATGTTACTTGGTCAATTGGACCACGAAATCTAACAATTTACTAAGTGAAATGATCTAATCAATTTATTAATTATTTTACTAAGCCTAAAAATCGTGGATGTTCCGTTGCAAAAATTAAAAAAACAAAACTGATTTTACATCGAGAAACTTTCTCAGGTGGATTCTTTACGCCGTTCGATCCGAGTCGGAAGCTTTCGGCAGTATCCATTCATTGTAAATGTGGGCCATTAAGTGGTAGGCTATGCATTGTTAAATATTCAATACCACGTTTTTAATCAATCGCCCGTTTTATAATCACGCACGGCTTCCTTTTGAAGAAAACATTTCAACGATCTAAAAGGATAGATAGTTTATTATTTTGAAAGTATATTTCCCTTTAGGAAAATAAAAGAAAAAAAAGTCCCAAGGGTTTCAAAGCGATATCGAGGGACTGTAATAATCTGTCAAGATTGGCTATTATATTTAGAACGGTATCATTGAAATTACAACATCGTGCAAATTATCAACTCTGCTATCCACTACCATGAACAAATACATTTACATATTTTATAAAACCGACAGATGGTTTTCATTAACAAATACCCCCCCCCCAAAAAAAAAAAAAAAAAATTAATAATATGTCAAATCAAAAAAGACCCCGTTCAAATAAAAGAAAAATATAGAATTTTGTTATAACTTAAATTATTGCCACTAACCTAAAACTGATTGTTCTTTGTATGCTAATTGCTTTGTCCTTAAGCTTACGTGGCGATTTTAATCAGATTGGATCCATTCTTACAATTTTTATTGTGCATAGTAAAGATGCAATTAATGACTTGGATCGTTAACAGGTTTAGAAAAAGATGTTTTAGCGGAACAAGAACAAGACTGAGGAAGACCGACTACTATAACAAAAACAAATCAGCCCTTAAGATGATAGGTATGTATTGTATATACAGGGTGTCCCAGTTCCGTCTGACAAAAAATTCCCCGGAGAAAATTATCGGAAAGTTTTCTATTTTGAAGATATTCGTCAATTTAAGTTTTTTTTCAACTTTTCACTACCTTACCCGATAAAAACGCTTACAACTTCCACAATTTTGAGACTACAACAAATCCAATTACACCATTATTTGCTATAATCTGAATGACGTAAAATCTTAGGGAATATCAGTTGGAATATTTAAAATTTTGAGCATGATTGCACGTTTTACTGAAGTTACAAAAAAAGAAAAAACCTGCAACTTGTTAAATTTCACAAACACTTCTTCATCTCATATGATTTACCTTGATATATCCCTGTTTTTAAATAACTTTCTAGTACAGTGAAGCAATGATGTTTAGATCGACCGGCAGATAATCAATGCAGAGTTCAAATCCTCTTTAAGGTCTTTACTAGGTGAAAGGAACACAAAAATATTGGGATCACTAAGCTTTCGGCAACATTGATGATGGTAACATAACGTTGCCGAAAGCTTGGTGATCCCAACACTTTTGTCTTTCTTTCACCTAGTAAAGACCTTAAAGAAGCTTCTAGTAGAGTTGAAAAATCATACAAAAATGTGTAGATATTAGTGACCGTTAATCGATAATTATTCAGATAACGTGAGATGCGGTCTGGTGGTGTGATGTAGGTTTCAGAAAAACATTTTCTTTATCGTGCCAACGTTTCGATCTTTTATTGAGATCCACTTTGAGCCCTGAAGATGATCTCAATAAAAGATCGAAACGTTGGCACGATAAAGAAAATGTTTTTCTGAAACCTACATCACACCAGACCGCAACTCACGATATCTGAATAATAACAATGAATGTTCGAAAACGTGAGCTATTGTAAATCTGAAGGGAGTGGGTAGAAATAAATCAATATAACTTGCTTTGTAAAATAAAAATGACACTTGTTTGACCGGTTGAATGAAAAATGCTGGATGGGATTGAAGTTTAATCAATAATCAGCAGAATGTATCAGGTAGGGGCGATACTGAAACGTGATTTTGTGTTGCACAAGTGTCATTTTTATTTTCAAAGTGAGTTTTAATTGATTTATTTCTACCCACCTTCAAATTTACCTTAGCTCATGTTTTCGAACGTCCAATTGCTATTTTTCTAATCTACTAGAACGTTTTTTCAAAACCTGGATATTTCAAAGTAAAGTATATTAGATGAAGAAGTTTTTGTGAAATTTGACAAGTTGTATTTTTTGTTACCTCATTAGATCGTGCAATCATGATCAAAATTTTAAATTTTGTAATTTTTACATGTTCAAACTGATACTGGCTAACATTTTATGTCATTCAGATTATGGCAAATAGAAGTATCTTACAGAAAATCTAGCGTTCTTTCAAATGGTGTAATTGGATTTGTTGTAGTCTCAAAATTTTGAAAGTTGTAAGCGTTTTTATGGTATAAGGTAGTGAAAATTTGAAAAAAACTTAAATTGACGAATATCCTCAAAATAGAGAATTTTCCGAAAATTTTCTCCTGGGCATTTTTTACTCCAAACGAAAAGTAGAATCGATTCCCTGAGTTTCGGCAGAAGGAACTGGAACACCCCGTATACAGCCTTGTGTACTGTAAAGAAGCCAGTAATTTAATCTAATGAGAAATACGTTGTTGTTAACTGCTGAGAAAGAAACGGTCAATTTCTTCAAATCTCTGTTCAAACAAGAAAAACGGCGTTGGTTTTTAAGATGACAACACATGAAGCTTCATTTGATTGGAAGTGTTGCAAACTGCTCATACGATACTTGTATGAACGTATAAAACCAGTATAGCGTGATGATCAACCAACTTTATAACTTGATGTTTTGGGATCAGGGCTGAGGTCCGAGAATGACATTTATTGCTTTACCGACAAGCTTTCGGCCATTATTACGCCTTCCTCAGAACTTCAAGCGCTAGGACATTTATACATACAGGCACACTATCGTAACCTTTTGTCTTTTTACAAGTGTTCTTCAAAATAGATAAGTCTATAAATAAACAAGTATATACAAATTAGGTTTGGTTTTGTCATGTACACTGGACCTACCATCTACGACATTGTACGTGGCAAAACGAAGCGTTCTTAACGGCGGTGCTTAACCCGAGGAATTAATTTTTGCCGCTCGATTCACCGGAAGATGATTTGACACATGTGCCCAATATTGGTAAACAAGGCTGATTTGGGTAGTGTATATTAAATAAAAGATCCGAACGTAAAGATAGGGATTGCCTAAGAGAGCGCGAAGTGTTCTGCCGCTATTGGTCTCAAAACGTGAGGGTTTTATCGAAAATCACACTTATTACTTGACAAAAGAGTCAGAAATTTGATTGCGCACAAAGTAGATAAATTTGTTTGGAGCAATTGTGTTTGTATGTGTATGTATCAAAGTTTTGATTTGGCTGGATTTATGTTAATCCCCCATTTTATGCACTATTGTCGAAGTTCTTCGATCCTAGAAGTAGTCTATCGCGTGACAGTAGTCGGTATGACAAAAATAAAGTATACCGGATCATTCATAAGAAAAGCCAGTGGTTAAAGGAAGAGTACGTTGGACTGAGAATTTCTGACATATTTAAAATTGATTTGTTCATTTTAATTTCTACGACCAATAAAAAATTAACTGACAGACTGCATAAGTCAAGTAATTATACTTTCTAGTCTCCCTTAAAATGTAATTTGTATATATATTTGTCCTTATCTTTCTCAAAAGAAAATTATTTCGATACCATGCAATCAATTAAGATTTATTTATATGGAATTTTATTATGTTACTAGGTTGTTTTCAAACGTTATTCTACCTAATTATCTTATCTTAAAAGGTGGCAAACATGTAGCTTATGCGCCGCAATCTATTAGGTTTTATGGACCAGATTTTATTACTTTTTTATTCTTGTTAAAACTGGCTGCCGTTCGCCTTGAACAAGGTACTCTTTAATAAAGCAACCTTTAGAACCAATACAATTAAAAACAAAGAATTTATTTCGAGATTTTATTTAAATATTTAAGTTTGCTTCGCCGTTTTTTAGCTTTTTAGCATGAAAAAAGTGAGTAAAAGATACACTTTAAACAGGCGTTAAATTTAATAGTATGCATGTTTGTAATTTTAACTGCGGTTTAACTTGGCCGACATAAATCGTTTCTGAAATCGAAAATTAAACCTACGATCTTTTATTGTAGTTTGTACGTTTTCTTTTCGGCTTTTAGTACTAGGGATGTTCGCAGTCTTTTGACGGCCGTGACATTGAACGAACAATAGAGAAACAATGATTGTATTCTCTTCGTAATAATTTCTCGCACGTTTCGTTTTATCATCGATTCTGGCCAGTTTAAAATTGAAGATAGAGAAAAACGTGTGGTTATGGTTGTACGCTTCTGATAACAACGGCGCAAGGACGTTTTAATCACGTCTACAAATAGAACTTAGATTTGAATTTGTTTTTAATTTACTTTCCATTAAGCCAAGTCAATAATAGCAAAAGAAAAATTAACATGGAACACTTGACTTAACTTATCTAGCACAAAAACATAGCTTGCATTTTTTGCTTCACAGAACCTTAAAACTTTATCAGTATATTCACTATTTTCGTGGTCCGCTCGACCAATTAATATATCACAATTAATTACGGTTTTTAGTTGAGATGAAAAAAGTTAATAGCACGAGAGGGATTCGAACCCACGACCTTCGGCTAGATACGCTGCTGCTCTACCACCTGAGCTATCGTGACCTCGATCCACTCGGACATCAACTTCCCATCTCAACCGCACCTTACGAATTTTCTCTCCTTTTGCCATATTTCAAATGAAAAAACCGTAATTAATTATGGTTTATCAGTATATTTTTTCTTTAAGTTATCCTAAAGAAAATATCATCAAGGCAAACTACACATTAATTCAGTTTACTTTCTCGGATTAGAGGTTATCGAGGACTCAAGTGAAAGCCACTTCGGAATATTGCCTAAAATCTTCGATGGGAGAGAAATATTCATTCTGGCTTATCGCTTGATTCAAGATAAATTCTAACAAATGCGGAAGTACTTACGTTACCGGTAGACGCTTTATAGTGGTCACTGCTTCCTCGATAACTAGCATTACTTCCTACGAGAAAAGGGTTTAATTTGTTTACCGCATTGCCATTACAAAACATGCATCTTGAATATAATATACAGTTCTAATAATAAACTGTCCATAAAAGATCGATCACCTCGTTTTTGAACGAAAAATGGGTTATAAATGCATATTTTATCAGCCTTTTAAATCACAGAACTGTGCTAGATTTTTTCCATTTTTGTAGAAACCTATGCAGATCAAAATGGATTGTTTAAATGTTTTCGTAGATTCAGTCATTCATCAGTGAATTCAAAAATTCTGGAGCATAACGATTCTTGCACTTTTTATGAAATTTCAAATTATGCTGTGGAGGCAGGAAATCGTTCTGGAGTGAAACTCTTTGGCAATCGAAAGGAAATTTTAATAAGCTTTCCATTCGTTACCCTACACTTTGCCCGATTTCTCGGCCATTTCGAGTTATTCAAGATTTTTGGACATACAACGTGGTTTTTACATGCTCTCGGAAAAACCGATCACTCTCTTTCTAACGATTTTATTGAACATAAAACTATTGTTTCAAAACATTATTCGAAACCATACTGCACACAGGACACCTGTGAAATTGGATGGAATTTTCCGTGCCGAGGTAAATAAGGGGTTATCGACAGCAGAAGCATTACGCATCATAAAATGTCAAAATAAGAAAAGTTGTAGAGCGTAAAACTTGGGAAAACGAGACAGTTCGAAATGTATGCATTCTTGAAAAAAGGAAGACTGAACGGGTTCTGTCCGAGAGCACGTAAAAAACCACGTTTTTGTCCAAATATCCCAAATACGGTTGAAAAATCCAGCCATGTTGGCAATGGCCAATTGAAAGCTTATTCATATTTTCCTTTACTATAGGGCACCTCCAGGACGATTCCCTGCCACGACAGCTCAATTTGTAGTTTTCCTAAAATTGAGGTACTCCAGAATTTTTTATAATGTTACTGGTGAATGAGTGGAGGTAGGAAAAGATTTGAAAAAGCCATCTTGTTCAGAACAAAAATGTCTAAAATATCAGACCTAGCGGAGGCCCATGACTTATAAAAGCTGAGAAAATATGCATTTCCGAAAGTTGGCCGTTTTTTGTTTGAAATTTTTTTTCTAATGGGCAGGGTATATCTACAATAAACATTTAAAAGCCTTTATATTAAGTTTCCATGAAGGTTGTAAGAAAATAAATACAAAACTAACTAGTCAAGAATTGAAAAGAACAAACTATTTTTTATTTTATATGTAATTTAGTATATTTTTAAAAATTGTTTTAACGGTTTGACTAGTAAATTAATAAAAACGGATTGATTCGCTAGTCGAAGCATTTAATTGATTTTAGTGTTTAAACTACAAATTAATTGAGTTTAAATTTCTATACTGAACATTATAATATTTATTAAAATGGATATCACTTATATACAACGTAGCTGCGCATATATTGATCTAGCAAGAAAGTAATGCCGTTTTTGAATTATATAATTAAATAGTTCAATATTTATATTTTTTTGTCTGTGTTATTTTCGTTTACATATCCGCTTATTTAAGCCACAGATTGAAAGGCTTTATTTCTCTTCCGTTTCTGTTTTCAACTTTTTTAACTTTGTGAAATAATTTAATATGTAATCATGTCTTAGGATGAAACGCAGGTATTATTTACTTTGTGAATTCCAAAAAGGGAATAACAACTGTTATAACTGGATATTTGTGTGCAGTGTTTGGTACTAAAGCTGAAATATTCGTTCAAAGTTCAAAAGTGGTTTGCTCGATTTCGAGAAGGAAATTTGTTTTGGAAGATGATGCGCGCTGTGAACTTACTTCTGTTCTACAACGTTTATGTTTGTTTAGCAACGTCGCGTTAACAGTACGTTTTGAGTTTCAGTTGAGTCGAACAGATAACGGAGATCATAATTCACTAGGTCCAAAAAAATATACATCTTGCGTAAAAGGTAATTATGTGATAGCCCTTATTTTTCTAGAGGGTGGATGGTGAATCAATGTTTTCAGGGAAATCTATTTGTTTAACCCCGAACTCCAATTTGGAAATTTTAAGTTTGAACCAGCATCAGAACTGGTACACATACGAGTTATCAATTATAGGTTTTGTCTTCAAATCTATCGAAAAGAAGATGTTTCAGGACGACGTAAATAAATCTTTGAAAGGTTTGGGCAGAGTAGCGAAGAGGAAAGGTAGGTGTATAAGTACAAACAGACCAGATGGAGTAGTAAGCCCCGATTGGTTCAGGTTTAAAAAAAATTATCTGCCAATTCCAAGTGAAAATCTGAGAGATGTGAAATGGGGCAACGTCCCGGATGACTAGAAATCCTCATGACCAGGGCTGTTAGAAGGTACATCTACAAATTGCAAGTTTGCAAGACCTTTTCAGATTTGGCAAAGACTGGACGTCTGCTGATAACTATATGTTTAATCATAGCACGTCAAATGTTTTTCCTCGGTCGAATGACAATTGCACCTACAGCTAGTTGAGGAGAAATATCACTGTCGAAGAGACGAAGATTTCTTACGTCTCCTATTAACCTATATTATTATTTTTTTTAAACAGACCCCAAGAATGGAAAAGTATTATCGGCCACAATAAAAACCAAATCAAGTTTCGTCGCAATCAATGTGGTCACACGAGAGCCGAAGGTAGAGATCGGTGAACCAGTTGCGGTATAGAGAAGTTGTGCCTGGTCGCGTCTATAAGTAGGCATAAACGGTAATACAGACTCGGCCGCACCAATATCTTACCGAATAACCGGTACCAGATAACTCGGTCGTAACACACAGCTGGTGGGTAATGGTGTTGGCGTTGGCCCCATAGTTTACTGATATTATTGCTACTGGTGAGAGTTTTCCGTGTGTTTTATGGAGATGTAAGACAAGCATAAAGCATTTACTGTGTTTCTCAAACTTTTCACGAGAAAACACACACACAATTAAATATTAAACGAATGTCGTTGTCTAATTTGTAACTGATGCAGTGGAATTGGACTATTCACAGGGGAGCAATGTACATGATGCTAAATGTTAGAGATACCAATTGTACAAGATGTAAACTTTCGACTATACGAAATGTACCCTGTAGTTGCGAAATACAGGGAACGCTCTGTAACTATACTTCCATATGTTAAATATTTACTCAAACCACAATCTTGTCTTGAGAAAACTCCAATAATTACAGTAAAGAGTACTTGTACACAAAAAATTGCAAACAAACATTTTTGCTCTCATGATTTAATAACTTACACAAACGGTCAATGTGAATGGAATCTGCTAGAAATTGACAGTATAGAACTTTGCAACTACCCAACACTGGACATATCTGCCAACCACTTGGAGTGGATACCACAAATCATCCAATATCTGGCAACATTCCCCACAGAAGAACGTTTAACATCAACCAGGACATCGCCGATGATATACTACTACAAGGAGTCTTCCACATCAATCCAAACAACAGTCAAATAATATATTGAGGAAAACACTTGCCACACGAGTCTAGATCCTTTAGGCAACTAAATATCTTGACAAACGTTGATTTAAATTCCCACGTCAATGAGAAGTCAAAGTTCAAAATACATCTTCAGGAATTAAATCTGCAAAAAACACCATTAAACGTCATGGTGGATTGTAAAAACGTTTTCTAACTGCAATGAGTTCCAGCAATCTGGCAACCACCACCATGGCTTGGACACGATTCAAGAAGATGACAACAGACTTCACCGAGCCGCCTGAGGGTGAAATCCGCCAAATTCAAGAAGTTCTAGGGAAAATTCCGGAACTCGCCGGCGGAGGAGGAGTTTCATCCGCAATGGCTGCTTCTGTCATCATACTAGATCCTCCAGATTCAGCAACTATATTAAGGCTATATTAGACCCTATCCCACCATTTTCAAGAGAGACTCATACACGGACTCAGACCGTTGAACCGCATCTCTTTATAAAAAAGAGTGTCGTTGAGTCAAATTTATAACTGGGGCAGTCGAATTGGACTAGATTCATGGGGACAGTGTATATGTTACATGTTAGTAATATAATAATATAATAGATAATAGTAACATTATCAGCATCTACAATAATTGGCAACCCGATTGAATTAAGAATAAAACATTAGAAATGTAATTATATAGTACTGTCTTATGTTAAAAAATAAACATACAATGTTAACGCGTAAGTTAGCCGTCCAATATAACTATGACTACACACAAAAATGTTAATCGTGTTATTAGCGTCTAAGTACAATATTTGTAGATTTCTAATAGCTCTTTTCGAAATTAACATTACTTTTTGCTTTTTCCAAAATATCAGTGCAGAGCCCAATAAAAATCTTATTGAGGTGTTTAAGTCTTTTTTTATTCTGTATTAAACTTGAGAGAGGGAGATCGGTATCGTGAAGAAATAAAACTCGTTGAACTCCCTTTCAACAGAAACTCACTTGTAACCTCAAATCCATCATATCATCAAATAGGAATTCAACGGCTTTCAATCAAGGTGGATGAAGTTTTATACAGCGCTAACCACTGTCTTTTGAGATAAGAGAAAGGGAGGTCACTAACCCCACAGCTTTCAATAGAAATAACACCGAGTTATCTAAACGTATTCCTTGGCACAAATAATATCATTTTTAACCATAGAATCATTCAAAAACGTAACGACCTTTAAAGGACAAGGTTCTAATTGAAGACGTGTCTAATTATTTTACTCAGACGACATGAAAAAGCTCCAGCACTGAAAAGCCATTTGTGAAGTTTAGTTGTACAAAGTTGTATAGAACTGTTTTATTTACGTCACGGTTAAATGTCTCTAATTTCTTCAGATAGAACTAAAAGGATACTGTAGCGTGATATAAATTGTGATAGTAACTTACACTAGATCATTTATTTTTTTATTTTACGAGGGTTCGTAACAACAAAGGTTATATCAACCTTCTGGGTGCCGATGTTTTTGAAAAAAGCCCATCAGTAAGTATGCCGGGTTCGAATACAGGACCGCTGGATACGAACAGGGGACCTTTACAGTCACGAGCGCCGTGTCAACCCCGTGGCGACCCCACCACCTCATTACAATTGTTAATAAAGTGAATACAGCAATCTTTACACAAAATTATTTATTAGTTATACGACTAGTTAGTTATAAAATAAGTCGCTTCACCATAAATATACTCCATCTTACGGCCCTGCATTCGAACCCGGGACCTTTACTTTACAGTGATGAGTGCTACCTCAACACCTAAACCATTGCGGCCACCGACGCCCCCCCCGTAATACGGTTTTCCAAAAGGAAAAGCCACGCAAATTATTTCTAAACTTCACTATGTTCTACTTTATCAACTTCATCATAATCATCAAAACGGCTTTATTGTATCTTTTAGGATTGTACTAAGGAATTTTGATACTATTGACCATTGTAAGTTATTAAAAGCTAATTTCATTGAAAACATCATTAACATTTCCAAAGCTATTTAAATACTAGACAAAGGATCGGTAAAAATTATACAAAAAGTTCAGAGATCTTTTCAAACTTAATAGATGAGTTTCGAAGGGTAGTGTTCTAGAGCCTCTCTTGTTTTTATTCTCTATTTATGTGTCTGAAATGAATACAGCAATGGGTGCGGGAAAGATTTTTATGTTTAGACACGGTACTATTGTCGTCAAAAGGTCAATCATCTTGAATAGATTACTCCTTTGGTCTCACAATCAAAAGTAATTAATGCTTAGAAAGTGGTCATGATTTTAAAGCAAGTGCAGACTCATTTTGAATGACAAAACCTTTGCGTTTTGGAGTTATCGTTGTTTATTTGAAGCAAGATCATGATATCTTAAAAAATCAGAAAAAGAGAAATAACTCTGACAATGTTGAGATTCGGTCCATAGTTAATTAGGGCCTTTGGTTCCATTTTGAATTTAGGAAAAAGTGGAAAAGTTTGTAACACGAGCCGAACAACTTGTATAAATAATTCTAATAAAGGGACGATCGGTGTTTCATGGCTATGGACAAAACATTTTTGGTGATTCTACACTCCACAATAACGGACAGTATCCACCACTTCATGTGAATATGCCAATAAATGGTTTTTGAAGGGAAAAAGTTTCCGTTTTTTTAATATTTTTATTCCATCGTTCTACTTACTTAAATCAACTGTGTGAATTCATAATTTACAACATTTTTAAATGTAGTTTTTTACAATAAAAATAGAGTAGGAGCACAACTTTAAAAAATAATATTTTTCAAGTAAACTAGTTCATAATTTTTTAAAAGTAATATGAAAATATGAAATTTCTTTTTGTACAAACATATGCATCATAAAAATATATAAAAGATTTTTGCAAGAAAATTCATAAAATAAGGAAGTATTTTTGTCAGAAATGAACCTCGTTTTTGAATAGAACAAAACGTTTTACAATAAATGTAGAGCAAAAGCTATCGAAGTTTATCAAT
>CM077111.1:10746637-10761024 GCA_039619505.1 Cimex hemipterus | reverse complement strand
ACATTTTTCAAGTAAACTAGTTCATAATTTTTTCAAAGCAATATGAAATTTCGTTTTGTATCTCTACAGACCCCCTAAATAAAATTTTTTGTTTGAATTAAAATTTATCGATTTTTTAATTCTACAATTTTTCCGATTTTTAAGAAGTTGTTCTCGAAATATCTGATCGAAATGGCTATAATTAAAACTTTCTAAAAGGCTTTGAACGTCAGACATACCGTTTGAAAGAAGCTGTTTAACGACGCATGCAACATAAAAATATATAAAATATTTTTGCAAGAAAATACATTAAATAAGAAAGTATTTTTGCACTGAGAATGTCAGCCATGCGGTCGTCGAAATTATCAGTAAAAAAATTAATTTTCACCGGGAAAGTTAGTATTTAAATGTTATATAACGCTAGCCATATCATTAGATGCATACACAAGGAAATATGATATTTATGATAATATTGTGTTGTTTTGGGAGTTTCACATTTCTCTACTTCGTTAAATCAATAGTCGTTTTCAATTATAATTTTGTAAACAGAGTTCATAACGTGTAAGTTCGTTGTGTGCATCAATATTATGATATAATTCTATGTTTGAAGTATTCCAGTACTTCCAGCGGACGTTTGTTACTGCTCATTAATTTAGGTCGTTTAGGGAAACCCACGAGTTTTGTTGGACAATTGAGAAATTTGATCTGTCAAACAGCAGAAAATTTAATAAATTATCTAAACCAATCGTAATAAACCAAAGTTAAAGTTGAACACTTTGGATCCTCTTTTTTTCTAAATTTTGTAAACCGATTTGCTTTTACTTTTCATTTTTGGTTCAGCTATTCTTTCTTGTGCTTCACTGAAGTTGGCAACCAACAGACAGCAAAAGCCAGGACTGCGGTGAATGAAAGGTTGCCGTTCCGGTTTCCCGAATGGGAAAAGAGCGTTTTGAAAATATGCTTCATGGCATCGGCGTCTCGGTGCTTGTCTGCTGTCAAGAAAACGGCCGATATGCTCATGGATCTCCGCCCGGCGTTCCGCATATCCGGCCGGCCGTGGAGACCGACCATTTCTCTACAGACGGCGGCGACTATACGAACCCACAAGGCAGTACTGCACTGCGGGCTCTGTATCGTACGCCTTGATAATTTTTTTTTTACTTTTATTGATTTTTATTTACAACGAAAATTGTTATATCTATGCTATATTTTACCCATTATAAAGTGTTTGATAGTAGATTTAATACGTTACATTATGAAACTATCTATCGATTTCCTCAATGATTATTCCGATTAGGGAACATTTAACGGGCCTCTATTTTACCATCAACAATTGTTGCATTCAGAATTCTACTTCTAACTCATCCCCTGACAACTCTAAGCCGTAACTTACTCGTGGTCAACAGATCAGTATCTACCCAAATACTGACTACTATTTTTGTAACAAATTTTGAGACCATCAGCGGAGGGCTCTAGGGCTCTACGTGGTGGCCTTTCTTCCCGAGGCAGATACTGCCTTAGGTCGAGTAGTAATGGTCTTATACCAATACTCCCTCCACGTGTTCACCGTACAGGAACTACACTCCATTAAAAAAACCAAACTTTTTACTTTGTTCGATGAGGGCAATGAAAGGCCAATGTGTAGATGCTGAAGTTCGTTTGCTCAGCTTCCACGCCTAACCAATCGATGGTCGATGTAACTAGGGGAAATGGGTTCATCGCTTACGTTTGAACATTCTAGCGAGCTTACTTGTTGGTACAAATAAAATTCTATAGTTTTCCTCAATTCGTCGTCATTCAAGATAAAAGTTTTCCATCCACTCCCAGGAGCAAACTTTTTGAAGCATTTTTTGTAATTGCGCTAAACAATTGTTTATCAGCTTCCTCGGTTGCGAACCGAGCGTAAATTCATACGAAAACACGCATAAATAGTGGCTCACGAAACCACAAGAAAGAAAATAGTTTCTAATCTACAGTGGATTGTTCAACACACTTTTTCTTCATGAAGTTATGCTTTAGGTATTACGTGATGTAAAAATCTAATTCTCCTACATAAAAAGAATTGTTGGTTAATGGCATTAAAACAGAAATGCACTACTTTCCTAGCTACCTGTTACTTCAGTAGAACATTTCACCGAAAAATAAATAAATGATATAAAATATACTTCATTTGGGATGCGTCGGAATTAACCAAACCCGTGTGGTTTTTTCTTGCTTTATTTAAGATATCGATTTTGGGGCCATCCACCTCCCCTCATCAGTCTTCGGTTTCCCGCTTCTCACCCGGAAACCAATTCACTCTTCACATTCACTTGCAGTTCGAAAAAAACACATCCCAACAATAAAAATCAAGGCTGATAAGGGGAGGCGGATGCTTCCGAAAACGATCTCTTAGGGAAAACAAGTAAAAAGCACATGGGCATGATTAGTTTCAATACACCCCAAAACCGGCTCGAAAAAGGAATAAAACAAAAGTAGATATGAAATATGCTAGTCAATTCCAAAATTTTATGAAATCTGCGTATTGACAGTGAACTATAACAAGAATAAGTTCTAAATCAGTAGCGTCATTATCACGGTTAAAAAAAGTCAAATTCTTATTTAAAACGCCTGGTTCAACGATAGATACTAAACCTGAATACCACTCCAGTTAAGCTGGTGCTCTAAGGTTTTTGTTAGCTTATAATCCATTATTTCCGCGGGCTAGCTATCTGGGATATTGTCGGCACCTAACATTAATTCGACCTCACGTGTTAAAATTTTATTTATTTTTATTTATTTATATATTTTTTGAAGTTGGCTTTTTTGTAAGAAGTCTGGAGATGGTTCTGGTCGTGGTCTGGATCGTTATTTCTACATTTTTAGCCCTCCCACACGTTGTGAAAAGGTTCTGAAACCTACTCTAGCCTATATGCGGGTTACGCCCTCGTTCTCGCTAATAAATACATCCATACAATATGTACAATTAAAATTACAATTAATCAAAAATATCAACCTAGGTTGGTGGGTTTATGGGGTAATTGATATTCCACCATAGAACCGCCCATGCCTACACTACTATCGTACTAATAAATACATTCATCAAACATTAACCAATCATTCTGTATTTACAAATTAAAAAATGCGGAGCTACTGGCGCATTTAATATTACAACAGTGACTTCGCCCATTCACTCGGAAAGATATAGCCTAAATCGGTGGGCCTGTGGAGTACTTGATATTCCTACACAACCCACCAATAACACTCACTTTCGCGCCAATGAATACATTCATTCTAACACAAATCCATACTTACGATTGTAAGCTCGTTAGAATGAGCATTTTTTAACAATGAATAAATTATTATTAATTAATCAATAGACAATTATTCATACGGAAACGTCTAGTTTTATTATAAGATCGGATAGCCAAGGAGCTACTAAGGCATGAACGTGTAAAGCACATCAAAATTAGACACTATACCCAAAATCTGGGGAAACAACCTGATGATACCAAAACATAAGGGAATTTCGGCCAACGAAAAAACTGACTCACTAGACAAAGTATGATCTGCAAGGCCATACGTAGGCCCTGAATCGATTCTTGGCTTAACAAAAACTAAACACAGAATCCCCCATCACAGAATGTCGAAATGTCAGGGGGTCGAAAAAGGCAAAAGGAGTGGTGGGTAAACTCTAGAGACGCAGTGACAGGTGCAGTGACGGCTAAACACCGAACATAGGTTTTTGTTGGCTACTGGCATCTGAGTACATGTACACATGTACAACTGGGTAAATTGATGACTCCATTTGTAGGCTAAGGCGGCTTCAGACATGCGGTATTCGCCGAATACCCATTGCCTACAAACTAATTGAAAAAATATATTTATTTATATTTTTATATATTTAATTATTACTTTATTTATAAAACAATTTATGATTTTTGATGAGGAACTCCAAAAATGTTGCAGTGTTCATAAGAAAAACAATTGTTTTTGTATAAATTAAAACATCTCTTCTAGTTAGCAAACGTTTATTAATGAAAAATAAAAAGTTTTAAATAGACCATGGTAAGTTGAAATACACACACACACACACACACACACACACACACACACACACACATATATACATACATATATATATATATATATATATATATATACACAAACCAATTCACGTTTACCATCTTTTATGTAAATTATGTCTATACGGGAAACATTATAAAATGAATTTTTTTATTCCTACGGAGGTTGGAGTAATTCCAGGATAGCATTATAAAGATATGAATCATCTCGTAAATGAGGATTTTGTTCCTTTTATCGTTACTGAAGTTTTAGGGATAAGAGTACATAAACAGTCTTATACTAGCCTATGTTGAATAACGAATTCTTTGAACGAATTATATTTTTTTGTACCTTAGATTTTGTTTGTACATAATTTTTATTTTCCTTTGTTTTTTGTTAGTAAACATTTTACTCAGGCCTCTAAATACCTCATGTTATTGACCCAGTCATATACTACAATTTAACTCCAAATTATCCTTCATTCCGACTCCCTCGTCCGTGACCTTTCCACTCTTTTTTCCCTACCAATCCCCCTAGGAGGATGAGGCGTCGCTGGCCTCACCGCCAACTGCGCACATCCATCGTGTTCGTGTCTTCCACTCATAGAAGTTGCCTATTGTTGACTGGGTGGCTTACTTTCACGATTGTCATGCTAAAAAAATGCTGTTAAAAGGACCTATCTATTGGCATACATGGATTTTAATAAAATTACTTGTGCTTCATTGGTCGATACGGTCAAAGTAAAATCGGGACTATACAAAAAGATATTATTCTTATCATATGAGCATCGTATCATATGCATCTTAAGATATGATTACATGGTATACAGTAATAGAACAGCATACATTATTTCATGGAAAGTTATAGTAACTTCCTTGCGTGCGTTGGGAATGATTTCGAATTATGGATATACTGCCAGTTTGTATTATTTAATACAAGATGATCCTTATCAATCATCTGAGAATCAATAATTTATTACTATTCCATAATCAACATTTTTCTCGAGACTTTATCCGTTGATTATGTGTAAAAGGCAATTTATTGCCTAATAGTTTAAGATAATCCTGGATATATGACTTTCCTGTAGACAATTTAAACAAAATTCCACAATAATTTTTCGTAAATGCAAAGGTTGTTTTTACGTTTCAATTCTTTAAATTTTTGAACAATGAGATAATTTATTTTTTATTGTACAATTAGTCACCTTGCGTCTCCTTTTATCAATTAATGATGTATTTACTGATAACGACAATGTAAAGTTTCACTCGTCACATTCACTGACAGTTTCCTTAAATAAAAACGTCAATTTGAATTGTAGATTAATGTTTCAAGATTAGGCTATTTACACAATTCCAAAATAGGCGTGATAAAACTCCAAGAGGGTGACGAAAAAATTTGTATCAATCATTGAAAAGCATGTTTAATCAAAAGACGGTTTATTTATATTAATTTAGCGGGTAATGAGTGAAATATGCCCATTGTCCATTGTAAAGATAAATTGTTAACTCTAATAATAATTTTTCATAAATGCTTTTATCATAAAAAAAAGTTAAAACTTGTAAGTAGGGCAATTAGTATCTACTTGATAATAATAATTTCAGCGTATGAAAGTTTAAGTTTACCACATTTAGAAACAAAGACTTCAATGATATAGTTTTCTTCTATGCTCATTACCAAGCAGCAGGTGTCAGAACGGTAAAACAATATATAAACATATATATAACGAACACTACATATGTTTTCAGAAATAGACAGGAAGGGGTTGTGATAACTGAGGAGTAAAATTTACTTATTAGCGAGAATGGAGTTGGTTCAACCCAGGTCAAAGGAATATCTGAGTACTCTGGGAGAGTGAACGTGACCAGACTTTTATATTTGTAAAACGTGTTGTGATTATGGTAATTTATTTTAACGAATGTAATTTATTTGCGTGAAAGGAAGGGGTTGTTAAACTTCGCCCCGAGGAATATCGAGCACTCTGGAGGAGTGAATCTGACCAGGCCTTGATACGAATGAGAGGCTAGCATTTTAAGACATCGATGTAGCAGAGAGACAGTAACAGATCGATGCTCGCAAATTGCTCCCGGTTGAAAAATTCACATGAAAGACCAGAAAAAGAAGTAAAAACACGTAGAAGGCCAGCGATGACCTCAGCTGCTTGTTCCCCGCATTATTATTAAGATACAGCATAAGTTCGCACAATTGAAGTTGGCAAATGCCAAAATCTTGAAATTTAAAAGTATCCAATTCATTACAACTAACCAATATGGGGCAACAAATAACTGACTTGTCTTAAAACAAAAAACAACATTGAAAACTTGTTGTTTACCTTTGTACAATGTTATTAATACTTTTACACTTTTTAGATTAAAATTTAAAAAAATGTATATAATTTTATTAAAACTCAGGAATTTCTGATCTCTTTTAATTTGGTTTTAATTCAGATAAGTATGTTGTAAATAATATAACGATAAAAAAATACATATAGTTTAATTTATATTTGAACGTATAAACTACTTAATGATATCAACAATCCATTACAACATTCTAATACAAGTCAGCTCTTTTAATTTTAAGTTTATCTATTTCTTAATTATTGTTTCATTGCTAATGAATTATTTGCAATCTGCCTAACGTCAATTCAGAATAAATTCATAACAGGTTTCTAAAAAAGGTTCGTTTATCTTGGGAATTTCCTAGGTAGTATTTTATTACAAGCATTGTTAACCATATTCTCAGAACAACAATGATACAAATCAATAAAGTTATTTATGGACATATAATTTAAAACATCCGAAGGTTTCATCTACACACGTATTCATTGAAGATTATTTGCCTATGGATAGTTATATATATCTGATGGATTTTGGACCTAAAAACTTGTACAATATTGTTTTAGCGATTTGTCATTTATATCCTAGAGGGTTTAAGCTTCATTAACAACCTGAAATTTTTCGTTATGGAGTAGTGTGGCAGCTGTGTGATATAGCACACTGGGAAAGATGCAATTAACAAAAAAATGAAAAGTGGGTTTCAATCATTTACCTAATTATATATCAGGATCAAGAACAACTAACTTGCTACAAGTGTCTTTATTTGACGACTAGGGGTAAAAATAAAATTAATATGATTTGTATATTCTTTCATAATTGTTTAAATAATTATATATATACCTTTCACCTTTCAAAATACCTTTCACATCACCTTTTTGTAGTATATATTAGAATTTTCTCTAAATTTAAGTTGTGTTTACTACTTCTAAGCTCCTGTTTCGCGTTTAAGGTCGCGATTACTTCATCATTAAATATATGGAATTCTTCTGGAGTTGTTTTATACGCTCCAGTGACGATGATGTTTGCATTTTTACTTAAAAACGTTTTAAGATTTTTATATTCAATTTACTATCACAATGTCCAAAAGAACGCTGTAAGAAAAATACGCCATTGTTGAAAATTACATTAAGCAAAAAAATTCGATATCAATTTCATTAATATCAGGAATCAGCATATGTTACCAGGAGAAACATACCAACCTGCATATTGATAAATAAATTATTATCGATCAAGATTATTACAATTGGATCCTTAAATCTACACGATTTTTCTGGGTTGCCATTATATATCTAATCTAAAGGTTGGTTTTCCCATATTTTAGGTACAGTGACACTCTAATGCTTTACACCACCCTGTTTGCAATGATAACATATTGGTAGTTAAAAGATTATTAAATGATTCAATGGAAGTATCAAATTTAATTGGGAAATATAAAGGTGTGCTAATAACGATGTGCTAATAACTACTTATACCAATGGCACCAACAGATATGCCGTTCCAATTCAAACGATAGCATTTCCAATTAAACTGGGTAACGAACGATAAACAAATTACAAGGTCAATAATTTTAATTGTGTAGATTGAATTTAGGGATTCTATGTTTTTCTCATGAACTATACGATGCACGCGCCCATGTTGTTTTATATATGCCAAATGGAAACGTTAATAACTGGGTATATTCAAGAATACTGCAACGAACTTAAAGTTGAAAACAACAATAATTACAAACTAGCAATCAAAATAACGTCAAATAAAACTTTATTATCCTCCCGGGCAATGTTTGGTAATACAGTTAGTTAGTTCTACACTGAGAGACAAAAAATTGGCACTCTTAATATTTGTAATTATCTCTTCGTCAATCCTCCAATGAATTTACAATATTTCGTTCGTTTTAAAGATTAGAAGTAAATAAAACAGATAAAATCTCTCACTTGCTTTTACAATTGGATTTTGTAAATAAATTTTTCAATAGTCTATCTCATATTTGTTGGTTTAAAGCATCAGATTCGGCTACTGTTGGAAATTGGAAGGTCAAAGTATGTGGCCAGGGCGCTTAACATTTCCAAAACAATTGTCCGGAAAGGTCTTCCATTGCTGCCAAAATACTGGAAATGACTCCAGGAGGCATGGGTCAGGTCGCCATCGTGGTACAACTCAGAGAGATAGTTTTATTGTCTGATTGTATTTCATAATCCACAGCCTACCGCTGTTGAGATCAAGAAAAGACTCAACAAGTTAGAAACGTTAATGTAAGTTTAGGCATATAGCACAGAACAGATTCATTAATTTTCGCAAGAATTTCATATGGACTAAAATCTTGTTTTCCGATGAGTCACGGTTTATGAGCCCCAGCAGCATTTTCACTCCTGAGAAACGATGGAGATAGTGGTGTTATGAACTTCTATGGAAGGTCGCTCTAGCTTGATCTTTATCAGGGTTCCCTAACAGCTATATATTCAAGATAAGTTATCAGAAGAAGTTCCTTATATGCATTAATCGGCGACGGTTTTATTTTTATGAAAGACAATGGAACGTCCCACATAGCTAGGATCGTTAGTGACTATTTGGAACGGCCTTCAATTCAATGTTTGGAGTGGCTAGAATGTAGAACCGACTTAAACCCTAAAGATCAACTGTGGTTTGAGTTGCCGAAGAGGGTAAAAAGTTGCCCAATGATATCCGAGAATTTTCGGGAATTAAGAATGGCGCTGTTAGATGAAAATATTTAGAACCTCATAAAATCGATGACAAGTCGAATGCAAGCGTGATCAACGCAAGAGCAGGACATAATCCGTACGAAACCGAATTTTTTCTTCGTTTCCATAATAACACTGCTGGTAAAATTTTATATTTTCTTTAAAAAATATCAAGTAGAGAACAAAAAATATAAGCTATAATGATTGCCCGTATTGACATAAATAAAACGAGAGTGGCCATTTTATGCCTCTCAGTGAATATAAATGGTACGGTGGACATTTTCATAGGTACTCCGCTCCTATTTAATATGTGCCAACGGGAAAATATAATTTCTCTTACCAAAGTACGATTTTATTACTTTGTAAACATCAGAGAGATCCCGTAGTTCTTGAAAATGCTGTGAGGTGGGGTGAGCATGGCAATTTTTTGGAAACAGAAAGATAGTTATGTGAGTGAGACTCCAAAATGTGCAGCAATACTTTGTCATCATATCAGACCTTTCTCGAAATTTAGTCTTTAGTCTACGTCTCTTTGATGAGAAATAGTTGAATATTGAAAGTTCTATACATAGAATATTACAGGTGTATGATCCAAAGTATGGTATTTCATTGGTGCTAAGAAAATTTGAAGTTAAGTTTCAGTTTGTCTAAGATTAATAAATATTTTTTGACTTCATTTATCTATATCTACAACCGTACATGTATTATATACAACCAGCAGATTGGATTTCAGACTGTATGTCGAAAGTTTTGATTTCAACGGTAAATTTGATTGTCGGTTGAGTAGGTAATAAAAAATTTTAAATCGTTTTTTCAGTGTCTGTTTTTTTATCGTGTGTGTGGAGTCCAAGTTAGTCTTCTGTGAAATGTTAGTCCTAAATAGTTAACTTTGTCTGATTGGGGAACAGGTTCATTGTATAACTATATGCTAGGACGTCTCACGACGGAGTGTAAAGGTGATATGTTGTGATTTTGACTTTGATTAATAAATAAAACTGCGTTTCAAGGCCCACACGCTTAATGACATTGTCTTCACATTCAGCGGTATCAAGTTCTGACGTTAGTTCTTCTGTATACCGGCAAACACTAAACATCAATTAAACCAATGAATGATTTATAGTAGGTATTTCTTTAATCTCTAGTTGATGTTTTAACCTTTTGGAGTAGCACAGACACCAAATTAAAACCGCTTTAATATTTTAGATGGCGTAAAAAAAATCAATTCGTAGAATATCAAAGATTGAAAATATAGTATTTTTATGACATGCCCTTGAGTTCGAAACATTACATTCTCGACAAACAAACCGCCTCTAAGGCGGGGCTTGATTCTGGGACTAAGAGTTAATTGTCGAAATTACGGAAAATGACAGCCTTTGCTGGCTGGCAAAAGCAATTTTCTACGGAACATGCGGAATGCAAAGGACAAATCAAATAAGAAACAGAAAAGTAACCAGCATCTTCCATGGAAGTTTGTACTTTTCTGTCGGTTATCCTATCTCATTTGTAATAAAAAATAATACAAACAAGGAGAAGGGAAAGTTATAAACAACCTCAACAATCTAAAAATTCTATACATACATATTTAACTCGATATCAATAAATTTTTTAGGTGGTAACACTGTTTACAAATTCTGCCAAGAGGCATTTGCTCCCAGTAGAAGATTACCATTTGGGTTTCATGCTCGGAACAAAGGAAAAAATAAAATTAAGAATCGACTACAGGTGATGTGATATATTATTTGAAACCCAACTAAGAGGAAAAATAAAATTCGAAAGACAATCCAATGGAAATTGTAGCAAGAAAGAAAGAGAGAGAGGAAAGTTAAGACGAGGGCAACTTACTTATAGACCTGTGCCTCGCCAGTTTCTCAAGAAAGGGTTAAAAGTTTGTGTTGTCTGGATAAAGGACTAAGAATATTTAAATGAAACGAAAAGTTTGTATTACACTAAGTCTGGATTAGATCTTAGAGAGACTCACACATATAAAGAAAGCACTATAATATAAAAGCTTAAAAAAAAGACGACTTCTCTGATTTGGTCGACATTAAGGTTGGCGTACCACAAGGTAGCCTCCTAGGCCCGATGTTGTTCTAGCTTTACACAACTGATCTATTATCGAAGCAAATAAATAACCTTGGCGATATTTGCGGATGGCACAGCTGGCCTCTCAGCCGAAATAATATACACGTGCATCCACTAACTTGTAAATAGCAGTCACTAACATCTATGGCTGAATAGATAATCAAAAGGTCAAAACAAACCGTAAACCGCTACAGATGAATTTTACATATGGAAAATTAGTAAACAAATCTAGCATCTTCAATGGTTGAAATAGTTCCATCCCAGAAGTCACATAAATATTTAGGAATGAAAATAAATAAAAATATAAATTAAAAAGCACGTATCAAAAAGAAAACGGAAAAACTGGATTTCAAATACTTATGGTATTAGCAATAATTCCCGGCTATCAATACAAAATAAACTTTTATTTATAATTCACTAGTTTTTGTGCCAGCTTGAACAATTCAATTCAATCTTTCAATTAATTAAGGTTTTTAGTTAATCATAATAGGTTAATCATAGTTATAATCATATTGGAACTTGTAAGAATGGCATTCAACTTTTGCGGTGTAATATAAAAGAAGATAAACTCATACTATAAAAAGACCACCTGCTAAATAATTATCAGTTCGTAAGAAGACTGAAGAGGACAAACCCATTTGAGCTAGTTCTTTAAAAAGTTACGAAGTGAACTTACCTAGATAAACTGTGACGCTAATTTGTAGTCTAAACTGTATTTATTACCGAATTAGCTATCGCAAAATTAATATCTGGGCTCATTTGACAAGTTTTAATAAATATTTTGTACAGAGAAGGAAACAGTTGCCATCAAACTGTTGAATACTTGTTTATTTGGGCCTCAATTTGTCTTCCCTACATAGCCCCGCATGGCATATTGTCAGAGATGACTGCCGAAATCGATTCGCCATACGGAAGCCTGCCCCTTTTGTTTGCTCATCAGGCAAATTGCCAACGTGCTATGAGTAAACAAAGGAAAATATCCCTCATAAGCAAAAAAATTGAACACTTTGGATGAGAAAAAGGAGGGTTGCGTTCGACTCAACAGTTTAATTAAAACAAATGAATGAACGATAACGTCCTGATAAATGTGTAAAAGAATTTGTATACAGTAATTAAATTTCTGGATCATTATTAATTCAAAGATATTAATTAGTCAAGCGGACTACGAAAACCAGGGGATTATATGTATTTAAAAATCTCTATCGATCTGAGGTACTTGAATAGCGTATTGTGCCTCAAGAGGTTATACCAAAATATTTTCTATGTGCATGAACCAATCCAAAAGGTAGTATTAGGAATAATTCAAGAGATATTTGTGTCTGGGTTAATAGGATAAAATCCTCCACTTCTCATACTTTATCACTGCGTATAACCCCGATTATGGCGCACGATCTAGCCAATCTTTCAATATCATGTTTTGAGATGACATGACATTGCAAACCTCGAATTTGTAAAAACTGTTAATTGCAGGGGTTTTGGATTGACTTTATAATTTACATAATTAAACATAAATTAACTCTGACAAGGTGTTGGTTGTTTTGTGTTTTTCTTAGATTATTTTGAATTGGATGGCCTATTAAATAATTCACGATTTACGCATTAAATACATTAATAGATAGGATTGGAAAACTTATACTTTAATATTGGACGGAGGTTTTGTACATTCCTAAAATAGGTACTGCTGTTAGACCACGGTCATTTGATTTATACGCATTTGTACAATATTGATGACCTTCATACTATTGTTCTAGCACGCTTCGTGATAACAATCTTCTCTATAAAGATTGAATGGAGACGTATTTCATGGTCAGAGTCATGGCCGGATATGAATTTTCGTCTGTACTGCTCCTAAAACATAATGTATACCAGGACGTGAGTCCGGTGACATTCAACCGTCGTATTTGGGTTCGGGCGAAGAATAAATAATCCATGTTGGCCTAAGGTGAAAACAGTTTGAACAGTTCTATTATTCAGATTGGCTTTGGCACTGAAGTTTATATAATATATTCATATTTCATTTCTTTACATCTACAACTGAATATTTGTTATATAAAACTAGCAGATTTTGGATGATTTCTATTTGCGAGTGTGACATTAAGCATGATAGATAAAAAATATCAGGTCTCTGATCAATATTCTCTCCAGTAGCCTAAGGGATAATTGAGTGGAATGGAGTAATTGTATTTGTGTGTATATGTGATCGTGTAAACGTAAGTAAAGTTTCTAGTAGATTCTAATGTCATACAGGTATGTGTATGATGAAAATTCTGATTTTAATAGAAATTTGATCGTCGGTTTCGTAGGTAGTTAAGCATAATAAATGTTTTGTTAAGTGACTTTTTTTAATCGTTGTGCGGACTCCAACTTAGCCTTCTATTAAATGTAATTCCTAATAAGTAACCTTGACAGCAAAAAGTGTGTAAAACAGCAGAGCGACTATATTTTTTTATATATTTATAAAACATTAAGGGTTTATAATAAATAAATTTTTTTAGTAAGGGTTAATAATGTAATATAAGTATTCAGAAATCTTGATATGCGGTCTAGTGTGATGTAGGTTTCAGAAAAACATTTCTTTATCGTGCCAACGTTTCGATCTTTATTGAGACCATCTTTAGGGCCTAGGATTTACAAATATTATTTACATTTAACAAATACATGTAGGATATGGAAAAAGTGAATTTATACAATATTAGTTAAATGTAAACAATGTTTGTAAATTCCAGGCCCTGAAGATGATCTCAGTAAAGATCGAAACGTTGACACGATAAAGAAAATGTTTTTCTAAAATCTACGTCATACCAGGCTGCAGCTCACGATCTCTGAATAATCATCGACTAACTAATCACTACATACTATTTATTATGGTTTTCACACAATAACCCAACACGTTTTCCTCATTTTTTTAACATTGATTTTAGATAACAGTTTTTTTTTTTTTTTTTTTTTTTTTTTTGTGGGGATTCAGTCTTCCTTTTTTAGTAGGAGGTACAACAGCAAAGAAAAAACCAGATGCATTATTGTTACAAACAACAAGAACTTTCAAAAATATGATAACCAAAAATGCAGAAAGTACCACATAACAAAGTAGGTTTTAATATGATAAATTTAGCCGTATATATATATATATTTCTAAAAGTCTACAGACCTATAGGTAAATCATACAATCTACAGGTCAACAGGATATTATGTTTGTTTGTACATATACCACTAAATAATGCAGAAAAACAAACTCTTATAACCGAAATATGTA
>CM077111.1:10725565-10746627 GCA_039619505.1 Cimex hemipterus | reverse complement strand
TAATGCAGAAAAACAAACTCTTATAACCGAAATATGTAGTGAAATCATCAATGACCAGAGATGAAACACAGATCATCCAATAAATTTGTTGACAACTGGATTAATTTTTATTTTATTCTTATTAAACAGTTAGACGGTGGTTTTTAGGTTTTTTTAACCGGATTTAAAGGAGGAAATTATTTTTAGGAGACGCACTTCGAGACACTGACGAAGGAGACTGTCCAGACCTTCAGGGGGAATAAGATCGAGCGAAAGATCACTTCAGAGACCAGGGGATCACCCACGATGTCCAGCGATCTGCTCCAGCAACTGAATCTACATCAGCTGAATCTGTTAAATTTGGCCGAAGGTGGGTGAAGGATTTCAAGATTTTATGTGTCCATTTTAATCTAATTGTCCTGAACTCACGTAATCCGTATGGGACAGGAGTGTTCCTTGGAGGATGTAAAATTTATTTAACAAAATTCAGCTCTTTCAATTTCACCAGTGCATTAAGTGCCTAAATGTCCGAGGTATAAATTAGAACACTATCCGAGTCGTACAGGTATTTTGAATCCCGATTATCACTTTTAATAGAATTCAATAACCCCATGAATGAGTGGGCCAAGAAGTATTTACTGACGTGTGAATTTAGCTGAATAAGAAAAACAATTGTTTCAATTTTTTATAATATACAATAACTTCCGAACAAAAAAAAAATTCTTCAACAAAGTACTCAGGTTTAGTGAATACGGTAGGCACTGATTTGTTTTTATTAACATTATTTATTAATATATTTAACTTGAGTTTCATCCCAAAAAGGAGTTAGTAACACCCCAGCATACATCAATAAATATATATCTTTACTCCTACATAATTATAATTCTAGAGTTAGTGACAAGTTGAGCTATATCGGACAAGAACAGGGAAAATAAAAAGGGTCTTAAAAATTCGCCCTATACACCCCGTCTGATACCGAAATGACTCTCCGTCTACGAACTTTAGTAAACTCATTATCACTCAAAACCCTAACGATCTGCGGTAAATTTACGCTAATTTTGAAATTATAAAGTCTGTACCATAGTTTAGTATCATCTCACGTAATCGTATTTGTACAATTTTCAAACTTATTTATAGCTTTTGATTATGGAGGAAAAATATGCAATCATAGTAGGGCAGAAAGTGATTGGAAATAACAAGGGGTAGAAAAGTTAAAAAAATCAAGGGGAAAACTTGGACATTCGACCGCTATGCGACAAATGGGAGACCCTGACATCCTAACATCCACGGCCACCGGTAACCATAAATAATAAAAACGACGAAAAGAAAGTGTTATCATTAACATGATTTGGAAAGTATGCAAATTTAAATTGTCGACTTCTACAGTTAAAAAAAGCGAAGTTAAAACAAAACTAAGGGCATTAAGCGTCTGATGAAAATACTAGGAGTAATGTCTAAGATGGTTATGTAGTTTTAATTCACTTTGTTTTTTCATATCTACATTTTAACAAACTGTAGCAGACTATCAAAGCTTGCAATTGAACAATAGTGGTTGTCATATGTAAACGTAAGGTTTTATAGTCAATTGTTTTACCTTTCGAATATTATTGGGTCTACGCATTTACCCATGATTTATTATATGTATATGAAGATGAGAACGGCCTATTTAGAAAAACCATATGGCTTAGTGGGAAGCAGGTGGAGGAGAGATAAATTGACTAAGCCGGGAACAAAGTAGGAAAGATTGTAAGTGCTAGGATTTCTTGAGTATGGTAGCAAACATCGGCAGCTTCGACGACATTTAATTTGTTAAATGCAGCACCGGGCCTTATTGTGGCAGTTGACTCGAGCCCTTTCATGTTATACATTATCACTGAATCCATCTGACGGTAAGTTTTTCAAAAATACTATTGACAATTTGGGTATTTCTGATTCGAAAGTATTTTAAAGGTAAACGTGAGCAAAAAAATCACGGAAAAGTAGTACCAGTTATAATTTGTTTTGAGAATTTCACATAGGATCGGATATCCTATAATCCATGTGCCAGAACCACTAAGCAACGGATGTGCGACATTTTATGTCGGTTGACGACGCGCGTTAGACGATTCCAGAATAATGAAAGTCAAACTGATTGTTTAGTAAAATATTTTGTTAAATATATTTATTTTTCTGTATCGGATTTTTCATTGTTCAGATAATATGGCCAAATGTTTCTTCTACAAGGAATGTTGATACGTTATCGAAAAACCAATGAAGACTAGTGATTGGCACTTAAAGAAGTTTATAATAGCAAAATATATGGACAAGGACTTGACAATAACTGAACTGTAGAGCAATCCTCAAAAGAAAATCTCTTGAAAGAAAGAACGGCCGGAAAGAAATTTTACGGAAACACAGGATTGGAATTTCCGATATTCACAATAGATTAAAGTAGAATTTTAAGTTTTTTTAAAAAATTTATAATAATTATACCAAAATAAAATTACTCATGTAATTACCAATGTTTTCTTTCAGTTATACGTATAATCTTATTAGTTAAAGTTGAGTTAACGAGCGCACATCCGACCTTTAAATAACTACAGTAGACATTCAAAATATTTCATGTGTAATTAAATGTTGGATGTTTTCATTCATCCGGTGTAGGCTTATTTACATTCCGGGTCAGTATTTTGACTATTCATACGCCAAGAATAATTAAATTCATAAGTTTTTTAAAAATATTCCTACAAACAAACATTGAATCGTTCAACATTAGTTGTTGTGTCTACCGAAATATAAGGCATACTCTCAATTTGAGTGAGAAAATTTTACCAGAGCCCTGTTTACAACATTAATTGTCGTGATATGAATTGTCGGCGGACTTCTTGGGTTTATATATACATATAAAATATCCCCTTTTATCCAACTGTTACGACTTGTCCTACATTTTCCGCCGCTGAATGTCCTCATCATCTAAATTAGCTTGAATTAGACCTCGGAAATGGGCGGTGGTCTGCCCTCATGAGGTCAAATATCTCGCAATTCCTAATTTTTAAAACAGGCTACAAGAAAAACTGCATTAATTTTAGTCTTGGCTGACTGCATGGCCTCTAGTTTTGACAAATTTGGTCTGGTGTGACATTGAGGCAGCACATCAAATCAATATTCCAAAGGGTTCAATTGTTTAATATTTAATTGATATTAGTATTCGATCTGTGTATGGTTCTCATGGAATTTTTATTTTAGATGATCTACAGAAAAAACCATTGGCATCGAAGCTGATTCAGACAAATTCGAAGGTATCCAAATAATAATTGTTTTACAAAATATTTAAATTTAATAACATTACTTGTAGATTACAGACACTGTAAAGCAAACTCAGTCATCGGCTAAAGCCAAGGATAAAAAACAGGTCGAGTTCACCGGCAGCTTCACAGCCAACTTTGCCCAAGAGTGCTTAGATGCCCACAATGAAAAACGAGCTATTCACAAAGCCCCACCATTAAAACTCAGCAAAGAAGTATTGCTTTTTGTAGTGCTATTTGTTTAAATATCTTACGCATAATTTAAATGTATCACCTTTTAGATGAGCAAATTCAGCCAGGAATGGGCTGATAAACTTGCTGCTAGTGGCAGAATGCACCACAGGTAAACCATTTTTTTTCTAGGCCACTTTTTGGTCGTGAAGTTAGTTTATGTGTCCACTAGTATTTTAGAGGTATAAATGTTGTTTCAACCTTAACATGTCACATCTCAGAGAGATGATCATTTTTATTGTTTTGTATATAATTTGCAATCAATATGTTGAAATCAAGTAACGACCTACAAAAAATTAGAACCATTGAAAGTTTGCACACTAAAAGGCGAAAACTTTAAGCAATTGGATTATGTGTGAGAAGGCTTGCAGCTTGTCCAAAACTTCTGACAAGACACAGAAGAGCTCACAATAAATCACTGATTACCTGGATGTTTGTATTCAACCTCACTTCATGTGAATGTATATTTTCTCTCATTGGTATGGCCATTCCCCGCAGATTTGGGTGAGGCCTTCCCTTCCTCCACCTTCTTTTTGTTTTTCTGTGAGTTGGATTAAGGGAGGTCACCAATTCTATGGAGGAGCCCATGTTTATTATCCACGTTTCCTTGGATATACTTTTCTTCCCACCAAGGTTGAATGCCCAGCCACCAGTAGGGTTATTAAGTCTGGTTTATCCCACTCCTTTAAAGTGTGACAAGAGGGCGTTTTTGACCTTGCCTCAGTTTGGGGATTGGATTCACCTTGGCTCCTGCTATAGTACTCTTTAGGGGTGGTTTTTCTCCTTTGCTTTACGTAACGGCCTGGGTGGAGCTCCCTATTCCCTACTACTACCAATGATTCCCCTGGCCTCCGGTAGGAGAGACTTTGTACAGTTTGCAAGCGTTGAATTCTTTTTTCCATCTAGTAGGGTAGGACAAACATTAAAGTGTCCAGTGTGTGCTCCAATCCAGTTAATGCAGTTTGGAGGGTTTCTACACAAGTGATTTTCTCTCCCACGTTCGCAAATCTCCTGCAGCATAAAAGGGTGGATTTTTCAATAGTAGAATGCTGCCCAAATCTCATCGGGAGTGTTGAATGTGAGGACTAAACTATTACATTGGGAGTGAATATATTTATTAAGTGAAAGAGGACCAATGGTGGAAAGTATGGGAAGGTGATGGAGGAATATTGAGTACTAATTGATGCAAATGGTACATAAATAGGAAAACATGTACTTAAGAATGAATGAGAGTGTGTGGCTGTTTTCAAAAACTGAATGCATTCAGGGCTGAAATGACACTGCTGTTGACAGTCTCTAGAGCTGAACCTTAACAGAAGCCTGATTCCAGACTGCCAAAACCAAGATAAGTGATTCTTGCGGCCTTGTTATGAGAAGTTATAAGTTTAATTCTGTATATATGCTTTAATTCTGTATATATGCATACGTACATGTGCGTAGTTAACCTTATATGAATCACTTATCAGTAAGAGATACATTCAATTGGCACATTCAGTTATAAAGTATTGATTATGAAATTTAAAAACTTGTAAACTGAGTTTCACGTATGTTTAAAAATGTTAATTTTCTGGTTTCAAAAATAAATTAAATCTCTAATTATTTCAGGCCTAACAATTCCTATGGAGAAAATCTATTTCTTAGTTGGTCATCTTCAACTCAAGAGATTCACGGAATTGATCCCGTGGAAAACTGGTATGCTGAGATAAGTGATCATCAATTTCATAAGGAACCAGTCTCATTGAAAACTGGTATGTGTACTAAAAAGCCAATTTTCCCATAAAAAATAAAATAAAAAGTTCATATGTTTAATGTTATTTTTTAAATTAAGGGCACTTTACTCAAGTGGTCTGGCTAGAGAGCGCAAAACTTGGAGTTGGAGTAGCAAAAAGCCAGGATGGAAAACAAGTATATGTTGTATGCAATTATGATCCTCCTGGAAACTTCATTGGCTCATTTGCTGAAAATGTTCCCCCGATTGGGTATGCAGCTAATTTAAAACCGCTAATATTTGTAATGTTTTATTTATTTAATTAATTTTTTTTGCAGAGGATTTCCAGAACAAGCAGAACAAACAAATGGTTTGTGTCAAACAGCACAAGAGTTCAAAGATGAGATGTTGAAGCTGCACAACGAGTACCGTGCCAGGCATGGAAGCCCTCCACTCAAGCTGAATCAACAAGTATTTCCTTACCATTTTTTCATTACTATGCAATCACTCATGCATCAAAATTATTATTTTTTTATAGATGTGTGAAAAGGCTCAGGCGTGGGCAGAAACATTGGCCAAAACATCTAAGCTTGATTCAAAGAAAGACTCAGAATATGGTGAAAACCTCTTTTGGACTTCAGCTTCTAGGCAATGTGCTGCAAAAGATGCTTGTGCAAGCTGGTACAATGAGGTTAAACACTTCAAGTATGGTGTAGAGCCAAAGGCGCTCAATGCAGGTAAAATAATGAATGTCACAGCTGTCATGGTACTTACTTACGTAAAATGTATTTAAATGAAAAATAAGTTTAATCATTTGGAAGAGTAAAAAGTTTCATAGCAGTTCCTTCCATTGAAGAAACATTTTAATTGTATATTTAAACATCATAACATAGGTTTAAAATTATTGCATTAATGTAACCATTTCAGAGTTCAAGGGGAAATTATTTTTAGTTTTAGTATGATATTATTGTAAATAATTAACAATAGCTTGTTGATATCGAAAAAAGTTTTTTAACGTTTAAACTTCAACAATTTAATTGTTCTATCTATCAATATAATTAAAGATCTATGTTGAATCTTAATTGATAACAATTTAATACATCTCAATTTGTTTAGATGTTCACATTCTGCAGCTGTTGATTTGTTTATTTTCTTGGTTTCCCCTAAAAACTGGAAAGATAGAGTGTCAAAATTTTTTGTAACTGAATTTTAATTTTCAGATTTACAATTTCTTGTGCAAATAAGGAAAACCCCGAAATCAACAGCTGCACAAACTGCACGAGGCTACACTACAAGTAAAACTACAAATATTTTCTAAACAATATTCAATTGGGCTCTTTTCTTTCTATTTTGACTACATATTTCTTTAATTAAATAATTTATTTGTCAAGGAGGATGGATATTTCTGAATGAATAAATTTCTATTACCATTTAATAATTATGAATTAATATGTTTTTAGGTCATTTCACTCAGATGGTGTGGCGGGAGACCAAGGAGCTTGGAGTTGGACGAGCCAAAGGTCGTGGTGGGAGTCTATTTATTGTGGCATTTTACAAAAAGAGAGGCAACATTGTTGGACATTTTGGAGCGAATGTTCTGAGACCCTAAGGAACACTCCCTACACCCCTGTATAAGCTTACAAAACTCTGACACAAAGTAATCAAACCTGACTCATAGATTTCTAGACTGAAAATATCTGCTAGAATAAAATTTTAATGATCCTTTGTAATAAAATGGTGCCATTATTTTTTCTTTTCTAATAACTTCAAATTTTAAAATCAAATTATCATGTTTAGTAACACCTCATCTAATCAATAAGACTGTAAACATGCCCTAATAGTGTATCTCAATAATTGAATTAATGGTATTTTGCACTGAAATTTCATTTTCTTTAGTATACCATTCACTTTTTCTTTGAAATGCAATTTGTATTTCATTGCATATATTACATATTATATGTATATCTGTATAAATGAATATTTCAGTTTTATTATTTTATATTAATCTTAAACTTATTAAGATTATTGATATGCATGAAAAGAATAATTAAATATGCATTGATATATAATATATAATCTTTTTGTTCTATTTTATTCATATTTTAAAATGTTATTGTATTTGAAGCATTCAATGCTGAATCTTGTTAAGACAGTACTATGTAAGGAGGATATAATATAGCACAAGACTTATAAAAGAAATTAAGCTTTTTCTAATCAAATGCTCATGTCAGTAATGCCCACAAAATATTGAACATTTGTACGTTTCTGATAAGCTTTATAGCAAGTGTAGATTTGACAATCTCAAACAATAATCTTAAATGTCAATGTAAATAATAATTATAATTCTTTATATCATTCCTTTCAAAATATTAATCAAAATAATGTCCACTTCTATGAGACTGATGTGGTTTTTCAACAGAACTTATGTGCTTTAAGAATAGTGCATTGAAAGATTGTTTTTGTACTGTTTTCTACAGGTCTCCAAATTTGGGAGAGAGTGATATTTGAGCAAGGTACGTTCAATTGTAAAAGGTTATTAGGGTCTTTTGCACACCGTAAAAAAATATTGTAAATAATTTTGCCCGTTATGTTGTCTATTTATAGGAAGTAGCCAATTTAACTTTCTTGTGATTACCATGTTGTTTTAGTTTTGCCTCAATTGTTTTTAATGTTAACTAGAAACACAAATTGTTATTTACACTAGTTTAATATTTAAAGAATTGTGTTGTTAACTATAATCAAATTATTTATTTAAATTAATTATTCTTGTGTTAAAAAAAGTTGAAACCCAAAGATTAGATTTAAGATAGCAGGTCAGACTGAATCACTCCGATCGAATGGCAATTTCAACATTCCTTAGTAAATATAATAATATAATATGTCTTCAATTTATTCTTTAATATTATATATTTGTAGCTATTAGTAAAGAGATTAAACAGATATATTGTGTCTTATTTCAGTTGGAAACTATAAATTCAAAATTCCTTTCGAACAGAGTTTCATAGAAATGTATTAACATTTAAAAAAAGCAATCACATGGCATTTTATTATGCTCAGGAATTTAGGGGATTTTTTTTGCGGAACCCCATGTTAATCCATTTCAGCACTTAAACTAAGGAAAGGCTGAAGAGGGAAGGTGGAAGCCCCTGAAATTGATACTTTAGAAAGGTAAATAAAGTTTAAAAAAATATAGAATACAGTTGTGGAAAGCCCAACAGATAGTTAAAAATTTTAAACTATGCTTAATACTTCCTAATATTTAAAAAAAGCGATGCAGTTAGTGATATATAAGGTCCAACTGAAGATATCAGATATTTATTTAAGAAAGAAAGAACACAAAATAAATTTTAACCCCAAAAAATATTCCTTAAACTCAATCTATGGATATTGTCTTGCTTGGGTTGCTCTTTGCCAAATAAAAGCCAGGAAACAACTGAACTATCACAGGTCAAGGATCGTGAACTGGACTGGCCAGAAAAAGGTTTACAATTTGCTTTAAAATTGAAGGGAGGGCTTAAAGCTGATTAGTTGCTTCTGACGATGCAAATGCTAACACTCCACAAAATGTTAAAGCATATCTTTTTAATATTAAATGAGCAAACAGCCCATCATACCATTTTCAACAAACCCTTGTCAACCAAAGGAAAGAAAAAATTAAATGCCTTAATCACACAAAACTGGACACCTGATTTGAATTGATAGTTTCATAGTTTCTAAATTGTTCAACCTCACGACCTGTATTAAGGTTGTAGTTGGCTGGAAAAAATGCATTTTGGATTTAAAAGTATTATCAGGTCATTTTTTCCAGCAGGTACATGTTTCGAAGTACGGTACTTAATTGAACAAGAGTTTTTCTTTCAATATTCAACAGTTGAAGTTTCATAATGCTTAGGGGATAGGGCTATGGACTAAGATATATACTTTCTAGAATAGTAGAGTTAGAGTTGTCATATTTAATTATGATGAGTTAGGAGTCTAGAATTGAAATTTCCTTATTTTCATGTTTGTACAGATCAAAGACTTTAGTACTTGGTAAATATACTATTACAAGAAAAGAGATAAAAGCGAATGTTTTTTAATTTTATAGAAAGCTTATCTCTACTGGCAGCAAATGAGCTTTTTTCCCAGAAGACTTTAGGTTACTACAGTTCAGCTAGATAATTAGTGGTCTAATTACACCGAGGAAGTAAAAAGTGGACACTCCATGCTCACTTTTCTTTCCTAGACAATCTCACTGGAGAGTTGCAATAATGTCTCAAGGGTTTTTATTTGTTTGAAAACTTCATGAAATTGATGTCATGTCAAAAGCAAGAAGTGATCAATGCAAAATGAAGAAATACTTGTACTATGCAATTCTTACTAAATAAATATCGAATGTGTAAACAAATTATAACAATTCTAAATATCTACAGGAATAAAAGAAATATAGCAATTTTTGCCTCTGTGTATTTTCCTTTGCACATTTTATCATTTTCTCAAATGTATAGTACAGTCTGAGCAAGCTAAAACAGAAATTGTTTCAATAGTGCACTAAAGCGTAAATTCTTGTTTATCTTCATTATTCTTCACTATTCTTGTCAGTTATTGTTCGTGGGCGATGGCTTAGGTCGAGAAAGGAAGTAGCAAATGCCACACATAACTGTGCATCACTGTAGTCAGAAGTTATGAATGATGAGTTGATGGTGCCTTATCGATTACGTTTTCTGAACTTTGCCTCCTCTCTATTGTCTCACCCAGTCCTCTTGTCGGCCATCCACAATAGTTGGATTCATTAAAAAGGTTCGGAATGGAAAAAAATTGTCATAACTCGAAAATGCACAGTAAGAAAAACCTGAAGCAAGATCCTACTGTAAGGAGCCGCTGGCAGGGCTATGTATGATTAACAACCTGAAGCCAGTCAATGAATTATAAAAAAACACGGGAGCACAGTAGGTCTACTCAGGTCGAGATGCAGAAAGCCTTGTGACCGCCTCTACCCAAGCAAAGGCTTATCGTCCTATCCCAGACATGTCTAACATGTAATTGAATAAATACATTTTGTGTTTATGTTATGTACTTGCCCATTTTTATACATTTAAATTTGAAGCAAATTTTGTTAATTTGAAACTGTGTTTTTATGATTTCCTGGTAAGTGTGCTTTTCCAGTTATAGCACTCCTTTGCCTTGGACCTCAGAAGAGCGTTATAACAGAGTTAGTTATATTTGTATAAATTAAACAAACCCACAAATTTGTTTTTCATTGCAGAGTGTTCAATCTCAGATCAAAATTCGATTGCTTCGCTTTGTCCTGGGCTTTTGGTTGGGAGGGTTCAAGACCTAGGCCTTTCATTGGGTTTGTGAGGCAGGCTTGATTTTATTTCTGAAGTTTACATAATTATTGTTTATATAAATCATTAAATCATCATTAAAATCAAAATTAAATTATTTTATCAGCTCATATATGTAGGTCCAAGCCTGCCTCCCAAATAGATGATCCTAGATCTTGAACCCTCCCAACCAAAAGCCCAGGACAAAGCGAAGCAATCAAATTTTGATCTGAGATTGAACACTGCTAAGAAATGAAAAACAAATTTGTGGCTTTGTTTAACAGTGCGTGCTTGTGTGTGTGTGTGTGTGTGTGTGTGTGTGTAATTATTCACATATCATAAGATGCAGTCTGACCACATCTCACGATATCCGAATAATTATCGATTAATGGTCACTAATCTCTACACATGTTCTATAAATTTCATTTTTTCTCCTTTTTGTAATGCATACAGAATTTTTGCAGTCATTTAGGTTAACATGGCAACCTACAGCAGACGGATATTTCGATCCATTTTCTATTTGCTGTTGTTTCTCTTCTCTCTATTGTATTTTGGTTTAATTGTAAATATAACAGTTGTTTATTCATCTATTCATAATTTAAACTATGCTTAAAAATCCCAGGCCTTAAAAAAGACCTCAATAAAGATAGAAACTTTGGCTGAATAAAAATACGTTTTTCTAACCTATATCTGATCAGACCGCATTTCACGATCCTTAAATAATCATTAACTAACTACCATCAGAAAAATTAATGTTTTATATGTAAAAATATAAATTATTAAACAAATTTTCGAAATTATTGTTTTTCTGATAATGCTTGGTAGGTGTACGTTGCTGATTGCTACAAGCTAAATGCAAGAAGGAACCTAACCTCGCAGACTAGAAAGAATATTAATAATAGAAAAAGCTAGCAATAAAACAAGAAAATTTCTTTTTGCGATGATTGAAAAGAGGATGTGTTCATTGAAATAATTGGACTGTATTTGTAATTAAAAAAATAATCAAATTAAAGTAAAGACTAACCTTGAGCCGTCGCTTCTTGTTGCTCGGAGGGGTGCAGGATGGAAGAAGGCGCGGAAAAAGATGGCTGTGACAAACCGGAACCCCTTTAACTCGAGTACGGCAAAGACGAAAAGAAAAATAAGTGAAATTCGCCATCAGGATCTCCAATAGAAATAAAATTATTACTTTTATATCAAACTGATATTATTGACCGCTAATTACGCATGAAAAGTTGAAATCGTACTGTCTGGACTCTCGGGCTAGTGACTAGGGGAGAAGAGAGAAGGGATGAAGAAATCACCTGATTCAAATCCCTTCAGCGAATCACAAACGAGCTCGGACATGATGGTCCTAAATTAATTTTACAGGTTTTAATTGCAGTCTGTGTTCATCCGCGGTAATGTTAATATCGTGTGTCATTTTCAGGGTAAAAAACAGATTTTTTCCAGTTCTTTTCCCGTGAGTACCGATTTAGTATTATCTTTTTTTTTTAAATTTTAAATTACAGTTTTTATTTTATTTTACAATAGCATCATTAGGGGCGTTGGTCCCTCGAATTTTGATGATAGTCACAGCTTGACCTTGAGCCGGAGCCGCCTAATGGCGACCGCTTTTCGGTCAGACATAATTTATAGGAAATATAACCCCTATTTCACGAAAAACATCCAATGATTATTATTTATTAATACAGACGCGCAACTAGCCCATTTACAAAGACACAATAATAACAAGAAATCTTAAGTTGTGTAAAGACACACCGACAAGAGGAGTGACACTCCCCAGAGAAAAAAAAAATACAGGAGAGACAAATGACAGTTCACTGGTTCTAAGAATTAGGTTTTTTTTTGCAGTCCGGTGTTCCCAACATTTAAGTTGTAAGACATATTCCTTATTTAAGTCGAGAAGTTAATTATAATTATTGGTACTGATTATTCAGAGATTGTGGTATGACGCAGGCTTTAGAAAAAACATTTTCTTTATCATACCAATGTTTGGATCTTTATTAAGATCATCTTCAGGACCACGAAGTGTTTGTTTTCTGTATGGATGTGTCATTCTACATTACACACAGGAATGACACAATTACCCAGAAAACAAACACTGAGCTTTGAAGGTGATCTCAATAAAGGTTGAAACATCGAAACAAATCATTAACTAACGGTCACTAAACACCACACATTATTGGTACTCTTGTTTCTAATTTGTAGTTGTGTATATCCTTGTTTATGGACAGAAAATAAACAATTTTGAATGTTGTTGGCAATAAAACCTCATGATCCATCTCTCCAAGATGGTGGCTTCCCCCTAGACAAGCGAAAACACAACATTTCTATTATCTAGCTGTACTACCCCACAAAAAAATACCTATTTTTGAGATGTCACCCTTTTCTTACATATATTGGCTCTCAGGAATTTAAATGAGTTTGTTTGCTCTAACGATAATGTTGATCAATGAATGACTGTAAGGGTAGTAATTTATTCTTGATAGCAACAGACAACATATCGCACACTTACAAGAAAGGACACTACTCAAAAATAGAAAAGTTTACGTGAGGTACAAATAGAAGTCAACTTTTTTGATTTATGTATTAACTACACGCAATTACGGTTGTTGGTAATAAAAACTCACATGATCGATCAATTTTGTGTTTCGTTTCTACAACACAAGCAAAAAAAAATTTTTTTAAATATCTAGCTGTACTATCCCTGAAAAACTACCCATTTTTGAGACATGATACTTTTCTTACATATATTGGGCCTTAGTAATTTAAGTTAGTTTGTTTGCTCTAACAATAATGGCGGTCAATACATAAGTAAGGGTAGTTATTTATTTTTGAGATAGATCCAACAATAATAATAAAGGGCTTAAATGATAAACCTGCGGCTCTTCATATTTTGTGTCGATAAATTTAGACAAAGAATATATATACATATAATTTATTATTGAATTATATTGGTGTTGTTATTCTAATCTATAGGCTGTTATTAAAATTTATTTTTTATCTTGATTATGAAGTGTTCCATGTAACTCTTATGAACTTCCTAGGTCCCTGGTTCAGTGCGATCGACTTATCAATCCTTCTTCTCAGAAGAGTTAGGTTATTGACTGTTGCTTTTACAATTTCATTCCTTATGTTTTTTCTGTTTGCGAACTCTCCTTTCGGTCGTTCTTCTCATTCGAAGATGATGTAGATGGAGGTTTCTTCCTCCTCATACTTAATATGCAATGGTATCAATGTATGCCCATGTTATCTATGTTTTCTCAGATGCCAGTGGCCGGCTGATAGTCCTATCTTCCTTTCCAATTGCAGCAGTGAGTTTGTCAGTGTTGATTAGAGTTGTTTTAGTATAAGATTACTGTGCCTAGTGCTCCTAAGATTTATTCACCTCTGGCCAATGTGTCTTTTTTCGTTACCAAAATTCCTTTAGTCCTGACACCCAAGATTTCAGATTTCTGTTTCCCCAAGTGTTGGAGATTTTGGATGCATACACTGACTAATTTTATGTGATGTTTTTACACCTAATGCTTTAATACGTAGTTGGATATCCGATCTTATGATTGGTAATTATTGTGCCAATGTAAACTCTCTTAAGGCACAAGTATTGATGGCATTCTGCTTAATGCTGCTTGATAATAGCTGGATGCTAGGTGTTCTTCCCTAATGAGTTTTATTTCTCATACTTTGGGCTTGTACAGAAAACACCCGATCCGGTTTCATCGTTTGTTTAGGAGCAACATCATTGTATCCAATACTGCCTTGAGTTTTTCCTTTCCCTTATAGTCTGTTGAGACTTGATGGATCATATAGTCAGTCCCCATTTCTAAGGAAGTATGTCTGATTTCATTAATTATGGTTGTTCCCATCCAATTTATTTTTTTTGGGAGCATAAATGAGCTTTTCGTAGCTTCTCCTTGTATGAGAGTTCTTATTAGAGGCAGGTTTAGCAGGGTTTCTAGTGCCCTTGTAGGGGTTGTTCTCGATACCTCTGTGATATATAAGTGTGGTAATTTTTGTATGCTGCCGATCGTTTGGGTAGCTATATTTTGTTGAGCTTTGGTTCCGTATTAATTATTCACTAGGTTATTTTGGGCTCAAAGGAGGTAAAACTGTCGAAAATCATTTAAGGTGTAGGGAAAATGAAAGTGAAGATGAAATAAGTAGCCGGGAATATCTAGAGAAGAGCTTCCCTAAATTTTTAGCCAGCGACCACTTTTACAGAACAAAATCAAGGGGGAGGACTCCTCTCATTCAATATTTAAAATTATAGACTTATAGTATGTATTAAATTAACGCGTGGGGGCGTCGGTGGCGTTGACACGGCGCTCATCACTCTAAGGTAAAGGTCCCGACCCGGTGTGTTTGTTATGTTTTTCAAAAACACCGAAACACCGGCACCCTGAGGATTTATATGACCTCTGCTTTTGAAAAAAAAGCATATATATGTATAAAATCCGGAACACAAAAATCAAATTGAGAAGAACGGAATCATTCGATCCAATTTTTAAAGTAATAATTTGACCATTTATGGGAAGAATGAGGTTTTTGGTTAACCTGCACAATTTTGCTGTGTTGGTTGTAATATTTGATAGCTAGAGATGTATGTCTGGCTCAGCATCTAGAAGGATTTGGTTTTTATTTTAAACTGGCTGCATAGACAGAAAATCCGGAATCGCATAGGCCAATTGTGGCAAATGGACCACCACTTTCCCTTTGATCTAGACGTCCTATGGTCCTAAGCCACTGTGGTCCATCGTGGATGGTATAAGAGCCCCACCAAGGGTTTGGGTTATGAAACGGATAATCGTTCTTTGTTAGCCAGGGCATATGCACTAGAGAAATCTCAATTTAAAAACATATTTAAAAAAATTATTTTTACGAAAACTTATACTTATTCATCTATTTATGGAAAATAAACGAATAAATAGAAGTGTCCGGCTTTATCTTTGGGTGTAAATGTTTAAAATATGAGCTATGGGATTATTCGCGTTAACCGCCTTAGCTCGCATTGAGTTTTATTAGCACGAGGGTGGCTTAAGGTCGGAAGTTTAGCGTGACACTTGGAGGATGAGGAAGAGCATGCGCCCTCATAGCCGCCTCCACCTGTTGCGCCGCAGCGGCTCGCGTTTTACCCTCAGTCAGGGGGAGATGTCCCTACCAGTGGAGCTCCCGCAGGAGATAATCCCGCTACCCCCGAGATACCGGCTGAGAGATTTAATCTTGGGAGATTACGCCTTCACCGACGATGGACAAAGGTAAGGCCGTCCCCCTTCGAATTTGTGCAAAAGTGCTTAAGTGCCAGTGAAGTGCCGGGTGGAAAGCTCTACAGGGTGCATTCTGTTTGATAGTTTCATGTTAAATGACAAAAACGTGAGTTTTTGTGAAGACATTTTTAGATGTCTACCAATTTAAAGTTAAACATTAAAAATGCAAAAAATTCGCGATGTTTCAACTTATTTAATATCTTATGAAAAATAAGTTAAAGCTATTTAATATTTATGTAAATTCACCCAACTTCATAGATATATCTCCCCCTTTATCAGGGCAGTAATTGACAATTTCTTATATGAAAAATTGTGATCCATCTGTAATATATATATGTATATATTGTATGTATATATATATTGCAAAACAAGATAGACATTCCTAATGGTGTAATATATATATATATATATACAATAAAGTATATAACATATATATATATATAAAGTATATAACATATATATAAAGTATATATTAACATATTGTCGGAAAGAATATTGCCAAACAACATAGACGTTCTTAATGGTTTAAAACCGTGTGAGGGAGCCTAGTACATAAACTGAAATAACTAAAATCTTCCTTTCATTAAATTATTTTACGTAAACCGTATAGATATAACACGAAAGAATTATACAGTGAAATTATTATTTCATTTTTTTTAAAGGGAGGATCCTTATTAAAGATTCATTAACTATTTATTATGCTTTTGTAAAGATATTTTATGTTTATTTCTCTGATGATCTCCAAAAACTCCTGCATTAATAAAAGTAAATAATAATTTCCACTGTATGATAATAACAATGACAAATAATACATGTTTTCGATAATTATGGGGAATTAGTGCAAAAAACAAAGGTCCGTGATACAGTTGGAACGTCCTTTGGTTTTAATGTATTATTATTAAAAGTTAAAATGATAGTGTTCATTTTAAGCCATTTTAACAGCTGAATTAAAGTAAATTATCTAATATTTTTTCCATTAGCAGGTAAAATTGTAATATGACAAGAATCATTTATAAACTCGTAAAAGTTTGTTCGATATTTTTGTCGTATTTATGATTGAGAGGAAAATAAAATACATAAAGTTCATTATTACGTCCACAAGTAAGAGCAACAGCGAAACGAGGGGACTTTATATCTCGAAAATATTGCTATTATATTTCAGTCCGTTGACCTCTGATTTAATATGCATTTTGCCTGCATTTTCAATGCACCTCCTTAGGGAGCACGAGGAGCATAATGGGGCCGGATATCCAACTTAAATTCCTGCTTCGCCAGGGTATTCACTCTGTCAAGATTTTTTGTAAATTGGTAAAAATAATATTTTTTCGTCGCAGTAAATATAACAATCTGATGATACATAGAAAAAAGGTAACATGAAGGTTAATGCCTTATAAAAAATGTTATTGCTGTTAAACTCGGGGAGGTACAAGCGAGGGGTTTCCTTCATGATATTAAAACCCTCCGACATAACAAAGACCTCCATAAAACGTTTACTATTACAGAGTTTGTTTAGAGTGATGGTGATAATTTTCTCTACTTTTTCTAATACAAAACAGCTATTTTTTAACAGTTAAAAAGTATTTTTCTTAGGTCTGTTAGCTATTTTGAATAATCTGGAAACTCTAGGTACCAGTGGGTAGAAGTTGTACAAATATTTTCGAAACTTTGGATTATTGTTAACATTTTTATTCGATTCAGTTTATTAAGTAATTGTAAGTTTCACAACATATACTTACTAACGGCAAGCGTTCTATATTTTTAGATTTTTCTATATTTTAATTTATTACCTTTTACGAAAATTACATTAAATTAGTAAATCCTAATAGTGAAAATGTTTATTGTCCCACAGTTGTCCAATTATAAAGAACAAATTAAGTAAAAGAACATCTAATCTAACCTTAAAAGCTGGATATTTTACTTAGGCACTTCGAACAGTAAATTGCACTTTACCAGACAAATTTTTTCTTTTTTCTGTTATTTCTTCTGCTTCCAGTTGTTCAAAACTTCAAAAATGTCCACAAGCTTTTGGCTTGTAAATGGTTGTATTGAATGTTTTGTATCTGATTTTTCGAAAGAGCCAATGTTTAAGAATGGACATCGAAAACATATCAATTACTATTACTGCTGCAGATACTGATTCAAACAATAGTACAATTCGCTTTAGACTCGGTTATACTATGAGAATGACATATAATGAATCGAAGAATTAATGATATAATACATCAAGTAATCAAATGTTTGACCCTGTCTGCCCAAACCACTAAAATCTCTAAAATGAATATATTTACATTGTCTCTGCACTGGGACTCTCGAAGAAAAACGGTTTTCTTTTTCCTTGTACTCTGGACCGAAAAAATTATTTATTTAGTATTTTATATCTTTCATACAGTAGGGAACTGCGGTCATCGAGTGGTCAGGCTTATTTGCCACGCTAGCATTTCTCGGTTTGAATCTCTGCAGAGCTGCTTTTTAATTCATAATGGTATGAAAAATGTATTTTAAAGTGGCTTGACCTCTCGTTCAAGGACTAGGATGCAATTCAGGGAACAATGTTTTCTAGAATGAACATTTTTATACTGTAGATACAAATTTTACAATTCTTTTGAACATTTACGAGAAATCGTTTGACATCTTTAGGGAGCCTGAGGAGCAGAATGGTATCAGAATTTCCTCTTAAGTGGCCTGCTTTGCCAGTATATGTATGAATTCGTTTTACCTGATTCCAAGTGTGAAATTTTGTAATTTGGAATAAACGTACTCTTTCTGCAAATTGAACTCATGTTTTTTTCCGCAACAGCCGTATAAACCCTCAGGGTGCCGGTGTTTTTGAAAAAAACCCATTTGTAAGTATGTCGGGTTCCCTGCATTCGCTGGATTCGAACCTGGGACATTTGCCTTACGATGATGAGCGCCGTGTCAAAAACTAAACCTTGCGGCCGCCGACGCTCCCTTGAACTTATGTTATCAGGCTCTTGACGAAACTTAATTTTTTATAATTTAGATACATTTTCTACAGAATTGGAAAGAGGGTACATTTCAGCGACAAATATATACGGTAGAGTGTATAGTTAGGAAAATCGTAAAGAGGGTTGTAAATAACAGAGCATGTACTGAGGAGGATCTTCTGAATAATCGTTTAAGTAATGTGCAGAAGGAGGAAAAATGCTTTGTTATAATCCGACTGTAGAACGAGAGGGCGTATATTTTTATCTACCAAAAACAGTTCAGGGTTGGAAGAAAGAAAAGCTGGGATAAAAGCCAAAGTTGTACAAACAACCGAATGATCACCTTTATCTGCCAATACCTTCTGTTCGAGATAGTTAATGTACTGTTTTTGATAGTTTGCGCTACTATAATAGGTCTTAAAAGTACTAGGGAGCACTTCCTCATTGCGGAATGTATTGTTTTTCTTTGTAAATCAGATTCGGATGCCTGCTAGTAGCATATTGAGGCAAAGGCAAAAACTGAGGGAATTTTGTATTTAATACGGTTTGTAATTATTGTAAAATTTTATAATTAATATAGTTAATATTTCTATTAATAGTTACTATACAGGATAAAAGGTACACAAACTTACCTTCTTATCGTCTTTATTCATTAAAAATGAATTAAAAGCTTAAATTAATTAGTCAAAACATATTTATGACGTAGTTTAGAGACGTTAGCAGGAAAAAAAGAAATCTGTAAATTCTTATGTTTGTTTGTTGGCTCCATGTGTTTTTATGTTAATTATTGAGTTAAAACCTCTCATACTCGACATTAATGCAAAGACGCTTGTGAACGCAGATTTACTAAGGCCAAATCTATTTAAAACACTGCCCTGATAGAATCTAAATTTAGATCAGTCAGATAATTGAATGTGTATTCAATTGGGTAAATCGTTCAAATGTGTATGGCCAGTGTTATTCATGACTGTGATGCTAAAACAGTTGTGTTTACAATTCACGATCAACAAAATTAGATTGATGATTACAAATATCCGACAGGTATGATAACTGAAGTGACCTTTCTGCACGTGGAGCTCGCTGGGGAAGAATTTATCGATTTTTCTGTTCGTATCGTGGTTCCAAACTTTTATTCTATGTATTATGTTTAGCAGTTTTTAGTTCAAATCTTTCAAGAATGAAGAAATAGTGTAGTATATGTTGATGTGATATTTACATTTACTCGATTTATTTCTTTCTTTTTAGCTGTTTTTTTTTTTTTTTTTTTTTTTTTTTTGAACTGCTATATTTTTACTAGCTATATTGGAGATAAGGGTTATGGCTGTAAAGTTTAAATTAACGTTGAGAAAAGTTCATACTTACGGGGCGCGTAGGTCATACCAAGTCACACACCATTTCATAACGAGAGTACTCAGATCTCACTTGGAGAGGTTATCACGGTTTAATATAAATAATAAACTGCAAATAACTAAGTCTGCCATGAAAGAACTAGGACATTGCGAATAACGTACGCTCGGTATTGATGCACGGCCACATGTCGCTGATTCATTAACTCAGGGCCATAACTCTTTTAAGTTGTACTTGAATCATCATGATAGAATTTGAATAACTTCATATATGTGATACGTATTATTTATTGGAATGTATTTATTTGCGCGAATGGAGGGCTGATCTCCAACCCCCTGTAATATTGATTACTCTGAGGTAGTGTGAATGAATTATTGAATGCTTCTGTATAACTTTTTTCATGAATGATAGGGCTTATCCCAAAATACGTTGAGTAATTTCGAGTGCTAAGTGAGAATGAATTTTGGTGTGAATGGGTCATATATTTATTAATGAAGATACTCATCCCCAAGTATGTCGAGGAATATCGAATACTTTGAAATAGTGGGAACATAGTCTGTTGTGTGAATGGAATTTATTAGCTCGAACGGAGGAAGAACATACTTTGGGATAGGATATTTCGTTTTCATTTATTATTTGTGTATATGTCTTCAATTGACGAGGCCTTAAGATACAGAGAGGCTTGAAATAAGTTAAAGAATAGTTGGTTACATTTAGATCATATATTAATATTAGCTTGAAAAATAGGATAAAAAAGTAAAGGTTTAAAACGCGAGAAAGGCAAGAAAAGAAAAGTTCTGAAAAAGCGGGCTGGTGATGACCAAAGTAATTTGCCGACGTCCCTGAAGTTAAAAAAATGGTGTTAAATATTAATTTACATTCTGTCTTTTATGCTACACATGGAAATCTTTTGAGCTTTTATGGGAACACACGCACACGCGCGCGCGCACACACAAACACACACACATATATGTGTATATATGTATATATATATA